>WUAM01000089.1:2114775-2202369 GCA_024336885.1 Actenoides hombroni
AAAAGGAAATAATATATTTTTTGTTTTTTTTTGTGTTTCCTTTTTTTTTTTTTTTATTTATTGGTTTTTTTCTTTTTTTTTTTTTTTCTCCCCCCCCCCCCCCCCCCCCCCCCGATGATGGCTATTTTAAGATCAGCTTCTGTACAATGTGTCTTGCAAGATGGATACTAGTCTGACGGAAGTTTATTTGCTTCAGTATTGCATTTGAGATGACACATTCATGCCAGGTGGTTTGAATATGGGCTCTACTCCTGTAACTCCTACACGCCCTGCAGGGAGCGTCAGAAGGGGATCTGGCAGCGCAGGAGAGCCGGCAATATGAATTGATTGTCTGTCCCTCCTGCACGTAAGCACAGCAGTAAGCCCCCAGTTTTACCTTAAGCACTGTAGCAAGCGTTCTGAATAGAGCCATGCGTGTTTAATGTCAAAGGCAAAAAAGCCTGCCTGAATAAGCCATGGAACTGGAACTAGTGGTTATGTAACACATGTCAATAGCAATGGGTGTTTAACAGGAATAAATCAGTATAACACAGATCATGATTCAGCATTTACATATATATATGCCTAGTCAGCAAAAGCTTAATTCTTTTTTTGAATCAAATGTAAACTATGTGCAAGACAGGGTATCCTAAGCTGAGCTAAGAGCTAGGGTGCCAGAAGTAACTGCACTGGGCATGCTCTCCAGCTGTCTTACAGAACACTAAATCAGGTTTTCAGAGAGTGAAGATGCTTACTCTTGGCCTCTAACTGGAACTCCTTTTTGCTGCAAACATCTTAATCATGGCTTTAGTGACAATGTTGTTAAAATTTATCCGTGGATCTCTGTTAGTCTAAGAAGAGATTTAGCTGTGATCTTAGTGTGGAAAGACTGCATTTCCCCTTTGTATAAATTTCCTTGCAGATCATATCGCCAAATCTCAACAGCTGTAGCAATAAACCCCAGCTTTTTACCATTAGCAATACAAACCTGGTATACACCATGGCTGATATGCACTGTGGCAGTGATTTTCTCTTCTAGCTTGTGCGGTGTTGCTTAGAGAGAGCCAAGGTAGGAGTGCATTCTGTGACTGAAGGCACTGGGTTTGGGTAGGTGTAATGAGAGAAGCCTAATTTCTGGTGGTAACAGTGTAAGACAGAAATAGCACAGCTTGATTTTTTTTTTAAATTTATGTATTTATATTTTTTTTTGAGAGAAGTGAGTTGATTTAGTGCAGTCTGAAGTCACTGAAAAATGGTAAACATGAAACCTCATGACAGTATCTTTCCTGTGTCAATTTATGTTAATACAGCATGGATTTTCTTTGATCTTCTACAGAGAGTGGCTTCTAGTTTACAGTTTTCTTCAGTAGTAATGTGTGGAGATCATCCATCATTGTTAAGTGCTTTAGACCTGTCTGTTTCAGGACAAGATAAGGGAGTATCAACTCTCATACCATGATAATTAAAGCTTTTAGCTGCATTATGAAAACATTTCAAAGACGACATTCCCAAAGCAAGAGCTCTTAAAAATGATGTCTCCTAGGGTATATAGCCATTCCTCACCTAGAAGGCAAAGAATACCACTTTAAACATGCCACACTTTGGCATAATTGGGAGTGTTTGCTTTCACTTAGCGCATCTATGGCTATAGTGATGAAGATAATGAACTCTAGGACAGAGGGAAGTTACCCCAAAAGCACTGTACCGATTTCTTTACATAATAAATATGAACTAAGATTGTTAAAAGATTTAAAAATTTTCCCTCAGTTTGGACCAGCAGTTGGATCTGAACGAAGTGAACTTCCTGATTTTTATCATTTCAGTACAAAAGCAGGGAAATCACAGCTCACTGGCTGCACGTAACTAAGAGAACTGATTTTATCCCTACCTAGCAAAGCTTAGGCGGCATCAGCTTACTGAAGATTGAAGTGGAAAGAAAAAAACCCAACACGTTTCCTGTTCATTCCACTGAATGTTTTAGTGGATATCTGTCATTCCAGAATTAAGTTTTAGAAAGCACTGCAATGAGATATGTTCAATGGAAAAGCAAGATACACGATGAACCCCAAACTAAACTGTGTAAAACTAATGCAATCCCTGAGTTGTCCCCTAGATGGTGGAACTGTACTACAGAAAAATAAGACCTTACAGACTATCCACATGCCATTTTAATACTAGTTACTGGTTTATAATTTTAGCCATAAAAAAGTGTTGTCTTCAATGATATCCTACAGTTGATATTAGATAAACAGTTGAAAATGTAGCTTTCTGCCTGGTGGTTTCAAGTAGAATGTGAAGCTTTGTGGTCTTTTATGTTTTCTCAGTGTTACCGTATTTTAACTTTGTTGCAGTTGCTCCTCCCTCAAGTTGAATATTGTCATTCTTTCCTGAACCTATCAACTGAGACATAACTAATAGTTCAAATCATCTTTGTCATGTTAACTTGACCCTAATGGTTTAGCTCCTGAAGTTGCAACGGAGAACTGTTTGTGTTTTTTCTTCAGAGATTAGGGGCCTGATTCATCTTTTCAACAGAGATCTTTCAATAATGTCCTTTGATGTGGCAGACTGAACTCTGATTGAAACATTTCCTCTGTGTAGGGTGACTTTGTGGACTCTCCCTTGTGTCAGTTCTCTAGTGTCTAATAGTAATAAGTTGATGTTTGACTGTTTCCTTTGCTAGGGATTTCTTCACTGCCAATTTTTATGATTTGTGTCTGCTTATTACTTTTGATGTGTGTTGTTGTCTTGTTCAGTTTCCTAAGACCTTCCAAAACACTGAGTGTGTGTCTACACTGTGTGTTGTTAGAACCTCCCTCTTCAGATTGTCCCAGTTGCTGTACAGATAAAAACAGGAGTGGAGGGATCTGCTGCTCACAAAACTACTATTTTCTCCTGAAGCCCTCTCTCCTGTTCCTCAGCTTTTCCCCCTGCCTCCAGTGCTGGACCATACTGTGCCATGCCAATCTTGAGAGCACTGAAGTGGGCTGGGCTGTATAGTACCTCCCTGTGTGTGGCAGGAGGCAGGTATTTGCAGTGCACTTTTAATGTAAGAATGTTTTTCCTCTTTACATACACCTGGACTTGTTCCAAGTCTGTCAGGGCCAGCTGTGTCCAGTGCTTTACTTCTCCACTAGAGAGTTGGGCTGGAGAAATTGTTATCTGAGCACTGTATCCCATGCAGATACATCCAACAGGCACTGGATGTGCTATTTTAGAACCTTCCTCCTGCTGGGGCTGCTCTGGAAGGAGCTGGCAGTGTCAGTTTGGCTCTTTTGACCCTTGGCAGGCAATGATGACTATGGAGAGGACAGAGAGCCATTCTCAGCGTGAGGCTGGTGCCATTCCTGTCTGTACCACTCTGCCTGATCTGGCATCCAGAGCCTATCTGTATTTCTATCTGTAAGAAGCCAGTCCTCTTTGCAGCAACAAAGTGTCAGTGAATTTGTATATATTTCCCATGAGATGAACTTTGTATGGACAGAGATGCTTCGTGTGGGTGGGCTGTCCTGAAGAGGATCTTGGCAAGAGATCAGACCGGACCATGCCATCCCAAGATGACTCATGCTTCCCTGAACTGTTTCTGATGAGTACTTCGACACTGGGCTAGCCAGTCGCTGGCTCAGGAGTGGGAAAATGCTGTGTAAATTATGGGAGACTCCTAAAGGAGTGCAGTGTGGACTGGGCTGCAAAGGTGGCAGACTAGAACAGGAGGGGCAGAATGGTTCCACTGGAGAGGGAATATTTTGTACACTTATAAAGAGTACATACACATCTTCATTTTTTTTCTGTCTGTAAGTTCATGTAGATAACTGAACAGTCCTGCTGCTCCATCATACATGGTGTGGTGGTCATTTCTGTGCAAAGTGGGAAGGAGGTGGGAAGGTGGAAGGGGTAAACATACAATCTGAACAGTAACCTTTAGAAAATTTTATAGCATCAGGCAAGTATGTATGTATGTGTCTGTATGTGCCACGCTGTGGCTAGCCAGAGCTATCCTAGCTTCATCCTATCCTGTTAGAGCAGGGCTATTTGGTTTACTTGGCTATGTAACCCTGATTTGGCATTTTTTCCGCAGTGTTAGAGCAGGACCCCCTAGCCTGAAGGACAGGGGAGAAAGAATGCTGTTTGTGCCAGAGCTGCAGTGATAGAGGTGGCCTTCTGCTTGTGCTGGTCTATCTGGGTGTCTCTCTACTCCATGCTGTCATGTACAGATGGAGATGGAGTTGGATCCCTCCTCGTTGCCAGGTAGGAAATCTCTCATGGCAGCCTTCTGGTATGTCAGTGTAGTCAGCCCGCCTCTTCCACTGTCACTCATTGGTGGGGCTGCCCTGCTGTATGGAATAGGAATGTGTGAGCTGCCCTGGATGGGATGCTCTTGGGTGTTGAGCTGTTGAGTGAGGTAGGGAATGTGTACTGGAGGAAATAGAAAACAATGAGCAGTCCCCAGATTTTCTCTTGTCATTTCAAATGGGGCACTGTCATGATCACCCCTTTAAATATGCTCCAAGGCTGAGATGCTGTGAATGGTCAGAGAGCTGGGCTCTGAGCACACAACCAATAGCATTCACAAAGACAGTGTAGATGTGGCATTTAAGACTGCTCTTTTATGTCACATATAGAAATTAGCTAATGTGTTCAGAAAATATATGAGAGTGGAAAAGGAGAGTAGTGTATTGACATCTACAGAGTTTTGCATCCAGGCTAAAATCACAATAGAAAGTCAGATATTTTGAACCTAAACTTGAGCTTGTTGGAGGCAATATCAATGATGGGTTCTTGTACTCATTGAAAGAAGTCCCTGCCTGTGAGAATGGCCATTCCCTTTCTAGATACAGGTAGAGAACTATGTATGCTTGGCACAGGCCCTCAGGAGCACAGCAGATCAGCCTGGTCTGAACCTCAGGAAACTTAACATTGTCTCAGTTGCTGGCTGCTTCCATCAAAAAACGTGAAAAATCTGTTAATCCCATCTCTATTTTATGATAATTTAATTCCACTTGGCTCGAATGGAGTTACACCTTGCCTTTGATATCTGGCCTCAGGGTTTCATTAGGCATAGTTGTAGTCCAAAGCTTGCTGACAAAAAACAGTTTTTATGGCCTCAAAATTTTCTTTCTTTTTTTTTTTTTTTTTTTTTTTTTTTTTTTTTTAAAGAAAAAAACAAAATGAATTGCAATTACAGGGAAGTTACTACAGCCTCATAGGAGGATCAGAGAGCATGACTCCTCTTCCAACCTACTCTTTGCACTGGAAGCACCAGGGTTTAGGCTGAACTCTTGCACTTGGGGAAGGCTGAGTGAGTGTATGTGTGTATGAGAATGAGAGCGAGCTCAAATTGCCCTCTGTGCAGTGTGGCTGGATGGGGTAAGAGGTGGCCAGGCGTGGTACCACTCAGTCTGTCAGCAGATGTATAACCTGGCCTTCGCTCTCTTGGAGTGTGTTATACTGGGATAATATCCAGCAATGTGGGTGGAAGTCTCATTGTCACAGGGTTTGCACCGCTCCAACCTACTAACTCTTGAGGTAACTGTTAAGCTTATCCAGTGTAAGCACAGAGGCAAAGCCATAGAGGAACAGCACCTGGAACATCTGGAGTGCTATGGTTAGGCTGCCATATGCCTGACGTTTTACTGAAAGGAGTGTTTTTCTGGTGGAAAAAACAGAATTTAGCTCTTGTTCTGGGATTTCCAGAAGGCAGAGAGCTCCTTTGGCACAGCATTGACTGGAGCAAGCCTAATCAGCCACATCTATGCAGCTGAGCAGTGCAGAAAAGTCTTTTATGTCCAATGAGACCTGAACATGATGGTCTCAACATATGTGTGCCAGGCAATCGGTCTGCCCTCATGCACAGTTTGATACATGTGACATGTACATGCTCTGGCCACCTGGGCTTTATAAATAAAGCCACATATACATAATAAAGCCACCAAATTCATGCTCGTGGGGCTTGTTTCCAAGTGAATGCCTGGTTGATGCCTCCCTGAGAACAATCAGGGAGCCTGAGTCAGGAGTCCTTTCCTGAGTCTTCATCCCTGCTGAAGTTTTAGGTCGTAACATCAAATGTAAGTGGAAACTCATATCACAACACTGATTATTTTTTTTAACATATTTTTCAAAATTCTTGGGAGAATAACCTGATGAGGATAAACGCTCCACATCACCTTAAAAAAAAAACAAAACAGAGAAGTACAACTAGAAAAACAAAGGGTTAAGCTTTTCTAATTTCAAAATACAATATTATTGTTAAAGAAAACATGCAGAGAATTGTGAAACAAAGATACCCCAGACAATTGCAAAATGAAACAGCACAAAAAATATTCTTAATGTACCCACATTCTCTGGAGTTTCTCCCCCGCCTTCCCCACTGGTCCAAGATGAAAGTAAGATTTGAATCTAAGTCAATAACAAGATGCAACTGTCGAATTTCAAGTAGGGGGGGAAATGTGAGCCTTACTTGGATAATTCAGAAAACAGCTGCTACTGCTATGCTGCATTGTACTAGTTTGGAAAAGATGCTACTCCCTTGGGAAGCAGAGGCAAATTTCTGGTAACTTGGTGACCTGGGGGGCAACAGGCATGATGGTTGTGATGCTGTGTGAGCTCAGGCCAGGCAGAGATTGGGGTGGGGGATACCTCTGAGGCTTTGGGTTTTGTGGTCTCTGTGCCATACTTTCTCCTTGCTAAATACTCACCTGCCTTTGGTAGGGTGTAGAGTTAGAGGTGGTGAGGTGAGCAGATACCATGATACAAGGATCTGAGATAGCTAGTCTTAACAGTCATAGGTAGTAAATGCAGAGCTAAATGGACCACAACCCTGTGTTTAAAAGAAGAAAAGGTCAAAGGAGGACTAAAAGTCAGTTATTTAAACACCTCTTCCAGTCGTATAGCTTAAGTTGTTCTCACCTGTCTCGAAACTATCGATGACTGATAAATATTTTTAAAAATACAGTGTATGCTGGTAGTTGCTTGTTTCAGGTTGTGGCTTATATGTAAATCAAGTGCTGCTGACAGAAAGCTCTACTGTACACCCTCTTTGCACTCTGACCACTTCAATATTACAGAATCATTCTCTCCATTAGTGCACTTATATTATGAAGAATGATGTGGAACAGAGGTACTAGCAACTCCTCCTTTGTTTATAGCTAGAAAATATCTGACTGCTTAAAAGAACATGAAAATGAGTTTTGTCTTCCTTTCCTATTACTGTCAAACAAACTTCACCTCCGCGCTCGACATCACATGGAATTTGTCACTGGCAGGAAGCGTAAACCTACCTTGTGAATATATAACTTACAGTCACTTCAGAGGGAGAAAAAAAAATCCTTTCATCATGTTCAGTTTTCTTCACTGTTTTATTTCACTTAAAACATCACTCACTACCAAATGGTATTTGTCAGTAGTAATTGGCAAATGCTGGAGGCAGTTTTCAAGGCTGTCTGAATGGAAAATCTCAAAGCCATTGTCTGCACTGAAAGAAAATATTACATTTGATCTTTTTATGATTCTTGCAGACATGATGTATGTCTGCATTCCTTAGCTTGAAGAATTCTTGGTGTTTGGATTTCTTTTCCTTTAAATGACAGGAAGTAACACTTCACTCTTATTTTGCAATATTGTTTGAGAATTAACCACAACATAATGGTAATGTAATTTATTTTTTTTTTATGCTTTACAGAGATTCATTTTTATTAGCCATTTATTGTGGTTTTGCTTGTTGGCAAGATTCAGATCCTCTCAATGATAACTGTGGCTATTGCATTTCATCTGCATTTGCATTTAAATGTGTATTTCTTCTGATGTCTTCTTTCTTTAATGTCTCCCTCCAAGTTTACCTTGCAATAAATCAACTTTGCCCTAATGCAATTGTACAAATGTGCTATTGCTCTTGTCACCTCTGCTCCTGTACTTTTTGATCATCGAGACAAAGGATAGATAGCATGTTACATTAACACTGTGCTCCAAGTCTGCAGAGCTGGGATGTTCTTAGTGCCAAGCAAAGCCCAATACCAAGGAGTGGAGGACACAATAACAGGTGAATAGAAACCCTCCAAGCCTCTGACAGCTTCAAGCACTGATTAAAAATGCTACTGCTGGGCTTCTCAGTCTTTTAAAACCTAATGGCATGTAAACTGTAACTGATTCCCATATTTTAATAATTTTAACTTTAATTTTATGTATAGCAAAATGCCCACTGAGAGGTTCTTTTACCTCCAGTGTTGCCAGTTGATAATTCTGCAGCATGTTAACAGCCTGGTAGCACAGATCAGGTGTGCAAAATGTCCCTCTGTCCTGGAGGTGAGCATGTTGTTAACTGGATGCAGACCTTGCATCTGGAAAATTCATTAATGCCTTGGCCCAGCAATTCCCAAGTGTCTGAAATACCAACATGATGTCTGAACTCCCTCAGCACTGGTGCAGACCTCTGAGGGCACAGTTGTTTGCAGTAAACAAGATCCTTCCAGCCTCTTGAAGCACAACAATGACAATATCATGATGTTCTCAACAAAAAAAAAAAGAAAAAAAAAGAGACAATTGAGCATGTGGGATGATATTCTAGTGGAGGATGGCTACCTGGCTTCTTCCTGCTTCTCCCAAGTTGATGAGGGAAACATCTCTGTGCCCTGGCACCCCACAGCAATGATTTCTCCCTTCTTCCTGCAGTGAGGCATCACTGGTCTGGTCTCTACTGCTATGGTCTGTGTGACAGGCAAGGCTCTTCTCTTCTGCCATCTCCTGCTGGTTCCTGAGAAAATTAGTGTCGCTTGGAGTCTTTCTAGAAAAGGCAAAATTACTGAAAAGTTCTTCAGAGAACACCTTTGCTGTTGCCTAAGGGCCTGACATCTGTCTCTCCCTGACATTATAAGGCCGGCCTGAAAATGCCAAGATTACATGAAAAAAAGGTCTGCTGATTTTTGTTAGTGTTTTGCTTGCCTTCTGGTTTCCAGCTGTACTAAATTAATGTTTTTTCTTTACAATAATCAGAAGAAGCAAAGACTGATTCTTCCACGCAAACTAAAAGCTTGATTGCACAGAGTCTTTGAGCTTCCCAAAAAGCAGAGGCTGTGGGCAGTTCTAAGGTGTAGCATTCTGGTTATATCACCAGAAATGAATGAAATACTAAAATCCTGCCTATCTCCTGCAAGAAAACTGTGTTATGTGTCTTGGTTTGCTACAGTTAAACAAAGTGCTGCCATTCAGCGGTGCTCATAGTGAGGGGGGTGTGTGTGTACAATATATATACACTCACATGCATACAGATACAGTCTCTTTTAAATGTCAAAATAACCTTCAAAACTTAGTGTAATCCTATGGGAGAGAAATGACAGCTTATTTACAAACAATACCATGGTTTATTTTCTACCAGAAATTAATAGTTATTTTCCCTCCATGAAGGATTGTGAGTTTTGCACTGAGTCACCGTGGGTGTGTTGGCCAGGGGAGGTCAGATAAGGCTTTTGTGATTGCAACCAGAGACTTGGTAAGCTAAATTAGGTGTTTGGGGGGCAATAGGAGCCCCTCATGGCGTGTCTGTGGGGTGTGCAGTGGGCTGCAAGTGTGCAGTCAGGTGACAGGTTGGGAGAGGAGAGCGAAGGTGCTAACCGAGGTTGTGGCTACTCCTCAAAGTGCTAGAAAGGCTGCTGGGGCTCAGGGGTGGAGGGGTGCCACTGGGGTGCTGCCACCCCACTCCCCCTTGCACTACACCACAAAGCCTGGTGCAAGAGAGCTGGGCTTCTTCAAACCCAGTGGGGCCATTCTCTCTGCACGGCGGGGCACTGGGATGCTGGGCATGGTGGATACAAACCCAGAGGAAATGGGCGTTTGTTAGTTTTTCTATTCCATAGAATAACTTGGGTTTAGCGCAGTGTATTGCTTGGTATTTTCTCTCTCCTTCACCTGTGATGGGAGCTCACTCTCTCCTGTGTGTAGGGATGGGCTCCTGGTCTTGTTGGACAGAATTAAATAAGTAATACCAAATATTTGCAGCCTGTGTCTTCAGCTATTCAGCCACATCTTCTGTGGCTCTGATGACTGTCACTTTTCCACAGTTCCCAAATTAATGCCACATCAGAGATTCCTAAGCCAATAGCACAATTTGTTAACAAAACTATGCAAGATCATGAGCACAATTAAAGACAAGCTGCGAGCCTTCTATACCCAAAAGTTTTGTGGGCCTTGTTTAATTATTATCCTCAGGCAGTTAGTGTTGTCATCTTGTAAATCTTGTGTGAAAGTATTCAGGAGTGTTTTGCTTTATTTTTTGTCACCAATTACCAGAACAATAAATGCACAAAGAACCCTTCATTTTTGTCCCCTCTGTTAACATATGGCAACAAGAGCTCAGTGATGTGCATGAGAAATGATCAGTATTTTACAAAAAAGTGCCAGTCAAATGTTTTCACCAGAAGCAAGGGGTATGTTGCCAGACCCAGCAGAATAGCTCTGACTTATGTCACATAAAGTGCAATATCATAGAATCATAGAATGCTCTGGGTTGGAGGGGACCTTTAAAGGTCATCTAGTCCAACGACCCTGCCGTGAACAGGGACATCTTTAACTACATCAGGTTGCTCAGAGCCCCATCAAGCCTGACCCTGAATGTCTCTAGGGGTGGGGCCTCTACCACATACCTCCCTGGGCAACCTATTCCAGTGTTCAACCACCCTTGTAGTAAACAACTTCTTCCTACTGTCCAATCTAAATCTATCCTGCTCTAGTTTAAAACTATTGACCCTTGTCCTATTACTACAATACCACTTATGTCACTTCCTGTGCAATATATTTAGGGCTGTGTGGTCAGTGAAAAGTGTGAGGAACTACAGATGCCCATAGAGACATTAGAGTATCCTTCAGATGTAGAAGGGCACAACAGCTATGGATCCAAATAAGGTCTCTGTATCTAAAACCTGAAAGTTTTGAGGTGTTTTAAGTCAGTCTAGGTTGGGTAGTCTCAATCCATCTATGACTTGGGAACAGCCTTTCATCTGCAAACCTAGCAGTGCTGAAAAGTGCACCCTAGTGTGTCAGAGATGGGAAGAATCGAAAAAGAGAGAAAGAGAGGAAGGAGGAAAGAGAAAGAGAAAGAGAGGAAGGAGGAAAGAGAGAGAGGAAGAAAGAAAAAATGTGAAGGGATAATTGGTGAGAGGGTGAGAAGGAGGGGGGAGAGAGAAGAAAAAGAAAGGAAGAGAGAAGAGAAGAGAAGAGAAGAGAAGAGAAGAGAAGAGAAGAGAAGAGAAGAGAAGAGAAGAAAAAAAAATAAAAAAAATAAAAGAAGAGAAGAAAATCACTGTGCTGAAAACAAAGGTGGCATAGGTGCACAGACAAATTCTCAATGCTGAGAAAGATACAAATGTGACTGCAAGGCACATAGTCATTAGAAGTTATTTTTTCATTGCCAGTTGCTCTAATTTGTACATAATATTTGAGAGCTTAGAAATGCTACAAATATGTGGTTTTTACTTGCTTCAGTAATTAATATGTTTCAATAGCTAAAATATAATTTTTATTATCAAGTATTTGTAATTTTAAGAATATTTTAGGATCTACTTCCAATTATTACTCTCCCTATCATAATACATAGAGCTAAACTCAGATTGAAATATTTTATCAATTCATCTTATTGCCCCTCCCAGACAATACATGTCCATGCATTACCCCTCCCAGACAATAAACATCCAGGCTCTGCAGAATAATTTCTGTGTCCAAGAGCCATGCAGATCTGCAAAAAGCCATCATGAAGAAAAGAACAATGGAGGTAGGCAGTGCTTCCTCCTTTCCTAGAACAGTTTGTTTACGGCCAGAATGAGCAAAAAGCATTTGTATCTGCCAAATGTGCAGTGTTTCTGACCTTTTAAGGTTAAATAAATGAATCAGAGTCTTTCTTGCTGAATTCATGCCAACTAGAACTGGCTGGCAGTTCAACCTATTAAATTCAGGGGTTAAATCCAGTTCTATGCAAAATAACTATCTTCCACTTACTTTCTAACAAGAGCAATTTCAATAGGAGCTAAAAGATGCACAGGCCATGTTTTGTCCCTTTCTTCACGTATAGATTCACTCCATTGCGTATTTGTTCTTTGATTGAGACACTTTGAAGTCAATGGAATATTTAAACTGAGGATTTGACTGCTTTCAGGATACCGGTGTCACCTTGTGATTGTTGGGTTGTGGTATATGAAAGTACTGGTTCAGTGCTCAGCAGTAGTCAAAAAGGCAAATAGGCTATTATAGGTTACTGGGAAAGGGAATGAACAGAGCATTTTTAAGCCTCTGTATAACTCACGAGTCTATCTCCTTTTAGATAGGAATAATATAGCATAGCATAGCATAGCATAGCATAGCATAGCATAGCATAGCATAGCATAGCATAGCATAGCATAGCATAAATAGATTTAGAATAGAAATTAGGAAGAAGTTCTTCACTATGAGTGTGGTGAGGCAGTGGAACAGGTTGTCCAAGGAAGTTGTGGATGCTCCATGGATGCATCTTGAACACTGAATGTGTTCAAGGCCAGGTTGAATGGAGCATGAGCAACCTGGTCTAGTGGGAGGTGTCCCTGCCTGTGGCACAGAGGTTGGAACCAGATGATCTTTAAGATTCCTTCCAACACAAGCCATTCTATGATAATGCAATATAATAAAAATAATATAACGTGCTGCTTTTGTTATTACTTCTTGAATACAGCAGAACTGTAATGAAGGTAAAAAGAAAAACAGAGACTGAAATGATCCCCTCAGAAAGTAAGTTTAAACATACCAATTTTCATAAGTTTGGGAAAACAGACAAATGGAATAGGAAAGGGTTATGATAGGAAACTATAAAATCCTGAATAGCATGGGGAGGGCAGATAGAGAAAGATTAAACATTCTTTCTCAAAACACAAGCTGTAGGGGGTGCCTAGTGGGATTATAAAACAAAAAACAAAAGGGAAAATTTTTTCACAGTAGTGCGTAATTGATTTGTTGATCTTATTGCCACAAGATGTCCCAGAGGCCTAAAGGAGAAATGGTTTCCAAAAGGGCTGAGGCAAGAACAGAGCCAATAGTCTGGATCGAGAGAAAGGAAGAAAGAGAGAAAGCAAACTGGAACAAGACCATCATGCTTGTTCTCTGCCTTATGCTTTTCCCTTGACAATCTATCTTGGCTGTTGTCAGAGACTGGACATTGAGACAAATGATCTTAGTTCCTGTACAGAATTGCCATTTCTTTCTATGTGTTTATATTCAGAAGCTTCCAGATGGTAGTCTCATCGATGTATATTTTGCTGCTTGCTCTCTTCTTGTTCTATAACCATGAAAGGTGCATTATATGCCCATAAGCCACAAATCGGGCAGAGGAGGTGATTTCTGCTTCCTGAATGGATAATGTGTGTGCCAAACTCTTATCCAAAGCAGCTGAAAATGTGAACATGCCATTAAATTTTTAGTAATGTAACTCACAATAGAAGGGATTGTCACTGATCTGCAGTTCTTTCAAAAGAACAAAAAATGCAGCGCAGAGCCCACGTGTTAGCAGTTGATAGGGTTGCAGTTTGGAAACTTGCACTGTCTACCTCTTTCTCTGGACAGTTTACTAAAATGGACAAGTCTCCTGTGTCTGCTCTAAGCTGTTTAACTTTGTGACTTAAGAACAGACTTATGAATTGCTCAATATTTTTATTATTTAAGTCTTAAGTAGCCTTTCTTTGGCAAATCCTTTCTAGGTTACAAGTTTTATTTAGTTAGGATAAGCTTTTAAGGGAAAAGCAGTGGCACAGTGTGCTACTCCATAAGTTGCACAAAATGTAAAATTCTATACTGTTTAATGAAAGAGAAATGTTTCAGTGTCATTTCAGGACTTGAGGATCCTGAAAGTCCATCTCAAAATAAAATGGTGTTTTATTTCTGCCTTATAGTTCTTCTCCAGATGTATTGAGACCTAAATGCAAGTTTTTAAAAATCATATTAGTATCTTGGCTCAGTGTATCTCTTACTTGGATGTTCGTTTCTTAATTTAGAATTATTTTTAAAAGTAAAAACTAGTAAATAGTTGCTTTAAGATTCTTGGTGTGTATGGCTTGGATTTGGTGCTTCATCACTTAGCTGCAGACAAGCCTATTTTTAAGAAACTCTTGTAAGACTTGCAGGAAATATATATGAGGTTTAAATGTTAGGTCTCAAGGGAGCTGAGAACTATGCACAATTGTTTTTAGGTTTGGACTTGTGTGATTCTACTAATGACGTGAATTATGTTTTTTGCCTTTTTTTGCTGTTTCCAGGATGCCTTTGCAATGAGTTTCTTCTCTGAAATAATATTCCCCTGTTTGCATAGCCCATGCATTATTTTAAGAAGAAACCAAATGAACAGTTATGGAAGTGTATCTCTGGGGTGCTAGTGACAAGGAAGATAGGGTCTCCCTGTCGAACAGGGAACAGGAATCAGAAAAGCTGACTTCTCCTATGTCTACCACTATGTACCCTATACCTGTCTTTTCTCTGGTGGAAACTGGAGCAAAACAAGCACAGTTTTCTCTGAATGCTATTCAGAGGGATCATAGGAAGAGCAGACACTCACTCTCTGTTCCCAGCAATCTCTGCATGGGATTCCCTCATGGTTGTTCATATTTGTTGTTCATTTTGGGGAGAAATAAAAGCACTTGCAACACCTATTCTGGTGTAATAATTACTCAGCTGAGTATTCAGCAGCGAGGAGTGAATCACAATGTTACACAGTGCTGTTTGCTTTCATAAAATATACATGATGCAAGAGGGGTCACATCAGATACTTGCTTATCTTTCGGCTTGTTTGAAGACCAAACCACAGCCATGTTGGGATAAAACAACTGAGGTTAGATAGTGCTAGTAGTGTGCTGTTAACTCCTCTCCCAGCTTACCACGAAAACCTCAGTGTTGATACACTTTTGCAATGTGTACAGACCAGGAGAGTAATTAAATAAAGTAGCTTACTCTAACATCACAGTTGGCTCTTAGTGAGCACTGTGGGGAACTTCAAGCCTGAGCTAGGAGGCAGCGAGAGGTGTAATGCCAGCGCCTTTCCTAGCATGGTCACACTCCCTGGGACACATCTGCTCAGAAAAGCACAGCAGCTGGGGTTTTGAAAGGTATGCAAAGTATGACCAAAGAAAATCAATGTGTGTCAAGTGCCTGATTGCCTTAGGCACCTTTGAGAGTCCAAAGCAAAGGTGACATCACAACTTATTTTTCCAACATACCTATGGAGCCAATGAAATGTCTTAAAGACAAGAATGTTACAACATTTTCACTGTAATAATATATTTTTTATTACACTTCTGACTGATTTATAGAGGACAGTATTGAGGAAACAAAACATGGGATATGTTTTATGACAACTCCTGCAAACATACCTGAGCTGGTGCAGTGCTGGCTCCAGTGCTGACAGGAGTGCAGCTGGCAAGCAGCCTGCAGCACTGGTCTGAGACATTGGTCAGTTCTCAGATGATTAGAGATAGTAATGATCTCATGGATTCACAGATGTTTAGAGCTCCATCCTGCTTAGCCATCCAGTTAATCAAAACTGAATTTAGCTATCTGATAGCTATCTTGGTTATGCCTACCACAAGGCATAGATAGATGTTTTGACTTCGGTATCAATGTACTTTCTGTAAGTTGTACTAAGACAAGCAGTTGCATTTTGGTCAGCACTGCCTTGGGACTCATACAGCCTTGTGCAACCTATGCAAGGTTAAAGTCTTCCATATAAGGATGGTTGCATTTCATTCTTGTGTTGCATACATCTAGAGGTCGGCATGAATCTCAAACCATCAATCTCAATGTCTCTTGCATTGCCAGGGCATATTCATTCTGTGACACATTTTAACATGAAGTCTGTAGTGTTTGGGGATTCTCTAGGTTCACCTGACAGCTGAGCAGTGCTCAGTCCACAGCGTTAGTTCACGATGCAGTTTTGTGATTCAGTTGGATGCTACATAGCAAAATTCTGTATGAAACTTTATAACTCCATGGAACAAATGTTATCTTACTTTGTCCTGATTTTGTACCACTGAATGGTGAGATACAGACCTCTGCCCAGTAATAGAGAGTTATAATCCAGTTTCATTTGTCTTGGTTCTACTTAGACATGGGATATTTTGAACCTCCTAGTCTCCTGAGCCAATCACCTCTTATGCCACAGGCATTGCAATTGCAATGGGACAGATACATGCAACAGACCTCGAAATATGTATGGTGTGGATCTTAACTAGGTTTTTTTGCACCTGCAAGGGCTCTGTTGCCATTTTCTGCAGGGCCCATTCTTTATGTGAAGAGAAAATGCTGTGCTTTTCCGGGTGTCATCGGAAGCACTGTAGCACTGACTTTGAGACCTTAACATGTGAACTTCTTCAGCCTGAAGTAAAAAAAAATCCTAACTCTTGAAGTAGTAGCAGTCACTCATGTGGCCCACCCGCTGTTTAATGCCTCTAAAGCACCATCATGAACGTGTGCATCTGGATGAGAAAAAGCCACACTGGCAAGTGCACCTCTTCCCGTGTTGAGGTTTCCATCTGTTTTCATTCATTCTGAAAGGATGTGGGAAACACGCCTCTTGAATATTTGAAGATAACTGCACACTTCCACTCTGAAGAGCAAATAACTCCTTGATGATAAGATCTTTGATGACATATCGTGGTTTCCTGCAATGTAGGGTTGCTCGTGTCCTGTGCTATCAGGTGCTGCACATGGAAGAGCTGCTACCCTGGTTGATAAATGTGCTCCCTGGATATGACATGCCAATAGCCTCCTCCTTCCCAATGCAGCAACAGAGAGCTGTACGTCCCAGTGTTGAGGAAAATGGCAGCAGGTGACAGGGAAGATGATCAGGACCAAGAGTAAGTTCATACCATGTGTCAGCCATCTTTTGGCAACAGTGCTATTCACTTAAAAGGGCGGTGCACTTTATTTTATGGTTGGGTTTGGGGTTTTTTTTGTTGTTTTTATATTGCAATGTTAAATGTGGAATTTAGCACATCACTTTCCAAAACAAACACACTGTCCCTTTTGCGTCATATGAATTTTCTGTACCTGCTGCAATGTAACACATGATAAAGAATTAGCTCAAACAGATCATGGGGCAAATAAGTGGCAGGGTTGAGAAAGACAGCTGCTGCTGTTCTGCTGAAGTTTTCTTTGAGCTGGATGTACCTCTATAAGCAAATTTTATAATTTTACTCACTTTGAACATTAGACTCCTAGCCCACAAATACTCCTTCTGAGTCTGTGAAATCATAGAATCACAGAGTGGTTCAGGTTGGAAGCGACCTTCAAAGATCACCTATTTCCAACCCCCCTGCCATGGGCAGGGACACAGAATCACAGAATGGTAGGGGTTGGAGGTGACCTTTAGAGATCATCTAGTTCAACCACCCTGCCAGAGCAGGATCATTTAGAGTAGATCACACAGGAACAAATCCAGGCGGCTTTTGAAAGTCTCCAGAGACACATCCCACTAGACCATGTTGCTCAAAGCCCCATTCAACCTGACTTTGAACACTTCCAGGGATGGGGCATTCACAGCCTCTCTGGGCAACCTGTTCCAGTGTCTCATCACCCTCAGAGTAAAGAATTTCTTCCTTCTATCTAATCTCTACCTCTATCAGTTTAAAGATGTTACCACTTGTCCTGTCACTACATGCCCTTTTAAAATGTCCCTCTTCAGCTTTCTTGTAGGCCCTCCTTAGGTACTGGAAGGCCACTATAACGTCTCCTCAGAGCCTTCTCTTCTCCAGGCTGAACAACCCCAATTCTCTCAGCCTGTTCTTTGTTCCAGTCCTCTGATATCTCTGTGGCCCTTCTCTGGACTTGCTCCAACAGGTCCATGTCCTTCTTAAGCGCAAGTGTAGAGTCCAGCACCCTGGGAAGGAATAACCACATGCACCAGTACAGGTTAGGGGCTGACCTGCTGGAAAGCATCTCTGTGGAGAAGGACCTTTGAGTCCTGGTGGACAGTAAGTTATCCAGGGAACAGCAATGTGCCCTTATAGACAAGAAGGCCATTGGGGTGCACTAAGAAGAGTGTGTCCAGCAGGTTGAGTGAGGTTCTCCTCCCCCTCCACTCTGCCCTATTGAGACCACATCTGGAGTACTGTGTCTAGCTCTGGGCTCCCCAGATCAAGAGAGACAGGGATCTACTGGAGACAGTCCAGTGGAGGGCTGTGAAGATGATTAGGGGACTGAAACATCTGTTTTATGAGGAGAGGCTGAGAGCTCTGGGGCTGTTTAGCCTGGAGAAGAGAAGACTGAGAGGGGATCTTATAAATGTTTATAAATATCTAAAGGGCAGGAGTCAAGAGGATGGGCCCAGACTCTTCAGTGGTGCCCAGCAACAGGACAAGGGGAAACAGGCACAAACTGGAACACAGAAGATTCCACTTAAACATAAGGAGAAACTTCTTGTCTGTGAGGGTGACAGAATCCTGGAACAGGCTGCCCAGAGAGGCTCTGGAGTCCCCTTCTCTGGAGATGTGCAAAACTCACCTGTATGTGTTCCTGTGCTACATGCCCTAGGTGAACCTGCATTGGCAGTGGGGGTTGGACTTGATGATTTCCAGAGATCCCTTCCAATCCCTACCATTCTGTGATTCCATGATTCTCTGATTATTATGTTGGGGGCCTCAGAGCTGAATGCAGTACTCCAGGTGGGCTGTTACAAGAGCGGAGTAGAGAAGGAGAATCCAACCCAAACCATTCTATGATTCTATGGTTTGCCAGGTCATGATGAGCTTCTCATCCACCAACATCCCCAAGTTCTCCACAGGTCTACTCTCAATCCATTTTCTACTAAGCCTGTATTTCTGCTTGGGATTGCCCTGACCCATATGCAGGACATTATACTTGACCTTGTTGAATTTCATGAGGTTCACACTTCTCAAGCCTGTCAAGGTCCTTCTGGATAGCATGCCTATGATCTTCTAAATGTTCTCACAGGATAATCTCACTTGTAAACAATACATTAATCTTTGTGCTGATGACTCAGAGGTACGCTTTTCGAATCCAGGTCAACACCTCTGTCCAAAGAAAAATCTTGCTGCCCCTTGGCAATCTCATGGTTGTTTAGCTGTCAGCTCAACAACAGCATGACTGCAAGCATACAATACCATCATTTTGCCTGTCATTCAGTTTATAATCTGCACATTGATATGGAGCCAATTTCTTGTCCAGTTTAAACATCAGCAAAATTCTCCCCCACCAAGTGAGACCCAAAAAGTCCCAGAGATATTCAGGAACAACTTCAGTACCTCACCCTGGCATTAACAGGTCTTTATCTGTTTTCTGAAAGCTAGACTGCACACAAGACAAGATGCCTATAGCTACTGAGCCACCTCATTATCACTCCTTTGCCTTGCTGCTTACAAGTATTTGCTCTTGTTTCCTTGTGTTTCTTGCCTGCATGTCTTCTGTTTTGTACTTCAGCTGTAAACTTTTTGGAACATGGAAGGATTTTGTGTGCTAAGGTTGTATAGTACTGAGCATGTTTGGGTCCTAGCCCAAGAGAAAGGCTTGTGAACACATAAACTACAAAATCCACACAGAGTCCATAAAGAGCACTATGGAATGTAGTCTATTAAACCATGGTAGAGTCTGAGCTTGGTTGTTTTTAATTTGCTGATCTTTTGCTATGATTAAAAAAAAAAAAAAAAAGAAAAAAAAAAAAGGTATTTTGTCCTTAATTAAGTTCTCATTTATGCAAAAAAATTACTACTTAGGTGGCAGGTCTGGGTCTTCTGAGTGGACACACTGCTGCTATGAAGCACTTTGATGTTGGCATTTCAGTCACCCAGTGACACAAGCTGTGTATGAAAATATTTAACTGCTTCAGTCTACAGTGCTTAATATGTCTCTGAAATTGATCTGGAAAACCATTTTAAAAAATAATGTCTCATGCTGGTTTTCAACCTAGGGCATTTTTCCTCTATTTCAAGGTACAACTGCAGGAAAAGAGCCACTTAATGCTTTTGTTGATGTTTGTAGTTTACAAGATATCCACTTTGCAACATATGACTAACATTTTGTTACACAGAAGGCAAACAGCAAAGGCAATCTTATACTGCATTACAAAGCAGATGACCATGTCAACAAATGTGTGTATAGCATCACAACTCAGGCCTCAACCCACACTCTGGATAGCCAAAACTGTTTTGATAGGCACCAACCTTTGAATCCTATGTGATTCATGGTAAACAGGGCTTGGATTTGACTGGGCAATATGTGCCCTTGCTCTGGGCCATCACTGAGCTCCTTTATGTGCCTGATACTTTTCCTGGGCAGTGTGACTCTTATCTAGCTACTGAATTGCTGGAGAATGCAGTTTAGGCTTTTCAAACACATTTTATTAAGATGCTTTCTGCATTAGAGGTAGGTCAGATATTCCATTTGTATCCTCCTGGGTTCAAGTGGCAATAGACTAAGAAATTACTATCCTTATTAAAAAATGACACTGAAAAGCAGAAGAGACAGAGACCCAAGGAAAATAATGAATCCCTGAAAACAATTCTTCAAATTCTCCTCTTATCACTTCCATGACGGTTTAATTTGAATCTTTCTCTGCACGGCTGCCTTACTATCTTCCTTATACCCTCTTAGTGGGGAACAATCCTATTTCCTATCAGCCACAGCCTCCAACTACACATGCTTTGCACAATTTCTAGGCTTCTTTTCTCTTTTGCTCTCACACTTGTATTAAAAGTTGTTTCAAGTCACTGTGGATTAAAAACTTGGTTCTTCTACTGAACTGAAGCTTCCAGCATGTCTGGTCCTCAACTCCTTTGCCACCCTTTCCTGGACTTAGGTTAGGTATTACCTCCCTGTCATGAAATGTATGCTGTAAAGTCACATTGAAGGTGAGTTTTAAAAAGAGGCTGTCATGGCTTTCTGCAATAAGTGGCACCTATAATCTGTCACAATCAATTTCTTAACTCTTCACACACAGGAATATCATAACCATGTTGGCTTATCAGAAAGCAGACCTTGAGGCCATAGGAAGATGTGGCCAGAGAAAAATTACTGGCGGTTTGATGTTGCTGTTCGGACCATTTCTCATGTTCATTCAATGTTTAGGAAAACATACCCTAGACCACAATCCGCTGCTGTGGATTTCAAAATGCAGCTTCTGCTTGGCCACATGAAAGAGATCAAAGGAAGGGAGTCCCCTCTTGTGGCTGGGGTACACAGAAGCCCCGAGGTTCAGGCAGAAGAAGAAACTGGCCAGGTTTATTTTCACTGTTGGGAATGAATTGTGGTAGCTCAGCAACAAAAGCTGGAAATACAAAAGATAGGACGGCTGCCCACCCGTTTTGTAAACTCGGTGCAGGTGGCTGAAAATAATACCTGAGCAAATATCACCAGTCACTTCTGAAACTTTCATTGTATGAACATTTGCTGTAGGTGGTTCACACATCTATTGGCGTTTGCTTGGCAAACAACCTGTTTTGGAACAAAAGAAAAAGGCTTCCAAGGAACAATTATGCATTAATTAACCTTATAGATAATGTTATCAGTGTTACTTTTTCTACCATTATGAACTGTGATTCTGTTTTCCATTTTAAACTTAGCATTGACACTGCTTTAGTAAATTCAGTGTTTAAAGGTAGTGATTTTTTAGCCTGCATGCTTTGTAGACCCCTTAATATCTTCCCCTTGTCTCCTTGTCCCCAGGACTGCATTTTGCAAGGGAGGAAGTAGCAA
Source organism: Actenoides hombroni (assembly GCA_024336885.1). Taxonomy (NCBI): domain Eukaryota; kingdom Metazoa; phylum Chordata; class Aves; order Coraciiformes; family Alcedinidae; genus Actenoides; species Actenoides hombroni. Next base: position 2,136,454 of record WUAM01000089.1, read on the forward strand.
ACTGTGTAGTATGTGTTCAGCGCCCTGATTCTCCTCCATGGATGTGGGCAACCTTTTAATATTTGTGGGTCTCAGTTTTTGTCTGTAAAACTGGAAAACTTTATTGTCCTATCCTCTGGGGACTGAAGAGTTACCCATAGAAACATATGTATGTATTGTGGATGAATACTTCTTCCTGTAGGTAGGTTTTATTCAAATAGGGAATTCACATTTTTGCAAACTCCATTTTAAATAGAAATCCATTAATATTAAGTAGTCTACAGGGTGGCCTGAAAGAAAGCCACTGAAAAATCTGGTCTTCAGACTCATCACTGATAGGGTGGGAGTTTGGAGGAGGAATTTTCAATTATATTTTACATAAAGAAAGGAGCCACAGCCTATTTTCTAGATTGTTGCATCTTTCCCTGTTCAAGTTCAGCCTTGAGTGACCAGGTCTGGAGCTTTGATGCAGACTTATGCATTAGTTAGCTCAGAATGTTTAACTAAGATCTTCAGGAATAAAATTGTATTCAGCTTATCTTGAGAAACCCACCAGCAATTTCTCTTAGCCCTCATAGTTCAGCACTAATGAACCTCAACTCCTGACTAAGGCTGTGGCTACTTTAGGACAAATAAAGAATAGGAAGATAATTTAAAATATGCCGTTTAATTATTTTTTGATAATGATATAGTAGATGCTTCAGAAGATTTTAAAGGTATATATATTTCCTTGTACTGCCCTTCGAGGTATTGCCTTTATGGGCCTACTTGAAATGACAAAGATACCTATAGGTTCAAACCTTGAAGTTTCCCTCCTTCCTTGCCTCCTATACCAGAGGGAAGGTACCATCCATGGTTTGGGTGCCTATGGCTGTAGCCAGGGTCTGAAGAGGCAGGTGTCTTCCTCCTCCTGTGCCCACAACTACATCCCTCCAGTCACCCATCCCACAGAGGCTGTATCTGCCCCTCATCTGACTACTGTGTCTGGCAAGGTTAGAAGACAGAACCAAGGCTCATTTGTGCCTAGGTCATAAGTAGTGAAAAGGCAAACCTTTCTCTCCTGCTCTGACTAGAGTTGGGTAGAGATATTCCCACAAGAAGATGTTCTGCCTTTAAAATAACATTGTTATGCTTCTGCCAAATATCCAGAGCTTTATGCTCACGAATGTGAAAAGCGTGAGTTTTTTTAATAGGAGAAATACAGCTCCCCTGGGGATAATTTCATCTCCATTGGATGAAGCATTGCCTGTGCCAGTGTTTAGAGATGCTCTAGCTCCCTTTTTTTAGATTAATAAAAACTGGCTCCTCAGATCTCTTCCTCCAAGGCTAAAAGCACTTGGGACTGCAGGGCTCTTCTCTGATAAAATTTTAAGGTTCGAGCTTCCTTTTGAAAACACTTTCACAGGAGCAAAAGTAGAGTTCCAAAAACACTGGATCCAATTTCTGAGGCAAGTTTCCTGCTTTGCTCTGGCACTTGGTGCTCTGTGATGAGTGTGAGTCCAAAATGGTGGGCATGGCCCATGATGCTGGCCAGCAGGTCCAACCTGTGGAGAGTCGCATATCCTCAGCATGAGGCATATCAACACAGCAGGGAACGTGGGTGATCCAACGCATCTGGTCTATACTCACACAACTACAATGCTGGCAGCAACAACAGTCCCAAGAACTTCAGTATCTCCACAGGGTTCTAGGAAGGTGTTGACCACCATTGCACTCATTAGTGGAATTAAAACCTCAACTATATAGCAACAAAGCTCTATAGAATTTTTTATTTTTTCTTTTTTAATTGTTAAAACTACACTGGGTAGTTTTATTTTATTGGCTAATTAGGTCAGGTGCTTGTACTTAGCATTTATGTTTGTCTTGGTTGATAAAGCTCTAGAAGATGATAGTTTCTCTTTTAACATATGTCTATGTGACTGTGACTGGAAATGCTCACCCTGGTAAACCTCCTCTGTTAAAGAAACCTAGGACCCCCCAGGAGGGGAGCAATATGATCTTTGAGACATCTGCTAATGGATATTGCTTTTACTTTGTATGCCAAGTGTGTATGAACTTTGCACCATTAGCTTTTCCTAGAAAATCATATGCTAACAGATATGATAATGTAATTTTTTCAGTGGAAATCGTTACCTGATCTCACTGTGACTTTTTTTTTTCTGATGTTTTTGCTCTTGTTGGTTCATGTGCAGTAGCCACTTATGTAAAAGGGTGGTATTTACCATGGTCATCCTTAAGGTGATCACAGCAAACCTAGTCCCTGGGCCACTCATTGCTTCAACAGTGCAAATGTGACTTCATATCTGCAGAACTCACATGTCCTTCCTTCCTGAGTCCTGCACCCTGTCCTGTCCCCTGTCCCCCCCCCGCCCCCAAACCTGGCTTCCTTCAGCTGTAGGTGGGGTTTGTGCTGCTGCATTGTTCCCGAAGTCCTGAGCCCTATTTACCCAGCTGGTGTCAGTTCAGAGCGTTGTTTGGATTGCTCTGTAGAAAGATTTGCCTGAAAGGTTTGCATATTCCAAGAAACCACAATGATTAAGTACATATGAAAGAAAGCATTATGATGAATAATCAGGACATAATCAATGATACCCTTTTTGCATTATAAATGATGACGCTTATACTCAACTGCTTTTAGGCAGAGCGTGGGTGTGACAGTTTGAAAAACAGCGTATAGCATGACATGAGACCTGTCAACTCTTAAATGAAGTAATTAATGACCTGCTAAGCATGCAGATTTTAAATGTCAGTTATTTTTTTAAATATCTCTAGAGTAAAAAATTATTTGCAATTTATCATTCTTATTAGTAAAAACTCAGAATAAGAATATGCAAGTGCAGTGAGATATAACACTCTTATGACAAAAATGTTTTATGCTTTTACTACTAAAAAACTAAAATCAAACCTCTCTCTGAGACTCCTCTCACACAACATCCTCTTCAGCATATCACTTTAGAGGTAGGCAGCTTTACTTTTTTTTTTTTTTTGGTATACACAGACATTGTCCTCAAGACCTGATCCAGCTGCTTAAAACTGAGGCTCAAAAGAAAACTAGGGATTAATTTATTCTGACAAACGTGTGCTCCTAATCCTGCACTATCTGAATTTGTGTAGCCCTTCTTCCAGGACTTGACTGATATGAAAAGAAGGACAAGTTTCAATTTTAAAGGAAGTTTATAAGGAATCAGTTTTCAGATGTTTGTTAAGTTTTGTAGGGAACCAAGACACAATATCTCCTCACTCTGCTCCTGGCTGCACCTTGTTCTGCTAGCTGTGGCTCACTAACCATTGCAGCTCTGTAATTTTTTTATCATTTGAGGGGTTTTTTTCAATAATGCATACAAGATGTAAAATTGACAAAATTCTTCTCCACAGAAGACCTTTAAATATCTTCTTTTACTTCATGGATTAAACAGGAGTTTTAGCAGAACTCCATATTGTGGGATATGGTGCTTGTACCCAGTGCTGGAGGCTGATGGTGTGAGAACTACTATCCCCAAAATGCTCAGGGGCAGATTGTCAACTCGAATTTCAGTATGTTGATACAATCCACTTTCTGGTGTCTGTCCCCTTTTAACAGAAATCCCTCTGAGCATAAACCAAATGTCTCTAAAGCTTGTCTCTTGGTTCCCCCTCCCCACCAGACATTAACAAAGTATTCCTCCTTTTCAGATATTGTTCTCTTCTGGCATGCTTTGGAGTTTACTATGGGGGATGTTGGATAGATGATGGGGAGTTACGGGTGTGACCTCAGCCTCTACACTTGCTTTTGTCCTAAAATGACCATGTAAACAATCTTCCAGAATTTCTTAGTGTTAGCTGTCCCAAGTCTGGCTGTTTACAACATGCTCTAGTCTAGGAGACTGTTCTCTGCAAACCTCATTGCCTGTTGTGTTTGAGTCCTTGTTCAGGTGGTTGTTCTGATTTTATCACTTAATAATGGAATGCTGCATCTTGTGTATGCATGTGCCTTCCTTGGATTGTCTGTGCAACAAGGAGATCTCAGAAACTCATTGTTGCATAAGCGGTATGTGGCATTGCCTGGGTAGCTGTAATATAAAGTTCTCATCCAATGCTGATTTATTCTGCCTGGGGATATGACTATTGACCTTGAATGAATTCTTCCATTCCCTAAAATAGCTGCTCCTTACATCTTGTTTTGCTGAGCATTACTGTCCTCCTTTCTCTCTTTGTATTTTTTATTCATATACTCTCCTTCACCTCTTTCAGCTTTTTTTGCTTAATATTTTCTTAACTTTCTGTTCCATAATATTTGGTTCCTCATTACTCTCTGACCTATCCTTATCCATAGATTCTCAATGCTTTCTTTGCTCTTTTTCCTTTTCTGTTTGACAGCTTTCCCTTCATTCTTTAAGCTCCTTTGCAGTTTTCCCTCACGTCCCCATGGTAGCATGAACTTCAGCATCTTTAGGGTCTTTCTGGTTTAGTGGCCAGAACCCTTGCTGCAGTACATCTCCCTGCAGAGGGTACCTGGACTTTGCGTCTCTGCCAGTGTGTGAACGCACAGGGTGCCAACATCATTAGAAAGGGAGTGTGGGGAGGGGGGGAGCTGCAAGCTTGCAGCACCTGTGAAGGCAGCAGGGATGCAGGGAGACCCAAAGAGTCTGAAAGGACTCATGAAAGCACATGGTGGGAGCAAGTGCAGCTTCCAAGTGACAGAGCAGCACTGGTGAATTGAGGGAAATGAACACGATGCTGATAATAACCGAACACACCAGAGAAGTCGAGTGGTTTCCTTGAACATGGGAACACACATGAACTCTTTCAGGATTTGTGCACAGCTCTTTTCCCTGAGTGGTATCCCAGAAAAATGCACACTGAGTGATGTGTGTGCCCTGTGCTTGAAAGCTGAAGGTGTCCCAGGACACCGTCTCCTCCTGGATGGTTTGAAGGAAGGCAGTGAAGATGAGGTGTCCAAAGGCAGGCACAGGGATATCCGGTCTCCTCACAAACTGATGGAGTCACCTTTGTGGGGTGGCACAGGCTGCCCACAAACAGGGCTGGGGCTCCAGATGGGGTCCACTTGGTCTGTGCAATCTGATGTCAGAGCAAAGCATGTGAGGGGTGCCACAGAGGAGGAAATACAGGTGGTGCCCTGAAGTACAAGGACCAGGATGGGATCAGATCATCTCTCTACCATGACACTGAAGCACTATTCTTGGTTGCTGCACTGCTCACATCTGTGACTATATCCAGTGTCTTCCATGTCTGAACGTATGGCTAAGCTCTGATCTTGCATCCCCCCAAAAAGAGAAAGAAAAAAACTAGATAACAAGTGAACCATAACTGTTCTTGTAAACTACGATGGCTTCTGATGGCTGAAATAAACACATGGGATACTTCCAAATTGGGATTAAAGTTTCAGTGGCAGCACACAGAGAGACTTTCATTGTCTTCCTCAAACAACACCATGCATTTGTGTTTTGGTACAGTAAATCTTACCTTTTATATGTTTTTGAATCCTGAATGTTTAAAATAAACAAGTCAAAGAAAAGGTACACTCTAATCTCTCTAATGACAGCTGGAATATCGACTGAAGCTCAAGAGGTTTTAATTTAACAAAGACCATTTCCTAAGTGCTATTTTAAGATTGTGGTTACCCTGTTGCGTGGATGATGAAATCTCATTTAGATGTTTTAATAAATGACAGAAAATACATGCTGATATAGTGTTTGGAGCACTTTGTGCCAAGCATCATAATCACTAAAAATGAACTGTAATCCTGGTTTAAAAATCAAAATGTTCAATTTTGCTTAGATATCTGTTTTGTAATGTTCAAGCCACCAATAATAGCTTCTTTGCCAACTCATTGTAATAAGATTTCCATAAAGATTAACACCCACATCTTGAAAAGCTAGATGGATATTTTCTTCTCAGGAAAAAAGAAAGGATGCAGGTGTGCTTCTTGAGTCTTCTTCCAGAAGTACTGTCTGGGGGGCAGAGCTGCCCGCATCCATCAGGGCAGTGTGGTAATGGGGTGTCTCCCACTGTGAGCTTATTACCAGCATGGCAGTTAGTTTCTTAGTTTGAGTTATACTGAAGAAAAAGGCTTCAGCAAGAAAATAAAACACAACAAATATGAAAGCAGTAATGTTATAGGAAAGATATGATTTGATAAATATATTTCAGGGGGTTTGTGTTGGCTGCTCACTGTAGAAATATATGAATTTGCATTATGCCAATGCATAATATTAACAGAGTCTAAATCTCTCTTAGTTACAGATTGATCCAAAGCTCCACTGAGATGAATAAAAGTTGTCCTACAAATTTCAACAGGCTTCATATCAGAATCCATATATCTTCACACAAATAGACAGGTGTGCACCTTATACAGCAGGGAGAAAAAGTAATTTCTTCAAGTGTTGGAAGACAGGTTATGTCATGCAGCGTGTAAGCCAGAAGGTTGTCAGCTCCAGCTAGTGCACTAAGACCAGCTCCTCAAGTTCATAACTCTCTATGTTAGTAAATATTGTCTTCTATCTATTCTCATTGTTAACCCCTGGAAATCTCCATTCCTGTTTCAGGGTATGTGATAAGCTGGTGGATACATCTAACCTAACTTTTCCTTTTTTTCTATTCCTTTTTTTTTTGTTAGTCCATCTGACACTTTTACTTCAGTTTATATATCTTCTTACAATTGCAATTTGGAAACTGATCCTCCGAAGGAGAATACTATAGAATTTAAAATAAAAACAATTTTCTCCTATAGTGCCAGTGGAGTAATTTTAATTAGAATAGTCTACAAATGCTTTTCATTGCTTTGCATATTCAGATAAACTCACTCTATGCAACATAACCTGCAACTCTTAAGTTAGATCCAAGCTTCCCACTAATTTTGGTCATGTACAGCCATGAAAGACCAAATAAGTTATTGTGTTATTGCTTTGAGTGGGCTTTGACTGAAGCACAGAATCTCTCTCCTGATGCATTTTCCAGTGTCTTGTAAATAATACAGTTTATCTAGTATGATGTAAATATGGACTTCAGGCTCCCTTTTGATAACTATGGTAGCACTGACTAATTAACATCTGGGAAAGTCACAGTACTTCTTTCCAAAGCTTCTATGTTTCTGGTTTCATCGTGTGCAGGTATTGGAAAGAGTGTCGGATTGATATTAATATCACATTGCCCTCATCAAGAGGCAGTGTTTGAGACTTCATTTTACTTAGTACTTTGCAAAATCACAACCTTGAGCTTTTGATTGAACACAGTTGTGCTGTGTTTCTTTGCTCTCTATTCAACGCAAGTTGAATATGGCTTTTCTCAATCACCCAGGTTCATGTTTTTTTTCTCATGTTAACCATAGACAAGTCAACAGTAAAGTCTTCTTCAGGATCCCGATTCTCTCCAAAGCTGACAAGGGCATGCTCATTGGGATGTATACTTCACATTTCCTTAAAATGTGTAGGACCCAGTCATTGAGATCTGTATGAAAATCCCAGGTATTTGCTTGAGAGATTGGAGTCCAATGGAACTTCATTATTTTTTCGTGCTTAATGTTTGCAAAATAAAAAACAACAGCAAACTCTCCTAGGAATGTGTCTTAGCATTTGGAAAATTCAGTGGGAATTCTGCACTGTGTTATGTTGTGCTAGCCTAGCCTAGCTTGATACTTCCCTGCATATTTTTCCATGTATTTAATTGCAGAGCTATACTGTTTTGACTCATTCTAGTCTCTTTTACAGAATGCTGCTCTGTGGCAATGATTAAGCTCTGTACTGATCAAATAATCCCATACTGGTTTCTGTGTTCAGCCTGATCTCTAAACAACAGGTTGGGTTGGAAGCTCCCACAGTCCTTCCAAGCTGAGTTATTTGAGGAGGTTCTTTTCCCCCCCCCCAGCAGTATTGCAGCAGAACATACTTAATGGCATAATTAGCTGTAAAATGTGACAACATTAACAAGCAAATCTTTATCCTGTTGTAGGTTAAAAATACTTAGCAGCAGTCTGGGCTATTTGATCAATTGTTCAAAAATGGCTGAACTTTGAGGAAGCACCAGTGATTTTTGCACAATGGATTCCCCTTGCTCTTTGGTGAGGAAAGAATGAAATGAAATATCTTTCATTGCAAACCTTGTCAATGACATGTCAAACTGTAACCACAGTGGTATAATAACTGGAACATCATGGACTGAGTCTCTGCTGAGCTCATTTAGAGGTTATTTAGAGCCAGCCAGTCTCCAATGACAGTACAGAGAAGATCCAAGAGAGACGCTTTCTAACTTTGTCACTTAGATGAGGTCTAACTTGTCTTTGCTACAAGACCCAGAGCAATGTTTGCTGAAAAATAATGCTCTGGAGCAGCTCCCAAATGTTGGTGAGAATATCCCATTATTCCTTTTTTGGACTCAAGCACTTGAGAAGTAGTTTCGGCCCCACCAGGTGTTTTCCATTAGAAACTGAGGCTTGAATGAACAACTTGTGTCTTTGGATCAAGCATAAGTAGCATCTCTGCAACAGATTCAAGACTTTTCTGACAGTGTTTGCCTTAAAAACTCACTCTTCTTAACGTTTTCTCTGCACCATGCTGTTACAGCTCCTGTGTTTGTGCTTCCTTGCTGCCTTTGTTAGCTTTTCTGATTTTTTCTCCTATTACTTTCTTGAAATTCCTAGCAAAAAATCAGGAAGAAAAGCCAGTTCCATTGAACAGTAGCCTAACGTTTCCTTTTTCTATGTTGCAACCAAATGCCTTTAAGCCAGACAGTTTTCAGAACTAGCTCTATGATGATGTTTTGATCAAGAGTGGGTGCTTTCACTCTTTCAGTTACCTGGTTCCATAAAATAGCTTAATAGCTTCTTACGTACCTTTGCAGTAGACCTGGACATTAATTACACTTATCATGGATTTAATCTATAACACTTCTTTTTTGGCGCTCATGGATTTAAAAGAGTAAGTAAATTTTCTCTTGCAATAATTGCTGTTTCTAAAATACAAATTATTGGTGAACTGTGTCATATCAATATTTCATACTCACCAAATCCTGAGCCTGTTCACGCAGACATACCATGACTGCAGTTGTCTGTAGGTCTATCAGCATAAAAGCTGTTTTGTAAGACCGCGTCTCTTGCACCACCAACAGTGTCTGTGGAAGGCTGTGCAGTACCGCCCTGCTGTGCAATGGAAAATATAGCCACCTCAGAGGCTTTGGCAGAAAGTCAATACTCCAGAAAAAAAGCATTCTGCTACTTTCTTGCCCTCTAACTCAACAGTTTTGTTGTCCTAGGTGGGAGAAAATATTCTCCAGAGGTCTGCTGTGATGATGCGCCTGCATGATGGCTGGCGTGGTAGTGGAATGGAAGCTCTGTCCAGAGCAGTGGGAGAGGATATTCACACAAATTGGTTTTGATTTCTAGGCTGGATGTGAGTTGGTTTTGGCCCAAGCTGGTGATGCATGGACTCCATTTTGGTGTTTCACTTCAAAGTGTGTCTGTAAAAACTTTTTTTTTTTTTCTTGGTTTTTAGGAAATTAGATGCTTGATGAGCATTGGTTAAAAAAAAGAGATTATTGCAATGACATTACAGCAGTGGATTTTCTAGAACTACTCCGTTTGCTGAAATGATTCTGTTTTGCATCTGCTGTAAGCATCAGTAATCCTAGTGCGGAAAACTACGCAACACCCTTGAAAACCAAATGAGGCCTCTTTCTTCTGAAGATGACAGTTGAATCTACTTTTTTATGATGTCTTTTAAGGCTGCTAAATTGTTGTCTAATCCTTACCTCAGGGCTAAAAGCCTTTCAAGAGAACAAACACATGTAGTATCAAAAAGGAAAGGTCTGTGCTGCACACTCCCCAAAGCAGCTTGTGTGCAGATAACTCCTCGGAGGTTGCATTCAGATGAGCAAATGTGACAGAAATGCATTCAGTAATAACAATATCCTCAATCAAAGGCATCAACTGTGCTCATATGCACTAAGCCTAACTTCTGAAGTTTTTGAAAACACAAAACTTGGCACATGTGGATACGGCATGGCATTTGCAAGGAGGTTTGTGAATATCCTCACGTTGTCAGAAGAGCGTTTGTCTGGAAGAATTTGAGATGTTTCACCTTGCTGCCCCTCAGAGTTGCAATAATTAACTCTTTTTTTAAATTATTATTTTCTACATGTCTGGATGATACCATTTTGTGGCAGATATATTACTTTAATAGGTAGATTAAGGAAGAGATTTTGTATCAACATACATAGTAATAGTTAGATTCATAGATCTCAGATACTTCTTTTACCTGAATTCTTCATTTTATTTTATTTATTTTTGAGTGTGCTTTTTATAATGAACTACTCAGGGGAATCCTTTCACTCCAAAACTGGGGTTTCATCTGTTCTGGCAGACTAGTCAGCCTTCGGTTTTGAGTAATTTCTGGGCAAAATCACAACAGACTTGCCTCAGAATAACTTCTTTCACATATTTAGAAATTTCTGGAGACTGGATCCTGAATTAGATGTGCCAAGATGTGCATAAAGAACCTCCGGGGCTCTCTTTCAAGGTTGAATCTCAAGTGTGTAATCTCAACTGGGATATCCAAGCAAAGAGTGTATATGAAAGTGCCTATATAGCTGTGAAAAGGCACTGGAAATGGTGGGGACAGCCACTGGTGCAGAACAGTGTGCTGTCAAAGCCCCATGGTCCCACAGTGAGCACTCCTCCAGATCTCCATTTAAGGGCCCTTCATCCATAACTGTGGGGCATGGTCCTGTGTAGGGTTTATGGGCACTTTTGCAAATGTTTTGAGTTGATCAGAGTCTTGGCTGCAGTCCTGTGCTGTCCCCATCAAAGGCTGCTCCTTGTGAAATGAGTGAAGGTCCATGAAGATTTGTGAGATGGGATTCCTGTTGGGACATGAGGGGCTCAGTGTGCAAAAGGTGACCTCGACATCAGGGATCATGAGCAGAAATGTGAATTGTCCCTCCAGGATCAGGTGAGCAAATTACAAACCTGAAGTTGTACCTGATTTGACCAAGAATGGTGAGTAGCTGGACTCCTGCATTCCCCGATTTCCAGTTAGCAATAGTTTCCTGGTTCAGACACTCTGGACTGTGGCTGCAAATTTGCTTTCTGATATATACCACAAAATTCACTGTAAGGCTGCTGTCTTGATGAGCATTTCTACCAGTAAACTTATTTATGAAAACATGTGTTCAAAAGATCATAGGAAATGAATTTAAATAGTCAAATGACTTTTCACTCAGAATTAAGAATATCAGTAATTACTCAATGAGTTGATGCATGTGTCTGAGAAGGAAAGCTACCCATGAAATAAGTGAAAATCAGACTACTTATTCACATTTAGAAACACATGTACCACACATCATTTGGGAAAATCAGCTCTTCATCCATGGTGGATAGAAGGTAATGTGAGTTTTTGGAACAGACCTTAAATACTTTAGCTCTCTGTCTCTTGGCAAGACAATGCCTGAGTTTAAGGATATCTACTGCTCTTTGACCTCAGCTCATCCACACAAGACTGACAAACTGACCTGAGACCACTTTCCAAGATTTGATTTTTTTCCCAGGCTGTCATTTTTTACACCTCAATAAAGCGAGAGATGACATGAATGAATGAACAAGATAAGTTCCTAGCAACAAAGTTGTGGAAAAGCTCACATAGCAGAAGATATTTTGAGTAGCAATGTATGGGTTGCTTAGTTCTTGAGGGGTATCTGAGTAGGCTGTTTTGGATGGATTTGGAAGCTTGAGGCTGGACTGTGGGTGACCCATGGAGAGGAGGAAGACTGGAATCAATCCTGTACCCCAATGGGGCAGCAATCTTGCGATGTCAGGTTTGTTACTATTGACTGTTTTTGTTTTCCTTGCTGCAGAGCAACAGAAAATACCATGATAAAAACATTTTGGACTCCTTTTGCTGGCTTTCTGCTGTTACGCCATTTGGGTGTCCTATTTTCAAGCTTTTCCCAAAGGAGAGTAAAAAAAAAATATTTTTAAAACAGCACTTTCCTTGCTCTCCTTTGCCTTGCCTTGCCTTTCAGGCAAACCTTATCTGCTTCCCCTGCCATCGCTGGGAGTGTGCAGATCTGCATGGTTTGTGTTGTTAGACATTTGTTCCCTCTTAATGATATTGGGGCCACCTGAGCTTTTAGTCCTGTTAGCTCTACCCCTACACAACTCCTGTGTGTATTTGCCACAGAGATAGGTAGGTCTCACGTGAGTAATGGACAGAAAGGTACCTCTGCTCCTTTTGCTTTACAAAGTGAGAGTCATTCGTATCATTTTGTCCTAACTAAATGTAAAACTCTTCCAAAGTAGTCTTCTAGGGGAGTCTTGCCATGTTTATACTGTGAAGAAATCAGCTTGTCTTTTAGTGTCTTTGCACAACAACATGACTGAGAAATGAATTACCATGAAGGGAAGAAGCAGAACCTCATCAAAGGTCAGTAAAAGAAAGCAATGAAAAAAGAAAGCAATGTGAGTGGTGTATTAGCCACTTTGTTCAGTACATTTAAATTGAAAACCCACTTCTAATTTTTTCATACATAAAAGAAAAAAAATCCCAAGACCTTCATTGTGTGCCTGTGTCTGTCCATCCTTTTGAGTCACTCAGCTCCATAACTCTTCCTGCCCTCCATTTTGGGTTTAATATGGAAGGAAAAAAACTCAGTAGAAAATCCAGCAGACAAGCTGTGCTCATTTCATTGCGATTTCTAAGCACAGGGAAGATGCAGTTGTCCTTGGAGGTATTTGCACTTGACATGGAGGCTCTGAAGGGGCTTAGAAGTTTTTATCACCCAGAAAAAGCTTTGGCTTTGTGGGGAAAAGCTGCATTGGGGGTCTTTTATGTATCTCGGGGTCTGACCATATCTGTGGTCAGACTTCCAACATCCAGGAGTGCAAAGGGGTAACCAAGCTGGGATGGAAGAATTTGGCACATCCTTGGAAGAGATATTCCCAGTATGACTCCCTGTGGCTTCCTGCTGTGATCTTAGTTCAGTCTGCAAGAGGACTTGCTTCCTGTTGCAGTTCTTTCTGGGACAGCCATCCTCAAAAGATTATTGTCCTCTAAAAACTACTGATTAGTCCAGAACAAGGTGTTGTTATTCTGAGCTAAGAGTTGTATATGTGAAGTGGTGTTCAGGAAGGGCTATTTTACTTCAAATTTTTATCCTATCTTAGCTGGGATTAAGTTTTGAAAGTTGACAAGATTTTCTGTTTGTGGGTGTGTAACAAATTCAGAATTAGACCCCAGAGATTTATATCTGAAATTGCTGACGCAAACAATCACAAATTTGCCTCTTTTGTCTTTTTGCTAGTGACTTGTTTACCCAAGGAATTGCATATTTTTCCCCATGGGTCTTTCCTAAAGTTAATATGGGAAACAGCTGGTCAGTGGAACTGGTTAAAAAAAGCAGAAGAAAATTTTCTGCTTTAATTTATTTTTCCCATCAAATAAAAAAAAAATTAAGATGTTAAAAAATAGGAAAAAAAAAAAAAAGGAAGAGTTCTGCTGCTTGCATATAACTCCAGTGCCTATAGACACAGTTGGGTAGTCACCACCTGTTAAACATATTGCTTAAAACAACTCATTGCCTATGTTTTAATAGTTTATATATTAAATTCTGAACACCTAAATAAAGATATAACACAGTTCTCTGGCCATATCATGGAGTTCTCAATGGCTCTACACCAGTACTGCTGCATAAAAACTGGGTATGATGCACAGACTTTTTATTAATACAGCAACAATTTCCAATAATTTCACATTCCTTTTTTACCCCTTCAGTTGTGTGAGATTTGGGATTTTTTTTTAGGGAGAGTTTGAATCTGGTGCACTTTATGTAGTAATCAATTGAGTTTTAGCTAGAATAAAACCTTGATGAAGCAAGAGCATAAAATTAATGTTTTAGCTTACCCTCAGCATAAGAGTTCATGCCTAATATTTTCCTGTATTAGCCTGATCTGGTCACTAGATGTTGCTGAGTATCTATGTTAGTAGTCATTCCAGCTCACTTAATGACAGGGCTTTATAGGTATAAGAAGAGAACATTACTATCAGTAACAATTTAAAGAGTTATTTCACTTCTATAAATGTTATAAGTAAAAAAGCCACCACTGTCCTCATTTCATGATAAAGCTGTGCCCTTCCGTATTAATGGACTCTACAGAGCAATGCATATTTCACCATTGCCCAAAACTTCAATTTCATTTTTAACACTTCCATTGTTTTGGAAAATGCTATTTTCCCTGTAGAAGCAAGGATTTAAGAAAACAGCCCTTGTTGCTTAGGACCTGAGTGTGGCCCACGAGGAACAATGGGCATGACCTTACTCTGGTTCAGCAATGTTATCAGGAGACTTCTTGCTTTTCCCCTAGGCTGCTGGAGAGTCAGTTATCCTCCTGAGACCTTTCTCCTCAGTGGCTGTCCAAGTAAAACATGTTTAATATTCCCAGTATGTGACTGCTTCTGAGTACTGCTGGATAAAAGCAGTTATAATTAAATATATCGAAACTAGATATACCAAAAAGTCTCTTTAATTCCTGACTGCTACTGTTTTAAAAGAGGTATTTTGCGAAAATACCACAATTGTTTGTTTATTAGGAGGATTGGGGCTAATTGGTTATGGTCACAGAAGGAAGTAATCTTTCATCTGACTAGTCTTTAGGAAAGGTAAAAGGATGGTCACTTTTCTGTACTTTAAAGTCACCAGGTAGTTGGGGAGATAATATTCAGCTACTCCCTGAACAAATGTGCTTCTTAAATCTTAGTCAAAACTTGAGAATTTAGTTAAAGTTTCAACAAAGCTTGATCTCTCAATTAGTAACTCCCGTACCATTGGAAAACTCATATATGACTTTTTTTTTGTTTTGTTTTTAACTGTTGGGACATGTCCTTTTCTTGAAATATTTCCCGTATCAACAGCTTGTATACAAATGACATCTTGAAATCAGTAGAGTACTTCAGTGAATAATAACTAATTAACAGATTCATGCAAAAGTAAAGTTTATTTCACCCAAAATGTTGAATTCTTAGCTTTAAACTTACTTTCAATTGGAGATAAGATATTACAATTTCAGGAAAAATTACAGAACAATTTGAAAAAATGAGGAAGTGTGAAGCAGAGCATTTATGTAAGGAGTTTTGGATAAAATACAGAAACAAAGACTTACCAGTTAAAATGCCCACATGTTTTGCTTTAATGTATTTGGATGTTTTGTGTCAAAAGCAGTGATATTTGTCATAATGTGTGTATTCACTGTGGGTGGAAATCCTCCAGCCAAACTTTGTCTCGAGGTTCAGGGCTTAATCTAAGCCAGCAGTTCATCCTCCTTGGCTCTAGCAAATGTGATTCATTCCATCCTAGGAGAGGTGACTAAGATTGGGAGGATGAATTCACCTGGACACGTGCCTGTCTCAGTTGACAATAGAGGAAGCCCAAATGGCTGTCTCACTAAATGTCTGACTTCTGGAAGGCTGAAATTAGTTGAAGTGAGATTGAGTCCTACTATAAAAAAATGCCAAAGCATGGCAGATAGTGCTTTTCTTTCATTCTTACATGTTCTTGTGTTGAAAATATTGAAAAAAAGTGTTTTCTGTTTTTCAGAGTATATTTCCTAAACCCAGAATTAGCTGCGTGGCCACTTGCTCTCAGGGGTCAGGGAAATGAGAGAAGAATGATAATAAACATCTCTCTGCCTAGGGCAAAGTGTGTTAGGCAGCAGGGAACTTGGAAAAAATGGAAAAGAGAAGAAGTCAGAGGAAACCTTGAGAAGAAGCAGTATAAACCCAGAAACTTTGAGTGAAACTTTGAGTGAAACTTTGAGTGAAATGCACTTCTTCAATGAAATTGTATCTGTCTGATGAAAAACAGGTTCTCTATTTTTCTTAAACCATCTATCGTTAGAAAGAGATTGCTGAACTGGGCTAGATGAATCTTTTAATTTGTCACTGTTTCTTGCCTTAGAAATATAATTTCTCTCTTCTTTCCTGCACTAGAAAAATAGTTTATTTGAATCTTTCTGAAAGGCAAGAAAAATCTGAAACCACATTCTTCTAATTTATTTATTTTTTTAAAGTCCATGTTGTACAGAAGTGCTAAAGACCAGGAGATTAGGAATAAAGTATGTATTATAGGACTGGTCATCCCAGCATTTGTACATGAGTATGATTTCCTTCACAAGATTTGATAATACGCACTCACACTGTTCTCCTTTTCTAAGGAGTCTGTAAGTAAAAGTGCTTTGCATCCCCCTGGGAATTTCAGGCTTTCTCTTGTAATTGAGTCTGAGATCATATGCAGCAAAAGATACCCTAAAAATTAAGTACTTTGCTCCACGATTTAATCTGGAGGCAACTGGTTCTCTTCCATTACTGGGAGAAAAGGAAAGAATATTGACTGGTCTTTGTTTTTAGCTTGCAATTTGTGGGCATCTGTGCATTTCTTGTCTTTATTAAGATATCTGCTAAAGGTAATAGAATTCATCAAGGACAAACAACTGAAGACTTCATTTGCCTATGAAGTTTGTATACTAGTAAACGAAGTAAGGAAACAATTTCTTTCTTATTTCATTTTTAACCCAAGCCAATAAAGAGCCTAAAAGGAAGGGTTTCTTATGTATTTTTTATAGTTCTTATATGCATGAGTCATAGTAGGGTGTGTCATGTTTTATAAAGATGATATTGCTCTTTCTCTTTTACAGGTGGAGTGACTGAAGCACAAGGGGACATACTGTGACTTACCAAACACTGCAAAAGTCATTCTGCATCTCTTGTATGTGTAATTGCCTCTGTTCAAGGATAGTTTTGGTTTAAAATGAGCAAAACTAGCTAACTTGATCTTCCTCAGGTTAGCCCAGAGTGCCTTGGTGAGGAGCATGTCAGGAAGCAGCATAAGCTCAGGATTTAGTTCCTGCTGGGGACATGGACAACCACCAGCAGCCTGGCTCAGGGTCACACTGGCTGCTGGATCATCGGCTGCTGTGGTGAACGTGGAGCGGGAACACTGGGGACCCAACTTGCTCCTTTGAACTGCAACACCAGCAGGTTTCTGGTTTCTCCTCTTCCCAGGCTCTCCACACACCTGATTACTCCTACTGGTACTCCTGCTCTAGCTCCTCCTGACCCTTTCCAAGATGGATGGGAGGGTGGGGGAATCAAGGAGAAATGCCAAAAATTTCCACTTTGCTCTCTCTGTCTGTTTTAATACGTGGCTGCCCGGGCACTGTCCTCTGACTGAATTTCCAGACCTCAGGTTTCTCTGCCTCTGACAGTGGGGAAGAGCTCTATGGTGATGCTGGGAGGCCTGTGCAATCACTGGTGCATGCTTGTAGAGGCTCACCTCTTCCTACAGTACAGCTGACAGGTTGTCTGCTCTTTCTTTCAAGCATATGCTTCTCAAAATTGCTGGCCATAACATTTTTTCCTTGGCCGCCTGACTCTGATGCAGCCATCTTTTCAAAGCTGCTTTTCTGCAAAAGTATATGTGTGTAGCTATGTGCATGTGATATTTATACCACTTTTTTCTTTCTTTTTCTTTTTTCTTTTTTAACTCAAAGAAGGAGAAGGAAAGAAGAAAACTTTCATTTCTAACAAAATTTTTCATGTATGGAGGGTAGTCTACAGATTCAAATGTGTTAAGTATCCACAGAGTTAACAGCATGTCACTTCGTGAGAGAATTTTCATAATTAATGAACTGGTTCAATTTGCTCTGCCGCTTGACTTTGATTAATACATTTTTGAGTGTTCCCACTGGGACTCTGTCCAGTTTGTTTAGTAAGCTCTTATGTCTATATCCAGTTCACGTGTATGGATCAAAGTGTTGGCACCAAATACTGGCAATATTAGGCTATGGTACAGCCATTCTGACTCCACTTAAAATAAGATAGCAATATATCTTAAATCAAGTTCTTTGTGACTCATTTAAAAAAGAAGGGAAAGAAATTTCACACCGTATTGTGTGGAAATGCTGTGATTTAAAAGTTCATCTCACGCAAGCTTTGCCAATTAAAGAGGTATTTATCAATCCAGACAGTAATTGTGCAGACCCAAACTGGCAATTGGTTCAATATTACGCACTGAGCTGAAAAACTTCCATAATTAACAAACCTAACGACCATTACCCTTCTTTGCCCAGCAGCTGTGATGGTGTTGCATGCTTACCTCACAATTATTGCTTCCCACAGCTGAATCCTCCATACAGCACAAGGATGTGCACCAGGATTTAAAAAGGAGTCAAACCCTGGGCTGATTCAAGGTATGAGGAAGGGGCGCTCCACAGTGTGCATTGCTGGGGCTAGGGGCTATGGTGAGGGTGCAGGGGCTGCTTTTGGGGGTATCCCAGAGTGGGCAGTAGAAGGGGGTGTTGCCCCGAGTGCTTTGCAGCTGTCCCCTGGCCACTGATGGGCAGCCTACAGCCATGTGGGGCCAAGAGGCTCTCATTTCATGAGAACATGTATGCCTGAACATGATGGTCCATGAAGGAGAAGGAACTCATGTCTTTGGGGTGTTAACTCACTCCTTGCTTGGTCAGGTTATAAATAACCTGTTTCTGTCAGGAGCAATATTTAGCATCACTATGATCCCAACAGGGTGCAAAGGGGGCACCAGCTGCAGATATGGAAGTTTCATTTTTAGCAAACACTCCAGTGTTCACCAGGAAGAAATCAGTTCCTTTTCTTTTCATCTTAAAGGAGATTGCTAAATATAATTTGCCTCCCAAATGTCATGGGGCATATTCTGTGCTTGGTGTAGACATATAAAGGTCGCTGTACTTGATTAATATTAATGAGTGTGTTAGGGAAAGGGGAGGTTTTGCCATGTAATGCAGATGGCCACTGCCAGTCTGTGTGTTAACTCAGGGCTATCCTAGCCATACTTTGAAGGCTGACATGTAGTGCTGCAGTACTTCTCTGGCCCTATTTCCCAGGGTAAATGTCATCTCCAGAGAGCTGGAGGCATGAAGAGGATAAATGGCGGTGTCAGAAAGCCCCAACAGAAGTCCTTTGTAGTAAGAAAATATGAGAAGGCTCAAAACAAGTTTTCAGTGAATACTGTGTATATATATGCACATTGAATCAGGGCTTCCAGCTCTGTGCCCTTGGCTCATAGCCCTGCACTTCCAAATCACAGCAGTTGGAGAAGCATATCTTAGGCCTATAGGATTTAAATTAATTAAAGAAATTCCCCTGAGCTCAATCTCAGCTTTCCCTGGGGGTGACGGGGACCAGGCAGTTAATCACCAGCAGTAAAGAATTGTCGTGCCTGCTGCCCTGGTTTTGTTCAGATGTTATAAGGCTGAATGATATTGGATAATGAACAATGGGAGACAAGCTGATGGAAACACAGAGAACACTGGCAGATTTAAGTGCACATTGTTTAGCTACTAGTAGGAGAACAGCCTCAGAAAAAAATGTATTCTTTTTAACTTTTCCCATGGGGTTCTTGCTCCCATAATGCTCCAATAGGTTTTATAGCTGTTTATTCCTGCTCTGCAAGGACACCAAAGCAGTGTTTGTATCTAGCGGCTCCATCAGCAGCTTTTGTCTTACAATTTGTGTCTTGTCCTTTAAGCACATTGAAGGCGTTTACGCAGTCTTAGGCCCAGCAGAAAGAATGCATGCAACATGCCACATGTAGCAAACAACTCTGCAAATGGCTTGCAAGGATGGATCCTTGTTCATTCAGTGCTTTTAGTCATGTGGTTATTTTCATTATGCACATTACAGGTCACTTGCCAGCAAGTTAAGAGTTGGTTAATGACCATTTTCCTCTACCATGTACTGAAAAAAATGTAAAACCAAATCACTTTTTAAACTAAGGATACTGTCTTGTATGCTATCCATACAGATTTGTCTACCAATAACTAACATGTTTGAGGGTGTCGCTCCTTTATAAACTCTTGCCTGTAAGCACTGTCTCTTCTGAAAGAACTGAAACAACTCTTGATAACATAAGAGTGAGATAAACTCTACTCTTCACTAGTGAGACCACATCTGGAATACCATATCTAGTTTTGAGCTCCCCAGTTCAAGAGAGATGGGGATGTACTGTAGAGAGTCCAAGGGAGAGCTACAAGGATGATTGAGGGACTGGAACATCTCTCCTATGAAGAAAGGCTGAGAGAACTGGGGCTGTTTAGTCTTGAAAATAGAAGGCTGAGAGGTGATCTTAATGTCTATAAATATCTGAGGGTTGGATGTCAGTTTCTTTCCCATGGTGTCCTGTGATGGGACAAAAGGTAATGGTCACAAGCTGAAACACAGGAAGTTCCACCTTAACATGAAGAAAAACTTTACTCTGAGGGTGACAGAGCTCTGGAACAGGCTGCCCAGAGTGGTTGTGGAGTCTCGTTCTCTAGAGACTTTCAAGACCCACCTGGATCTGTTCCTGTGTGGCCTGCTCTAGGTGTTCCTGAGCTGGCAGGGGAGCTGGACTCGATGATCTCCAGAGGTCCCTTCCAACCCCTAGCATTCTATGATATAGCTCTGTGTTTTCAAAACAGTCTGCAATATAAAGCTCAGTTAGCCTGTGCTGATTTTTTTAACCTTCTGTTGTATGGAGTATATATGAATACTGAAACAGAGCACAGAAAAAGTGTTTTCTCTTTTTCAGTTTATTTGATTTATGTGTTTGGCAGATGTTTTCCAGGGGTCCATTTTACCCTTTGCACTGACTATTGAACAGCCTGTTGGTTTCTCTTCTATGTGTAACTTTGAGTAGTAATGGTACAGGGTGTTTAACAAATGAGAAAAACAAAACTGAGCAAATTATAGTGCTAACAGAATCAGGTGTGAGAGGCAAAAGAAAATAAAAACATTATTTCTTTTTAGCTAACTGACCAGATTTCAAATGGCTATTCTGCCTTTAGCAAATCTGCACAATAGTGCACAGGCTGCTAAAGACTGGATCCCAAACAAGCTGCAGAGTCAGAGCTAATTTGAGCTGCTATTTCTTGGCTGTTACTTTTCTTCTTCAACTACTGCAGCATAACATCTTACAATATTGTTTGGTCTGGTTGCAGTGGAAACCATAATTCTGGGAGGATGCTACATTTTTGTTTGTCTGTTTATGTGTACCCTCTCCCCAGCAGATTTTTTCAGCACTTTGGCCAATGGCAACCCAGTTTGGCAATGGAGAAGTTTCAGGAGGAGGGGGGCAGTTAGCGCCTTGTCCTCATGATTTTTCTCATTAGAAAAAACTTAATTAAACCCAAAGATTGCTGTGCTGCTTTTGAGTATGTAAGAACTACTGTTTACTTAATGACCTTTTGGATACATGTGTGAGCCCTGGGGGATGTAACAGAGACTGCAAGGAGCCCATTCAGGGTCTGTATCATGTGTTCTCCATGAGGTCTATAGTAAGTGGAAGAAAATTTGATAGTTCCACATTCCAGGTCTTGTCCCACCATAAATCCATTATGGTTGCTTTACTTTGATTCTCTTCTGGCATTTAGAACAATTCTACACCTTTTGCATCCTCTCACTTCAGTAACACCAAAGGCCCAGCTCTGCTCACGGCATGGCCAGTAGCCAGTCCTCTTCCAAATGTGAATCAGTGCAGCATCTGTCTGGGCATATGTATTGATTTAATAATGCTCTTGGGTCAGGTTTCATTCTGTAGTTTTTATACCAAGATAAATTGACATTTGCATTTTGTCCTCCTGGAACTGAAATGTTGAGAGAAGCTTCTAGGTGGGAAAAAGGTTTGCAAACTTTTTGCCTTCCAAAAAGGAGCTGATCTTGTTTTCAGTGTTATTGTCACCTTTACTTAGGTACTTTCTCCAACAAAACACATGAGAGGTCAGAAATGATAAGGTTTTAAAAGGGGGAAATACCAAAATATTTAAGAGAAGAGGAAAATTGGCGTCATCAACTGGAAAAGCCAATGGAAAGAAAATTAACAAGGCTGCTGTCTCCTCTGATACAAGAAGCAGAGAAGGAGGAGGGGAGCACAAATTAAACTAGCAGATGAAGGATTTACAGTCCACAGATGCATCCCAACGCAGTGTGGGGTGAAGCTGTAGGTCTCATTATTGCAAAGCAGTGGTGACAGTAGGAATTTTCTATGTTCAAAGAGATAAATAGGATGCACAGGCACCACCTCCATCCCAGCCCTCAGATGAGATCCTTCTCACCCATAGGAAGAAACATTTGCTGGATGAGTCAAAAAGAGGTTCTTCATTGTCTAAGGCAGGAGCAGTTAAAGTTCTTCTTAGTGCATCTCTGCATTTGGGCTCCAGTTGTGAAGCATTCTAACTAATGTAGATGATTGATCCTTTTTTTTTGTAATTAATTTAAGTATTCATGTAGTGTCATTACTTACATCATAATATGATATTACTGTAGTGCTCCAGCACCTTTGTTACACACCACAAAGGATTCAGCAGTATGAAAACAGGGGAAAAAAGACAGTCCTTGCCCTCCCCAGAAACATGGTATCCAGATCAGTCTAATAAGGGACTTCAGGAAAAGTAGTGTGTTTACCTTGGAAAATGCTGTGCTAACTTTTCTAGTTGCAGAGGCATCTGTGAAAGAAGTGCTTGATCGAAACAGGATCTGTCACTGTCATCTGCTAATGAAACACTGCAATTGCCATTCTGTTTTCCCAATAATAAAGGAGAAGAACTGGTGCTATTTCCCTGCTTCTTACAGAAAACAAAGGTCAGTGACATGCAGAAAATGTCATTTCATTAACTAGACATTTGTATTATAAACATTATTCCCAGATAAGCAGGAAAGTCCCAAAAATCTGAGTCACTGGTGTTTGAATAGATGTTTTGTAAGGCCAAGTGCAGACCCTTATAAATAAAGCATTGATGAAATAAACAGTCACTTTGTATCAAAAAGGGAAAGTTTTCTATATACACATGCAGTTTTCATAAAGCAGTGCCATGATTTAGAAGGAATTAAAAAAAAAAAAAAGAAGTGTAATCTTATCAGATTTGTTCTTTCTTATTCTGTGTAACCATCAATTTAGATGGTTGCTACTCTAAGATATGTGCTTTTTAAGAAGGCATACATTTGCCTCACCTTGTGCCTAATTTATAACTTCTTAATCTTCTTCCTCTTGATCTTAGTTATGATCATGATCCTTAAATGATAATCTGGAGCTACCGTGATAATTCAACATTTGTCCACTGTATGAGAAAAAAGGTAGATGAATCTTGGGTATTTAAAAACCTAATGACAGTTTTTGTTGCTAGGAAAGTAACAATGCCTTGTGCCCTTTGACTCCAGGCAAGTTATTTCCCATTCAAGGCTTCCCTGAAGACACTTTTTATTGAACACTAGGATAATATTACTCAAAAGCTCAGCATAATGCAAACGGGGGATTCTCGGATGTGTGTCCTACCCCACCAGGATAAGCAGGGTGCGGGACTGGGAAGACAGATCTAGCTGCTGTTGCAACCTGCTCAGTTGCTGGCCTGATGAGGTACTTTAGGTTGGGCTCTTTCAGCAGCTCTGCTCGGCTTACTGCTCCTTCATCTCTCTTGCTCTTGTTGTGGATGCAAGAAGAACCTCTGCCCAAGCATTTGCACAGCACCTGGTGCCTTATTGCTGAAGGTGTCCCTGAAAGAGGCTTACTCCAAAGAACAAAAAGCAAAAAAGGATTGGAAAAGTTCCTCTTCCCTCTTCTTTTTAGTGTCTTCATTTTCCCTTGTGCCTCCGCCCTGATGGAACTGGTCTGATTCTCCACTGCCTTGCACAGTACTCTCCTTGGGGTTATGGATAAGGAGCACCAGAGAGCTTTGATGTCAACAGAATTTTGCTGTGGACAGATGTGCTGTAGCAGTAGCAAAGATTTCTACCTTCCTCTGCAAGATGTAGTGGCAACAATTTCCTAATATTTCCTTAATAGTAGGAGAATACCTCTCACATTGAAATCAATAGGATCCTGAACCTATGAGTCCAATTTCTAGCCTCAAGGCTAGAAAAGAATCAGAGGGAAGAGCAGCAGTGTTGGGAATGAAAGCTCTATGCAACTGCAAAACAGCTGACAGCAGCAGGTAAAAATGTGTGAAGCGGCAAGAGAACATTAGGTTATAAAAGCTGGATTTAATGTTGAAGGGCTTAAAGTAAACTGCATTTCACCATAATTTTATATTTCTTGACTTTCATCCATGTACCCCAGGAGAGTAGGTGACAGAGGTACTGAAAGAACAATTAATTTCTCTGATAGGCCAAACAGGAAGAGTAATTCCTGCAGGGAAACCAAGAGTAGTATGTGCATGGTAGTATATGATTCCTGTGCTGGGACTTTAACTGTCAGGGGTTTGCCTATGCACCTGCCAGGGCAGCATCAGGAGATTTTGGGGAAGCATCCTGAGAACAAGCAAGATGTTCTATTTTCTCTATCACAGGAGACTGTCTCTTCTTTTCTGTTCATTGGTTTCTTTAGTTAATTTTTAATGACAGCAGATGTTTCGCTTTTGTATATAAAACTTAAACATATAAAAAGTTCTTGGAGTCCTGAAGAGATAAAACCAGACACTTGCCTGTCAATCTACTTATCTTTCTTTCTTACATGTTTATACTGTTTAGGAACAAAACAAATAACACCAGGCCCACAAGTGACTGCTAAAAAGACATTTCTCAACACTGCTAGTAGGAAAATGTGCTATAGGATGTGGTAACAACCCACCTAATTACAAAACAAGAATAGCCTATTTGCATGGATTTAATTTGCTTGCCTTTTTCTTGATTGGGCAATTTGGGGTTGAGATTTTAGGCACAACTTCAATCAGCTAAGAATAAAAATAAAACCTCCTATCCAGAGGGCATAAACAATTAAAGACAACTGTGGGAAATGTCATTTGCAGAAGAACATTTCCTTTCTTTATAAAGTGTGCTGGAGATGTGAAAGGCCACCCTGTAAAAAGACAGAAGAGTCTTGACGAGAGACTTGGTGTATGTGCTTCCTCCTCCAGGTGACCAGCTGCTCTGAGCTCCCTAGGGCTCCCTTCTTTTTTCATTGGTAATCTCAAATTACATCATCATGATGTGGCTTGGCTGTGTCAGCAGGTGATCAGAAGCAAAGGGGATGATGAAGATAATTTTCAGCTACCTTTGCAGCTGCCTAGCTTGCAGGTACCTGGCAGGAACTTTAGCACTGCAATGATCTGCATTTCAGGACATTTCCCCCATATCACAATGCAGTTTTGACAAGATGATGCCCTATCCATCTGAGTTTCTTCCAGAAAGCAGAAGGCACTGGTAATGTCACATCCTTCCCTCCCTAACTGGGGACTTTTCCTTGCTGCTGAGGACACAGCAATGGCCACTGGGCCCTGCATCAGCTCCTCTTGCAGGGTGCTGTTTCCTTTCCTGAAGATAGATGTGGATGTGGCCTAGGGATGCAGCAACTACTCCTTGTGCCTCTCCTGAGTCTTTGGGAAGCCTTCACTCCCCTCTGCTTCTACCCCTGAGCCCAGTCCCTGTGTGTACTGCATGTTATGGAAGAGATTCAGTTTATTCTGAAGTGCTGAGAGATGAAGGAGCTTTGCAAAAGACTGTGTAGCCAGAAGAGGAACAAAGACACTCCAAACATCCAAAGAGAGACAGCCCGGGGAGGGAAAAACAGAAATGTGGAAATCTTGCCTGCAGCTCCCGGAAACAGCAACTGGGTGAAGAGGATAGCTGATTCAGGGGCTTGAGTAAATGTAGTCTCATTCAAAGAAGGAGACAAAAGGTGGATGTTAGAAGCTGTGCAGCCCAGGAGGCTGATGGCCCATTGTGGAGAGTGGTGGCTGGCATATGAGCATCCTACAGTTTTGCAGTGCTGCGGCTCCAGGATGCAGCTCTGTTCACTAGGGGGATTAGCAGGTTTCTGGGTTGTTCTGACAGGACTAGCAAAATAATACCTCCTCTGCTGATCTCACTAGATATGCATGCTGCCCAAGGTGCCTTGCTACCCACAGGTGAGTTATTGCACATGTCTTTTCTCAGCCTCAAGCCTGAGAGAGCTGCATTTCATCCCTTGCCTTGCAACATTTGCACACCACATGAGTGGATGAACATATGATTTTAAGGAGTTACTGTTATTTCACAGTGACCTCATGCTGTGTTTTAAAGACTTTTGAAGGATGTAAGCAGGTGAGATTTCATAACATGTCTAGAAAGAAAGAAGCTGAGTTAATTAACACAGTATGAAAAGACATCAATTGTGGCAACCTTGTGATCACCCATTAGAGTGTAGATAAGCTGTGAATTTCCAAAGGAGTGAGAAACTTCCTCCATTCCACATGAAATAAACCTCTGCATTCTTTTATGCAAAGACCATAAACACCCCCTCAAGCTCAACATGAGCTGTTCAGCGTGACTGTTTAACGATGAGCATCCACAATACATGTGCCTGCTACATGCCTTGTTGGCATCAACCTTAGCCTTGCATAGGGGGATGGTGTGGTGCCCAAAACTTCTGTTGCCCCTTGTGTCTGCTCATGTCTTGCCTGGGGATGTTAACTGGGATTTCTACTTTCTAGTATGAGCACTGGACAATGATCTCCCTGTTATTTATGGACCCGTTGTGTTTTCTGGTGCTAGGCTAAAAGTGGGATGGAGGTTTTGGAGCTACTGCTGTGATTTGAGAGGATTCTAGCAGATTCTATAACAACAAGGAGGTGTTTAAAGATGGACCCTCTTATCTCTGCTGCATAGACTGCTCAGCACAGGGTCTGTTTCAGATAGCAGGAGCTCTCTTTGTCACAGATTGAAAGAAGGGGTTCAATGTACTCTACTGTAAATTGTTGTAGAGGAAAGACTGGGGTGTATGGAGAGGATTAGCTTTGTATGAAGTCCCAGGCTAAATTCAGATCTTCCACTAAAGTCAGCTTGCTCCACTGTTGTAATTCTATGAGTGAAGTTTTCCTGAGGGTAAATTACTCTTTGAACACATATAAGTAAATGTGGCTTGAGATCCTTCTTACCTTTCTCAACTAAAATTAATTGCTTTGCTTTTAAAAGTATTGCTTCAGGAGGAAGAGAACAATGTGTCCATGAGCAAAGAATATGTCCTTCAGGTAGGTCTGTCTTGTCATTAGGTTAGCTGGTCGAAATGGCATTTCCCTCTGAGCTCGGATTCCTCCTAGTGTTGCAGGGGAGAAGTTTTATTCCTCTGTGAGAGAAAATTAGTTGTTGCCATCCCAAGTATTTTCATTCATTTGGAGAAAGATGTGTTTGGAAAGGTGTAAGGCAAAACAGTAATCTATCATCCATGATACAGGCTGAAGTTGTGTGCTCAGTAAGGAGAAACTAGTTTGAACAAAATAAAGCCATGGTATGTTTCTCCATAGACTTCATAAAGTCAGACTAAACCTAAACTTGTTTTGAATCCTTTTACCACTGTGTTTTCTGCTTTCTTATATCTCTGGGTCCTGCTTGTGAGTTGAAACATACGCCATGATGGAGGAAAGGGGACTGTCACAACATCTCTGGACCACCTCCAAGGAAACGTCTCACAGGAGAAAGTGCATCTATGTGATCTTCAGCCTTACTTTGATTCATGTAAGAAAACAAGGTAGCTGCAGTGAATACTTTGAGCTTTTTCCATGTTACTATTTCCTATTTTAAAAAAAGAATAGCTGAAAAAGAACTCTCTGAGCTGAACACAGGCAACATGGAGGTTGTGCTGGTGGTGGAGGAAATGAGCTGAGGAACAGTCTTCAGTTTCCTTTCATCAAAATGACTTAGCTCTGTTAGTGTAGGAGTGTTCTTGATTTCCTGATTCATTGCTTCTACCCATGAGGTAGAAACCTTGTACAAGGTTTCAAAGAGGAACACTAGTCAAATTTAATGCTTTGGTCTTTATCTTCAGGACACTCACTGACCTGGGCACAGATTTTCTAAGTAGTTGCTTAAACCTTTGAGAGGCAAACAGCTATGAAGTTTTTTGTGAATATGGAGACTTCTGCCATAAACTGTGATTTACATTTTGGGCAGGGGGAGGACTGAGAGTTCAGAACAAAACTCTTCAAGAACTAATGATCCTGGATTTCACTGTCTTTAACTCCAGTTATTGCTAATATGCTTACTATAACTTAAATCTAAGGTGTGCTGAAAATAAAGACTATTTAACCCCAATGAAACATTGCAACAGGTATACAACTTTTCTGTGAGAGATAAGAACAATAACAAGATATATTTGTTGCATGTTAGATATGACACAAAATGCTTTACATGTTCTACTACCTTGGTTACAAAGGTTGATACAAACATAGAGTAAAACCAAATATGTACACTACAGGATCAAAGTAAATGGATTTTAGGAAAACATTTGCAGGTAAATGAAAGTTATAAAATTATAACAAATATGAATTTTCAAGTCAGTGTTTAGAAACATGGAAAAGATGAAGATGTTCTGCATCTAATTTAAACTCGAGGCTTCAAAAAGTATCCTGATTTGATTATCTAAACTTATAAAGCCTGTGTAATGAGGAATTGCTTTAGTTCCATTTTCTGGCTTTTTTTTCCCAAGGACAGCTTCTGGACCCATGTTGTCTGTCTACCCATATTGGTTTTAGTTAAACCACAATGTTGCCTTAAAACTGGACAAATTTCACTTAAATTCATGGAGGAATTTAACCTCTCAAACATTCTGTAAATATTTGTGAAAACTTAAATTTGGATGGAGGAGAGGGATCTACATTGTACCCCACTGAGGGGAGGGCCTCAGTGCAAACTCCACTGTCACATGTTTTGCTTGGATTACCAGATACCCACCCAGGCTATGCCCCTGCCATGTTGTTGTCAACCAATAATTACATCCTACGGATAGCAGCTGAATCTAAGTGCTGCTGGCATGGAGGGAAGTTATAGATGTGGCAGAAGTAAGTCAAGGAAGAGAGTGAATGCAATGAGAAATTGTGGGGGAGCTGTAGGAATGGAGGGCACACATCTATGAGAAATCTTGCTTTATTAATCCCTCTGTTCAAAGTGTGGCTTGTAAAATTAAATGATAAGACTCCAAGTCTTGCACCATGATGTTCAAAGTACCCTGTAGGAACTGAGTATGGTAAACTCACTGAAATCCATTGAGTTTATGAATTTCACAGGATCTTGCATCAATCCAGATGACAAAAGTGCTGTTGTGATGAAAGAGCTTGAAGAAGTGAATGAGAGAGCTTGCTGAAGACATTAATAGAAATGATTCTTTGGGTAGCATTTTAGTAGATGACTTCTTCTCAAACTTAATGAAGTAAAAACAATCAGAACATTAAAACTCTGAGGGATTAAATAGAATTAATTTTTTCAGCCCCCGTTAAAGCAGCAGAAAGACTCCCATTATTTCCCATTATTTTCCCAGCCTGGGCAGTCAAAAAAATGTATAGCGTCTCTTCTGGAATTTTTTCCCACATTACTGATTCTTGACATATGTGAGCTTTGCTGATCATTATGAGTGACTTTGAATAGGAAAGGAGGGTAATCCTTGCTATTTTCCAGCAACTTGTGGTGGATCACAGCCACTTCTACTTGTATGCATGAGAGCAACTCCCTCAGGAGCTGGTTTACACTGTCACTCTGACTGTCCCAGACTGCTTTTACTACAGCTTTAGATGTGAGACTGGAAGGAGGGCAATTGCTTTTTAATTTTCTTATTCCTTCAATTGCCTTTAAATGAGCAAGTGTAAAAGGAAAGTGGAAAGCAATGGTGCTATTTTGCTATTACCAATAAAAGCAAGATAATAGAGAATCAGGCCTCACAATATCCTAATATGAATAGCTATGAAAAAAGTAAAAAAAAAAAAAAGTCAGCCACAATTTCAGGATGTGCAAATCATGAAAGCTTTATTGTTTTCAACAGATCTTCATTCTTTTCACCTCCTTTCAAGTGATTTATATCAGCATAAAAGCAGACACAGCAGCATGCAGAAATTTCTGGCCTATCTCTGAAATATTTAGTTTGCCCTGGAGTTGTCTGAAACCAGAGATCTCAAGAACTGCCAAGTCTGGAATTTAGATACAGGATTTGATATAATCCTGTATTATTCCCCTTGCATGGTGGTGTGATTGCTACATGCTCCTCTTTTACTCACCAACAAACTGTAAATTAGCCTTCACAAGAATGGTGAGTTTATCTGTAGCCCTGAATTGGAAAAAATGTTTCTTCTCAATCTGTTGCACTCACCTTCAGAAATCTGTACATCTTTGCCTCCATCTGTGCCTCAAATCTGATTTCCATGCCTCCCCTTGCACCTGCCAGACTGCCAGCACCGAGTAGTGTAACCACTATCTCCCTCTCTTCTCCATCTGCCTGACCATCATCTACAATGTTTTCCATAAAATTCCCATATGTTTCTATGGCTCCTCACATTCTCCATGTTCAAATCCATCCCAGTGGTCTACTACTGCTCCTGTTAGTGAGTCACTGCACATTTTTTTCTCCCTTATTTTTCTGTTGTTTTGGTTCTTGTGTGGTAATCTACACTGGGGAAAGGGCCACTGGAAAAACATAGAAAACATACATCTTCTTCTTAAGGGCAGAACACGAAGTGAAATACTGGAGATGAAAAATAATGTGGAATACATTCTGAAAATGAAGTTCAGATTCTCAAATTGAGCTTGCGTTGATGTTTCTCCAGAGAGAACTGTTAGAAACTTGGCGTTCTTGCATGCAATTTTGGAGTATGATCCACTGATGTTTATCATCTGCTAACATGATTCTGTAAATTTGAGTCTTTTTAACACTAGTTAGTTGTTCATTTAAGGTAAGAACCTGTCAAGTGAAAGTTAACATGATTTGGCAGAAAGACTCCTGATGTTCCAGGTACATGGATTTCCTACTCAGGTATAACATGAAAAAAAGAGGTCTGTTTGTAAAACAGGTCAGCATTTTTCCTTACACAATGCAATGCTGGTATTCACATGTCTCATAGACTTAGTTTCTGAATTTTATTGAGGTAATGTCAGTAGGAAATCTCTGTTAAAAAACTAGAGGTGTCTCAATATTTATCAAGGTGTTATTTAGTTCGAGTTGTTAGCCTCTAAGGCTAACAACTTTTCAGAATCATTGGAATGAGCTGGATTTCTTTTCCTTTCTCTTCTTTTCTTCTTTGAGCATTGAAATTCTTTAGGTTTCAGTGACCATCACAGACAGAAGTAATCTTTTGCTGCAAAACATTTTTTATTAATTCGATAGTTACTTTCATGTGACTTAAAATTCAAATTGTAATTCATATGTCACACTACGGTAGTTTTTATTTTCTTTTAATAGAAATACAAAGATTACAAAACATTTTGAAGTTGTTATGCTGGTCTTGTTTTTCCTGGAAAATAAAATGTTTTGACAGAAGCCTAATATAAAGCATTGGGGACTTTTCTCTGTAGTAGAAAAGATACAGTTTCTAGCATGGCTTTGTGTATCCCTATATCAACATGCAACTGATGTGAATTATAGGTTAGAGGCTGTAATTAGATGGCGTTGGGCCCAGTGCCACGATATAAGTTTAGAAAATGTTGAGTATTCATACTCTTAATACTAGATAGGTCTGTCAACTTGAGCATATAGTAATTAGAACACCTAAAAATAGTAATTTTACAAAAACTGGCTATAGGATAAGTGGGAAAAACAGCCTAGTTATGCATTAGAGCCTGAAAAATGTGTGATTTTATGTCACCAGATATTGTTCTATGTTGATTGAACTGAGATTTTTTTTCTGAAAAATAATTGTTGTTGCTACTTCAGAGAATTCCAGGGTTTATTGAAGCTGTGATACCATGCTGAACGAGATCAGCAAAAGTGTTTTCATATGATATTTCTTGGGGTGTATCATGATTTTCTTAAAACAAATATGTAAAGACAGAGCAATGTTTGCACTATCTATCCCAGGGACCCAGTGTTCTAAAAAGAGAGGGAGAGACATATTTCATGGTAAGTTATTGTGTGACTTCCTACCCCTGTACACGTTAAGCTTTACAGTCATAAATGTGCAATAAGGGGAAGCCTGAGATACAAAGGCCATAATAAAAACCTAGTGTGTGAAGTATTTAGAGTTACCTTTACAAAAAGCTTTATATTTTACAATGACAGTGTTGCAGGCATGGTGGTGGAGGGGGAAAGAAAGTGGTCTTTAAGTATTTTCACTGGTTAGTGTTTTTGCTCCAAAATTGTTGCCGTGTATGGGAGAATAAAGTTAGGGAAACATTTGTATCTTGAAAAAAAATAGGTGCACACACTAATGACGTGATCTGTGACATCTTAAGAATTGCTTTCAGCCACAAGTAACCTTTAAAAATGAAATCTAGCTATTGATTTAGATCAATGCTCTTCATCGCTTGGAAAGTGTTTGGGTAGATTCCCTCTTGTTCCTGCAAATTCAAGGTTTCCAGCCCCATTTGGGTCAGAACCCATTGATCTACCATTTTAGCCTTAAATTCATTGTTAGCTAAGATATTGATAAAATGACTAATTGCCTGTCCAGCAAACTGAAAGTTCTACCTGGTCAAATTGGTAATAAGACTGTCCAAGCTGGTAGAGAGAAATTATTTACATTAGTAAAAAAGGTGGAAAGCTATGGGATATAATGTGAAAATACAGGCAAAAGAGGAGCTTGGGTTGAAGCAATTTACCCCAAAAGGGAATACGACTATGGACATATTTCACAAGTGTAAATCAGTCTCAGTGGTTGCCTTGATTTGTTTCTGACAGTAAGTAAAGTTTAAAAAACAGAGCAATAGTCTGAGGAAGCTGAATTAAGATATTCAGAGCATGGCATCTCTGATGGGCATTTTTTTGTGCCAGCCTTGGCACAACTGGCTTCAAATTTTTAACCATATATGCACAGTACACATTGACCTTATGCAAAATGTTGTATCTTTACAGAAGACTAATGACTTAATTCTTGTGTGAACAAATGTTCCCCAAGTTGTGTGTCTGGTTAGCTAAGCTAGGGCAAGTCATAGTACTCTCGGACTGTGAAGTCAGTGGTTCAACTTTCAGAAATTAACTCTACTCCTACTTGAAATTAATTATATTTTGATAAATGATGCTCCATTTATTGTTACATACATCTGAAAGATGTTTTCTGTAAACTTTCAGGTGAGAAAACTAGAAAGTTCATGAAAATCAAACAGCTATTGCCTGTATCAATATTGGTTTGAATGTGCAATTAATGCTAAAAAATACTTTTCCTTCTTAAAATCTTGACCCAAAATGTGTTTATATATTTGATTTTCTGTCCAAATCATCAGATGTGTTTCCCATTTGTCTTTAGTTTTGGGTATGGCCTTTGCAGGCTCAGCTTTCATTTCTTGGCTTGTCTGAAGGTGTTTTGTGTAATATGCTCCTTATGCCTTCCTGGGTTTTAGAAGTGCTGATGGTCATCAAGTGAAGCCTTCACTTATTCATCCCACCCCTTTCCCATGACCCTTCCATACAGAAATGTTGCAGAGAGAACACTTGTGGATGATGTTCTCTCACTTCAACAAAAACCATGTAGGGGATGAGGCACACTTAAATTACCTGAACGTGGTCAATGAGGATTAAAATACTACTGCAGGCAAGAAGCTGAGTTGCCAAACTTAAGTCACTGCTTCCTTTTGGTCATTCAGTTGAGCTACTAATTTGGTCAGAACCAAATTTGTTGTGCAAATTAGGGAAGTGACTCCTAACCAACAAACTTTGTTTTTCTACATTAAATTGTAGCTAAGTAAGAATTTTATGCAACATATCCCCTAAAGCTTTTTAGTAAAATAAATTATACTGTAATGATGTACTGTGAGTTGTACATAAATAGGCAGATGTGGATATGTGTGTTATATGTTAAACCCAGAGCTTGTTTTTAGAAGAATTTCTGAAAAGTGAAATTGCACAGAGCAAACTTACAGTGGTGCTTCTTGTCACCCTTTTCACACACAGTAAAGGAGCATGCACACTTTGCCAGGTGAGTTGATACTTTTTTATTTTGCATTTTTTAAAAAGGACTCTTCAAACTTCGTTCACTTGGTTAATGTCGGGTATGAAAAAGATAAAAACTGTCTTTATCAGTGAAATTAATGAATTACAGATGACTGGCATTTCAGGTGACAGGCTAATTGATTTATTCAGAGGTTTGTTGTGTGGTCTCACTGAGATTGACTCAGTGGGAAGTGCCTTGCCAAATCTCTTGATACTAAACCTGTTGGAACTACTGTGTTCATGCCTGGGAACAGCAGTGAGAGGCTGAAACTGCACTTCTTGCTATCTGGGGAAAAGCAAGAATTGCCTGGTCCCCAAAGAGGGATGTGTGCCTTGGAACTTGGCAACAGATGGGCAAAGTTTATTGGCAGAGTTTATTTTGTCAGACATGAGTTCATCATTGACAATGCCGTGTTCTGGAATATTAGATAAACATCTATGAAGGATATAAAAAGGACAGTCCCTTCCCTATGGGAGTTTATGCAATACCCAGATGTAGAACAAAAGTCAAAGCAACAAAGATAGTTATAGATAGGAAAATGCCAGATTCCCAGGTGGTCTATCACCATATTTAAGCATCTTTAGAAATGAACCATGTTTATTGGTTTAAGACCACTGAATAATACTTTGTCTTTTGCATAGCTCTGCTTCTTTAAAAGATATTTTATCGCCCAACCATCCGTTGCTGAAGTGTAGGACAGGATGATTCTGTTCTAAAGATTATTGTGATACATTGCCTATAATCCTTCAAGCTTTCCAATACTTTTACTTTCTCTCCACAAGAAAGTTATTTAAATGCAGATAATGGTGTCTTTCTTTTATTTTTCTGCTAGTCATAAAGCAGCACCCTATGTTCTTTTGCATGTAAACAACCAAAATCTCAATATTAATATGATTGCAAAATCATTAGAGTTTGCTGTCTTTAGGGCTCACTTGGGCTCTATGCTACATAAAATGCAAAGAAGACTTTGACTCTCTATAATACTATTTGTTTTGTAGATATCATAATCCTGTAAGAGTTTTGAAAGAATTCAACTTCTATTCAAACATACAAATAAGGTTCAGGTTTGCGGAACTACTCTGAGCCCAGCAGCACTTATGAAAACATTCAGTTGAAGTTTTTCTTCTCCCAAAACAGTTCCTCACACAACACATGAATACTACCATCACTAGAGTCCTCTTTTATTATCTAAGTAAAAGCTGAATGTTTTTATTATCTGGCTCCTAGTCTACCTAGTGAGAGCTGTTTTCCTCAACTCAGAGGGCTGCTTCCTTGTCACACACACCTTGGCCGCATGCTGAAGCAGGAAACACTTGGCTCTGAACACCTCATGTGTGACGCCTTTATCAAGCCAAGCGTTTGTCAGACTTGGAATTCCTGATAACTTCCCTCTTCCAGACTTCCAGATTTCAAATAAATATTTTAAGGCCTGAAATGGAAAGGGACACTCACCAAAGAAAAGGGGCAGATCTTTTGGTTTCAGTGAGTCCAGGATTTTTGCTCAACTTCAAAACAGGGAAGCTGTTAAAAAAGGGGTCTTGTGTGAATAAGAAAAATATGAGGAGGAGTATGAAGCTATAACCTCCATCTGTCAGTCCTGCTTCAGTTTTGAAGATGATGAATTACCTTTCCATTTTAAATTTAATAATATTAATTACTAGTCTCCTAGGAGGTACATTTTTAACCATTCCATGTCGTTGTCAAGCTGCAGCTTTTAATTTCTTTACTTTGGCAATGCAAAACCCTCTTAAAATTGGTAAGCATGTCTATGACAGATTGGTTGTTCCTGTGTCACGCTGTCTAAGGCAGAGCTTGAGCAGAGTCTGCTTCTGACCATCAGAGTAGATGTGAGGCAAGGAGATATATGGTGGGTTGTCAGAAATGTAGCCTGAATACTCCACACTGTGTCTGTCCTCTGTTTTCATGGCTCAGGGAAGAAGGTAAGATATAGCAGCAGTGGAAGGGCCTGCAAGACAGCTAGCAGCATGAGCCAGCCCTTCACGTCACCCGAGTGGAGCCTGGGGCTAAGTTGGATGTGAGTCAGGGATGTTATTCCCTCAGGTGAACAACTTAGTCACAAATGTCAGGGCATGGAGTCACCAGCCAAGTCATTCCCACCCAGGGCGCATCAGTGCCAACAACTACAAGGCATCACTTGACAGTTTATTTTCTTACATTTCTCCTTGGGAATGTGGCTCAGTCCAGCTTGTCTGGCAAACACTGTTGCTTCTATTTCTTTGTCTATTTATTATATATACTTAAAAAAGGCAACATGGTATGCTAACTAATTTTGATGGTGTATACAATCAGTGGGTTGGGATGAGGTAGCTAGGAAGCCTTTTTGAAAGTTTTCTTGATGATATAGACCATTTCATGTTCAGACAATGATGCTGCATTTCCTCAGACTGGCACATTTCCAGTTGGCTGGAAGCACCTTAGCTACAACACAAGATACCGCACACATCATAGCTTTTACTCCTTTCACTTAAGTGGGAAGGATAGTACCTGACAAATACTAATACAAAATAGAGAACATATGAATTTGTTCCTCTTCCTTTATTCTTTTTTCTTTATTCATCCTTCCATCATTCCTATTTATGCCTTTATTCCTCTCTGCCTCTCTGCACTTCCTTGCTGCTCATAATAATGTATTTTGCTCACAATAATACTAATATAAAGCCAAGGTAACTCATGGGATACCACCACAGACCACTTTGCTTCCTATTTGGGTTGGTGAGAAGACACAGAACACATTTTTTCCTTTATTTTTAAGGCAAGTGGAAAAAAAAGACAAAGTTTATAAATATATAAAAAGCTCATTAATATATATCCTACACACTTTAGAATGCCTATTGCAAATAGGTTGCATTGTGCTGCTGAACTTAAACCCTGACATATTTGCACTATTTTCTATGTGGTTGTAATAGGGAAGTAGAAAAATGGCACTCATATTACCAGCCTTATTCAGTGAATTGTCTCCTAGGCTCCTCATCTATGAAAATCAGAAATATCTCCATCTTAGTTTGTGGAGTTGCTCTTGTGAAACACAGGTGGCTCACCCGATTAAAAAAGGAAAAAAGCAAACCCTAGTTCCTGAGTTTACAATCTGATTTTATGTGAACAACAGGAAATATTTTGTTTAAAATCCTACATATTTCCAAATGTCTGACTTTTCAGAGGAATAAAAATGCAATCAGAGTATTTCCTTTCAAAGCTGCATCATTTTATGATTAGTCAAGGGTTCTTTTGTAACATGAGTTTCCTTTTCAGAAAAGTTTTCTGTTACATCAATTTATTATTTTTTTCTTAGCAGTCCAATTAAATTCCTCTTTCATCAGGATGGAAAAGTTGGTGCTACTCATTTGAAAAAAAATAAATAATATATCTTATGGATGACTACTATAGCAAATGTTTAAATATTTCCTGAGTTAGCTTTAGTCCTGTTTGTGCTAACATAGATCAGTATTTGACCTGAGCTATTAATGACTATCCTTTTCAGAATGTACTTTGGTTCTCTTTCCTTCAAACATAGAAGCTTTGGTATGATACATACAATGTCACAGATTTTATTAGCCTAAAAGATCCTCAGCACATCTGGATGCACAATTTGGACCATCTGGTGATTTAAGATCCTTGTCATTTTTGCTCACCTTACGCATTTTACTGGACATACATGCGTTGGTACACTTTGTCAAATACATTTTAAATACAGACCTTTTAAATAAAAAATATTTCCCCAGTCACACAATTCAGAAACATTCCAGTGTTTATAGAATGGTTTTGACCAGATTAAAGGACAGAGAAGTACTTTCTTCTATTTTAATTGGCATTATGGTTACTTTAACATGTAAAGAGCCTTGCACCTTTCCTGCTTCTTTTTCCAATCACTCCTGACAATCAGTTCAAATCCTATAGAAATATGAACATTCTGGGTCAAACTGAGGACTGACGCTCCCAGCAGACATGCCCTGCTCTATCCTCTTGCCAGGTGACTAGAAGGGCCCCCTTGCCATTGCACAGCCTCCTGCATCTGCTGCTCCCTCACCAATCCACATGGCCCATATGGGAGATTTCTGGTGAGTCTCATCATGAGCATCACTCATCTTCTGCCCTCCATCAAGACCACTGTGCCTGGGCAGGGACAGCAGCATGAGAACATGAAGTGCCACTTTGTACCAAATAGGAGGCCACTGTTGCTAAGAAGGTCTTTTTTGGGTGGGAGGTGGAGGCTGGTGGATATGCCATCCACAACACTTCTGACTGAGGCATATTGTCCTTCCACATAGCAAATGAAGAAATGATACCAGTATGTAATGAGTCTGGCTTTGCTACATAGTAGGTTTTTGCACAGGCAAACAGTATCTGACTTTTCTGTCAAGACATGCTGGCAAGAGAGTAGAATTTTTTTTCTTTGTTTTGGTCTTGTAAGAAAGAGACCAGATAACTATGGGTCTGTGTCTTATGTAGTACAGTAAAAGAAAAATATTAATGGGAAATGAGGATCAAGCAGAAGTACTGAATATTTTTTGTCATTGACTAGAAGCAAAGTGGCAGTATGGACCCCAAAACAAGTATACAACATATTGAAGCAACTTTGAGAAGCTCCTTAGTTGCATTACAGAAGAGCTAGAGGCCGTATACTGGGCTCTTGAAGCACACTGTGAGCTGCCACAGGGAAAACAGGTTTCTAAAGACATCTATCTCCAGGGGCACTAGAAGGGTTAGAGATATGCAGTCCTGGATGACAAGGTCTGGCC
The DNA here is from genome assembly GCA_024336885.1 of Actenoides hombroni. Classification (NCBI taxonomy): domain Eukaryota; kingdom Metazoa; phylum Chordata; class Aves; order Coraciiformes; family Alcedinidae; genus Actenoides; species Actenoides hombroni. Next base: position 2,175,052 of record WUAM01000089.1, read on the forward strand.
TGCTGTGGCTGATGTGCAAAGCCACAGAGAATCACAGCCAAAACAGCTAGCCAGTGACAGCAAAGGGAATTGGGTGCCTGCATGGACCCTGCAGGCTCCTGCTGCACTGCTACTCTGCAGTGTGTGCACCAGCCTCTCCACTTCTCCTGACATTGGCATACTGACTTCAGCATTTTGCATTCCTGTTTGGAAGGAAAACGTCTCCCACTAGCTAGTTCCCTGAAAACGCTTTTGCATGGAATGTCTCTCACCATCTCTTCCCATGTGGCTTTGATCCCACCTGGCAGGCATGCTCATGGCTGGGCTGTGACTGCCAAGGAGATCTGAGTGTGTATCTTTGGTTGAAGGGCTGAGAAGCCTGATGTGCAGATGGTCTCATTTTTATCTGAACTGGCTCCAGCTCCTCAAGTCACTGGGTGAGTTTTACTGAGGGCTGGCAGGAGCACCAAGAAGCACTGAGCACATTACAGCCCCACCAAAGTAGGGGCCAGTGTTACCAGGAATGGCAGCTGCTCTGGCACAGAAGAGAAAATTGTAGGTGGTGGAGAAGGACCATCAGGGCTCTCTTGGAAATTCAGGACACTTGAAGGAAGCAAAAAAAAAAAAAAATAAAAAAATTCAGTAATCCTTTCCCCTTGCAAATATGTTGTTACTGTTGGCAAAACATATGGTTTGCAACATTTTTGGTTGCTGCTACTAAGACATGAGCTGTGTGCACTTCTCTGACAACACCTTAAAATTAAGGCTGACTTTGGCAATAACAACATGATTGTAAATAAAGAGGTTTACTTTTGAGAAATGTTATCCCTAACTGGAAGCATTTGAACAGAGTCCCCGAGTCTATTTTTCTTTCTGCTATATACAAAATAAAGATTCACAAGCAGGTCAGTATGCTTTATCCTTTTTGCTTTTTGAAATAGAGTGTTTCTCATTAACTGGGTGTAGCTGAAATCACTGTCCTGTGATCCAGTACCACTTTCCAGCAGGGATGTTTGATAAGATGTGTATATATTGCAAAAGTGCACACTGGGTAACAGGGATCTGCTTCAGAGCTGGCTTAAATGACAGAGGAAATTAGGTATATGAGACAATATAAGTAGGTATGTGTACAAGATGTGATTTATCAGCTGTATCGGTAAAAGGAGATGGTTGTAACTAGAAAAGATGTGGTAGAGATTTGCCGCCTCCTTGGATGGCTTGATCTGAGAAGCAGTGGCTGCCTTTATATTTTAATACATGTTTTTTCTCATCACAGTACTGCTGAACACTGAAGTCCTAAGATGAGAATCTCAGTCTATTGGCAAAATGTCATAACTACTACTGGACCACATTCTCATGTCTTACAGAAAGTCATATGAAAGAAGAGGAAAAAAAATCACTTTCTAGGCTAGGTTGCCAGCAGACCCAAATACAAAAAAACAGGCCAAAAGCTTGGGAGCGACTATCTGAAACTTTGAGAGATAGACACCACTGGTTTAGAGTCTTTAAACCAAGTAAACCACAACAAAAGCTTAAAGAGGAAAGGTCAGACCTGTGAAGTGCTATTTGTTTTCACTGAAACTTCATCTCCCACTTATCCTCAGCCTAACCAGCAGCGGAATCAATTACCACTTGTCAGACTGAAACCTGACCCCAGAAATGAAAGAAGGACATGACCTCTGGGGGGAAAAGAAACCACGAATGAACCACTTTCTTCTACAGTGAAGGGTTAACAGGCCTGATCCTCTTCTTTCCCCCTTTAAGAAAAGATCAATACCACTGTTCTCTACATTTACTCTTCCTTTCATCAGGGATGGTCAGTAGGACAGTGAGGTTATTGAGATTAGGTTTCATAAATTACTTCATTTAATAATTGAAGACAAAGAGGTTCCATACATTTTAATAGCATTTAGCGTATCCATTCAAATTTGTAGGACTCATAATAGATCAATTTCAGCTGCCATCACCACTTGAGATAATGGTGCTTTCACTTACCAAGCGTCTGTTAAGTATGGGTTCAGCTTGTCAAAAAGTGGTCAGGTTTAAGGCAATATCCCACACCCTCTTATTTCACACAAGCCTAGAATGGCATTCCCATAGGGATGTCTACGACACACTGGGAACATTGTTGTTAGTTTAGCTCACCTGCAGTCTCTGTGGCAGCTGAGAAGTCTGTCATTTCAATGTATAAAATGATGTAAGAGCATTACTTCTGACATCCGGGACCAGTCTGGACCGCTCCTCAGTTAGAGCGTCAGAAATAATTCTAGTCAGGAAAGGAAGAGGGAAGAGGAGAAGGGGGTTGGAACTAGATGATCTTTAAGGTCCCTTCCAACCCTGACAATTCTATGATTCTTATCTTTCCATTTCTAAATGCAAGAAAATACAAACCACACATGGAGCTGAAAGAATAGCTCTCTTCTTGGGGAGGGGAAGTGGTCCCTTTTATCAGTGGGAGTTAGTTAGATTGTGGTCAACAGCACAAACTAACATCAGCCTCAGGATTAATGATACTGCTTTTTTTAAGCATAGCCCTCCCCACCCCACCATCAAAACCACCTTCTCTATTTGAGCACTCTGACATTTGGGGTCTGTTAGCATCCATATTGATGATCTTATTCACAAAATGATCTTATTCACAAAATGATCTTATTTCAACTATATTCCTGTGTCTTGACTTTGCAAATACCCTCCCAGGAGATGTCTACTCCCAGGAGATGTCTATGGACAACCTAGCTTTGTATTTGCTGTCTATTGGTGTTGCTCTTGACTTTAATCTGTCTGTTCACTTTGCTACACTGTATTTTCCTTGATTTATGATACAGATTCACATTTTACTGTGGTCAGCTTTATTCCCACAGCCCTAGCTCCTTCCAAAGGTGCTCAGTATCTCTCATTGTACTCTCTGCTAAATTTCCCTAGGAAAGAGTTATCTACACAGACACTTGCAACCTCTGTACAGTAGATAAGAAGAAGATATTGTGCCTGTGGTATGTGTTGGGTGCTGAACAAAGCCCACAGAGCACTCTGAAGAAAGAGTGTCTTCAAAAGATGGTGCTGAATGCAGACAACCATGCTCTGTACTTTTTAAGGACTGCTGCTAGCACCCTGTTGACGTATCAAGCATAGAGAACTGCTTGTCATCAGCCATTTCTCAGGCAGTTTCTCCTTCTGTCTGTTACAGAAAATGTTGCCAATTTGTGTATTTATTTTTATGCTTCTATATGTAGACAAAGGGAACCTTAATTTTTCTGTAATTTGGTGTTTCATTATCTATCTTTTTCCTATAGCAGTCAGCCAGGGAAAGTCCTTTCCTGACTTTTTTTTTTTTGCCCTACACTTCCCTGGATAAAGTAATTTTCCTTTTCAGCAGCAAAGAAAGAAGAAATTTCTTAAGGACATTAATCATGGAAACATCATCAAATCAAAACAAGTACATAGAAGCAAATTCTCTTTTCCCATTCCCTGTCCCTTCCCCGATTCACAGGAAAGCAAACAAACCAGGCTGTTGTTCTGAAAGAGGCAGGAAATGAAGACAAAGAGGGACAATTCAGAAAAAACCCCACTTTTTATTGAGCTGCACAGAAAAATGTCTTCATTGGTCCTGATTTTGCAATCTGGTGCTGAACTGGTGGTGACTTAGAAAAGCCTTTGTGCATTGGGCTATGGAGGGTTCCCTATTAAATCAGCAGATTGTGTCAAAAATGACACAAAAGCAAATGTCACATGGTGGCCCATAGGGTCTCTACACTCTGGCTGAGGAATATGTGGGTTGTGATCTGGCATGGATCAAGTCACGAAGGAGAAAACCCATGAATGGTGTGAAAACAGAGATGTGAGCATCTTACCTTAATGTGGCCTTCATCTTTCTAGTCTGCATTTGTGAGAAAGGTTGTGTGTCCTAGCAGCCTTAATCTCAGCCATTCCTTGGCTATGATTTCTTGAAGAGAATGGATTAACTCTGCAACCTAGAATTTCTTATGGACTCACAGAGTAGTGCTGCACACAATGTAATTAATCTAGCATGGCAAAAAAGGATTGCTTTCCACCTGAACCTGGCATGGCTTCTAATTAAAATCATGAGTCCCAAGTCACTTTGGAGGGATTGAAATGCTTAACATTTGTCAGAAACACCCCGCTAAACATATTAATTTACAAAATATGTCGGCAAATGCATCTGTGAGAAGTAAAAATAAAGCTTTTGGGGAAAATATTTTAGAACTTTTGGACTTTAAAAAAAAACAACTGTTTTTCAAAGGAAATGTCTGAGAATTCTACAAAAACATGTTTTTCTAAATAGCTGAGATTTTTGGCATAAAAAGATAAAGACACAAGAAAAGTCTCAGACTTAATACCTACTTGGCTGGACAGTCCATTTTGTGATGGATGGATGGATGGATGGATGGATGGATGGATGGATGGATGGATTCTTCAACAGGACTCTTTAGGCCCTGATTTTCCCTTCTCCAAGACTCCTCCTGTATCCAGGGTTGGTTGTACTCCTCTCTTTTTTTTAGGTCACCAGATCCTCAGCTCTACTTCCTCTTGATCTTTGCTCAACTTGACGAGCTAAACCCCTTCCGGACTTTTGTCAACCTGTCAAAAGGTCAAGTCCCTTGGCTGTCATGAGTACCTCTCCATTGCCCAGTGGTTTGAATGGAGAAGGCTGTGGAGAGGCCGTATCAGGGGTGTCCTCACATCTGCCTTTGGCCCATGGACAGCTCCTGGGCTTCCTGTTGGCTGGATCTGGATTGTGGCCTTACCTGGAGCCTGATATGGAGCCTGTTCTAAGGCTACCCTTGCCAAGGTACTTCAGATAGAGAAAAAAAATTATAAGGGAGTGTGGTGGGTTCACCCTGGCTGGATGCCAGGTGTCCACCAAAATTGCTCTATCACTCCCCTCCTCAGCTGGACAGGTGAGAGAAAATATAATGAAACGCTTGTGGGTCAAGATAAGGACAGGGGGAGATCACTCAGCAGTTACTGCCATGGGCAAAACAGACTTGACTTGGGGAAAAAAAGATTTAAACTATTACCAGTTAAATAGCAGCGTAGGATAATGAGAAACAAGACAAAATCTCAAAAATACCTTCTTCCCAACCCTTTCCTCTTCCTGGGTTTAACCTTACTCTTGATTTCTCTACCTCCTCCCCATCAGTGGCACAGGGGGAAGGGAAATGGGGGTTGTGGTCTGTTCATCACACATTATCTCTGTTGCTTCTTCTTCCTCAGAGGGAAGGACTTCTCACACTCTTTCCCTGATCCAGTATTGAGCTTCTTGTCTCCACGGGAGACAGTCCTACACAAACTTCTGCAATGTGAGTCCTTCCCATGGGTTACAGTTCTTCACAAACTGCTCCAGCATGGGTCCCTTCTACAGGATGCAGTCCTTCAGAAACAGACTACTACAGTGTGGGTCCCCCATAGGGTCACAAGTCCTGTCATCAAACCTGCTCCAGAGTGGGTTCTTCTCTCCACAGGTCCTGCCAGGAGCCTCTTTCAGCATGAGCTTCCTATGTGGTCACAGTCTCCTCTGGGCACATTCGCCTGTTCAAGTGTGGGGTCCTCCATGGGATGCAGGTGGATATCTGCTGCACTGTTAACCTCCATGGGCTGCAGAAGGACAGCCTGCCTCACCATGGTCTTCACCATAGACTGCAGGGGAATCTCTGCTTCAGGGTCTGGAGCACCTCCTCCTCCTCCTTTTCACAGTCCTTCGTGTCTGCAGAACTGTTTTCCTCACATATTCTAACTCCTCTCTTCTGACTGCTGTTGTGCAGTAAGGTTTTTTCCCCCTTCTTAAATATATTATTACAGGGGTGCTGTGACTGTTGCTGATTGGATTGGCCTTGGCCAGTGGCAGATCTCTCTTGGAGTCAGCTGGTATTGACTCTATCAGACATAGGGGAAACTTCTAGGAGCTTCTTACAGAAATTACCCCTTTAGCCCCCCCAGTGCTACCAAAACCTTGCCATGCAAACCCAGTACAGGGAGTTACTGCCAAACACATTGTCCTAGTTTGAGTGAGAACAGAATTAATTCTGTTCACTAATTTTACTTTTCAGCTCAGTTCTTCTAACTAGCTGCACTTTCTGAAGGTAGCAGCCTGTTCTCACAGACAGTGTCTGCTTCCAGCAGTGATAACACCCCATGTTTAGAGTTACTACCAATGGTTGGTGTGCAGACCAAGACCACTGATGGATCTTGTGTACCACACTGGAGGGTGCAGAAAGTGAAAGGCTGCACCTGCAGGGAGGAGCAGACAGGACAGGTGACCCCAAACTGACCAACAAAGGATTGCATCCCATATATGTCATATTCGGCATAAAGCTGAGGGATCCAAAGGGTGTTTGGGTCTTCTCCCCTCTTGGCTCGCTTTGCCAGCTCTGCTTGGCTTGGCTCAGGTCCTCTTCCTGTTCCTTCCTCGGAGCACCCAAGGAGGACTCTGTTCTGCCTCCAATCCAGTACCAGAATCCAGTTCCTGAACACAGTTCCCATCTGCTACGGGGCCCAGTCTGCTCCACAGCATCAGTGGTGACGGTGATGGAATTGCCATCAGAGGCGTTGGGTTTGATACTGGTTTTGTACGTATTTGTATATATTCCATTTTTATTATGAAATTAATTTTAAAGCTGTTCTAGTCTTCTTTTCTAATCATTAAGTTTCTATCCCTTATTCCCTTCCTCTTCCCTTCTGGGGAGGGAGGGGGATTAACAGAGAGTGTCCCTTATAGGTCTAAGGGGCTGCCTTGACCCTAAACTGTGACAGACTAACAGGGTTTCTGGTTTGCCTTGAGAGATTGGTAGGGGAAGGTGATCAGTTGGCAGGCTAGAGAGAAGAAGGAGCTGGACTGGAAGAGCAGGAAGGAATTGCATCAACAGGTGCATGTGGTCAGATGAGCATGCAGAGCATAAGCTTGTGTTTGGACACAACAGTGGAGCAATGCTAGAGGACGCAAGGTGAAAGCAGTAAGTGTGTAAAAGAGAAGGTGAGGGGATAGAGAAGTAAGAGATTGCCTAAGGAGACTAAGCAGAGCAGTCTTTCTGAGGGTCATTGTCCATTTATTTGCCATTGAATTTTTCTTAATATGAAATTATTTTGCCTGACCTAGGTGTGAAAATTAGAGCTGAAATAACTGAAAAAAAAAAACAACAAAACCCAAAAACAAACAAACTGTTTAAATCTTTGAAGGTGATCTGGGGGGATGCATGGGTGATATGATTGCTTGTTCCAAGCCTACTGGAATTGGAGACCTTAGGTTCTTCCTGTTGAGTGCTTCCAGGTCAAGTTCAGCTTTGCATTTGACAGCAACAAAATTACTTGCTGCTTTGCAGGCTGATGCACTTCACTTCTGTTAAGCTCCCAGGCTAAACTGCACAGCAGGAAATGGGGAAGGAGTGCAAGTCTGTGACACAGGTCAGAGCTGGGTTAAAATGCACGTGTGTTTGTCAACAGAACAGGTGTAGCTATGCTAAACCACAGTAAAAATCTGTGGCAAAAAAAAAAAAAGGCACTTTGTAGTCTATGCATGACTTACAGTCCTTTCTTCAAGTCAGTAGGATATTCTAGACTTTATCTCGAACTTTAATTCACTTGAACGGGCTTTTTGGTGTTTAATTTTAACTGAAATTGAATTATTAACTTGAAATAAGAACCTAGCTTTTTTTCCTAATGAAGACAAAAATAAAGAGGCTTCACCCTTTTCTTCCTCTCTACATCAAGTACAAAGACGATATTTTAAATTTGTGTTATGTTTCAGCACAGAATATAGTGAGTCAACCAGTTTGATATTTTCTGCTGTAACTCCTGCTTTAGGTTTAGGCAACCTTCTAATGGCATTGCTCATGTCAGAGGTATTATTTACATCTCTTATTCAGCTTACCTTAGCACATGGTATGATCAATGTAGCTTGCAAGATCATTTAAAATGATGTTTTTCCAATTTATGTGGAAAAATTTCACAGTGAGGTAAATTTGGATTTATTTTTTTCCTGTAGTAATAATTCTTCTTATTAATGATTTGTTCATTATTTGTGTTATGAGAGCTGCTGAAACAGAAAAGAGATTGTAGTTCTTGTCCCAGTCTGAAACAAATATATCAAACACAGCTTTAACTGTGAAGCTTGCACAATCTAAGTTTGTTGTTAGAGTATGCTTAAAGATATTCAAACATACCTCTTCTTGCAGAAAATTTTGACCCCCTAATTGTCCAAAGATATTGAAGTCACTTCATGTATACGTTGTCAGCTCAGAGATTAAAGGTTGACTGATTTACAACTGTAATTTGTAAAATTGTTGCCCTTCATTCTGTAGGAAAAGGTTAAAGCCCACCTTATCTCAGGGTATTTGGAACACAAATTCAGCTCTAAAGAAAACTGTTAGTTTTGACGCTGTGTAGTTGTCTGGAATATCAAAGCTTTACAATATTGATGCTTTTGTTGAATTTGAAATTGTTCTTTGATAAGTTAGTGTCATTGGTAGGCAGAAGTTAGTGCACAGTAATATTCACAAACAGTTTCTAACATACAAAATAATCCATGGGTACTTTCAGAACAGATTATTGTACAGCTTTTTGAAGTCTGACTACCCTTTTTTGCCTCAATTTGTTTATCAGACTAGTTGCTCAAAGTGTTAATGACAAGAAAACATTCATTTTAAAAAAGAAAAAAAGTTAATCTTCTGCTTTTTAAACAATAATCCCCAAAAGACCGTGGAACATGTAATTACTAAAACTAATAAAATGTCTCAGGAGAAATGGCCATTTTTAAATTTGTGTTGAAGAATTGTTGTGCTTTTAAAAGTTTCTTGCCTCAGGAGTTCTGTTTTGTTGGGGTTTTTTCCTTTACAGCTTTCTCAGTATGTACTTCAGCACAGCAGTTAAGCTGTAAATCAGGTTGATCAGATGAAGAAATTTTACACCCAAGTATAGCTCAAAGCTGTCAAGAACTAAAAGATGGATCACACTCACCTACCTCTCTCTGGATTTGTATCTAATGAGCTGGATACAAAAAGATGCACTTACTATTCTGCCTAGGGAGGTGGTAGAGTCAGCACCCCTGGTAGTGTTCAAAATATGTGTAGACATGGCACTTCAGGAGATGGTTTAGTGGTCATGATAATGTTGGGTTTATGGTTAGACTTGATGATCTTAGAGGTCTTTTCCAACCTTAATGAATCTTTGATTGTAAGACTCTATGATTTCCTATTCAATTTTATATATAGATATAAAAAATGTTTTCTGGGACTGTTATCCTAAATTGCTTTGATAAGAAGGCAGAAAGGGGTGCTGTGTAGAAAAAATTGCTAATCTCTTCAATCTTGAACAGTGAATTCTATATAAACTTTGATAAGCCTTTGGTGTACTGGATGGCTTAGGGGAATCTAAAGCAAGCATTGATTTAATTTTCTGTTAACACTTTAGTTGTTTCACAAATGCTAATGTACAATAAGTAAGCAAATCTTTTTTCCAACTTTGATAACGGCACACTGGAGTTTTCTGAGACAAATAAGAATGAGAAGTTCAAAATACTTGTGATGTAAACATCCCTATCTTTCTTCCTTACCTGTATCAAACATATCTGCATGAAGTAGTTATGTATGTGGCTGGTGCTACTGTACTAATCTGTAAACATGAATAGTAACCAACTAACTCTACTAAGCACCTGTGGAGCTGAACTGACCCCCTTGCTCATTATAAAATCATGCTAATTTCACATCTTAATTGTAGTGCTGAAAATTCCCAACATTTTTATAGCTTTAGAAGTAGAGAGTCAGCTGAGACTACTCAGTGACCTAATCTAAAATTTTTATATCTCCAATTATATGTTCTGATCAGCCCGAGGATCTTGTTGAATGAAAACAGTAGTTCTTAAAGCATGAACCAATTATAACCTTCAAGACCTCAGTCCATGGAACCAGATATATGTGTCTAGGTCACTTTGTGTTAAGGCTTTGCAATAAACCTTGAAAAATTTGAAGGATCAACACTGTGTAAAAGCAAAGAGAACTCCCCCAAAGATTTCGTTAATTTAGGAGACTCAACTCTAAGGGCTAAAAGGGAGAGAATGGCAGAGATCAGCCTGTCATATACCATAGATCCACTACTAACAGTGTACAGGTTAACTAGTACATGGCAAATGATCGTAGCAGACTGTCAAGCTTCAAGCCACAGTGAAACTTGTGAAATAATTCACCAAATCCAGATCTGGCATTAGAACTAGACATTCGATCAATATGCATCCTAAAGAAATTTTTCTGATACCTCAAAGGCATGACCCAATATGATTCTCTCTTTTGGCTGAGTCTCTCTCTACCTTTTCTCTTTGCCCTAAGTAGTGTGTCAGTGGGGGGGGGGGGGGGGTGGGTAGAGTTGCTTCCTGATTTCTTACATATAATGGCTAACAGGCTTAAAGACAAGGAGAAATGCAAATCAACCTTTTTTTTCCCCCCCTAAATCTATGAAATGAAGGGGAAAACAGTGTAACTCAATGCTGTAAAGGATGATCATGACAGTCAAACCTGCCTTTCATCTCTCTAACACAAAATTATATATATTCATTCTTCTGCATTGGCAGGGAGGTTGGACTCGATCTCCAGAGGTCCCTTTCAACACCTACCATTCTATGATTCTGTGATTCACCTCATGTATATATTACATGAGTCCACTTATATAAGTGTTATGTGCTTGAAGATTACTTAGATATGTTTAGTATGACACCCTGTTATACGATATAAGCGTTTAATGTGAATTCAAATGATGTCAGTTCATCACTTCATTTGCTAAGCCACATTTGATTTCCAAAATGAGTTTGCCTAAAGTCAATGTCTGTCCAGTGTAGCCTGTTTTGCCTAAGAAGCCTGTGAATGGATGAAAACAAGTAAAAGTCGATTCTCGTGTTAGTATTCTGGAGCTGAGTAAACCTAGAAAGTTGAATTTATAATATCATGTAAAGCAAAGTCCAGGTAGTCTTTTGTAATTCTTATCTGTCTTTTCATTTGTCTTGAGGTACAGGTGGTAGAGTTGTATGGCCATAGCTGTTTTATCAAATGCATAAACTTCTGTTCTATTCACAGGTGATATTCTTGGGTTTGCCACAGCTTAGTATTAAGCCCATAATGACACTCCTAGCTATTAGAAATCTTTTTTTATATCATTGTTTTTGAAGGCAGAATCTCCCCTTCCACAGATATTTTTGTCCTCCTTGGGTCTTAGAAGTGTTTTGCCTCATGTATGGAGATATTTAACCCATTCTATGTTTGAATTTGGATCAGCCACTGTCATCTGTCTTCTTTGCTAAAACCTACTGTATCATTGTGAACTTAATCAGCCAAGGTGAATCCTCTAGCAACAGTTTTGTTTATAAACAAACTCATAGTAAAAACATTTTGAAACTGAGCAGAAAGACAAGTTTGACTTTTCTTTTATGTGTCTCATATTCTGGTTAATGCAAATTTCAAATTACAGTGATACAGGATGAAATAACTTGAACACATCTAAGTATTCTGCAGCAATCAGCTAGTTTGATAATTGTATCAAAAAGACAGTTGTATTTAGTGTTTTCTGGATTATCAGTTTTAGTCACCCCACCCCCCCTCCATTATTAAATTTATCATGGTAAAATCCATTTCCTTGGCATTTCTCTAATTTGCTGAGATTTTATTTGAAATTAACACCGGTGATTCAGAAACTGACTCTCAGCAAGATCCATTTAGAATATTAGGTGGAAATTTGTCTTCAAAAATCTCCTTGAAATGCCTAATGCCTTTTTTGTTATATGATAGCTTCTGTACCATCTACAACACTAGTGATAAAACTTTTTACTTCATTCTAAAACCAGAGGTTTGTTTTCTTCTTTTTAGCAAATAAGAGACAAGTAGACCATAATATTCTATACACATTTCAGTTTTGTTAGTCATTTAAACTTAATTACATTTTGTTCTTAATTTCGAACTTTTAATTCTGATAGTCACTGATCTTTTCTGCATTTCAGTTGTATTTTATGGGGTTTTATCTTAAAATTTTGTGGGGTTTTGGGTTTTTTTTTGGTTGGTTTGTTTGGATTTTTTTTAACTAGGAAGGCTTATTGTTTTCATTAATGCCCTGGATGTTAATTCATGCTTAAAATTTGTTCCAAGAATAGAATCGTAGAATTAGTTTGGTTGGAAAAGACCTTTAAGATCTTCAAGTCCAACCATTAACCCAGTACTGCTAGATCACCACTAAACCATGTCCCTCAGTGCCACATCTACACATGTTTAAATACCTTCTGAGCAGCCTCTTCCAAGGCTTTACAACCCTTTCTGTGAAGAAGCTTTTTCTAATATCTAATCTAAACTTCCTCAGACCAACTTGAATCTTTTCTCCTATTGCTTGTTCCATGGGAGAAAAGACCAACATCTACCTCACTATAACCTCCTTTCAGGTAGTTGTAGAAAGTGATAAGGTCTCCCCTCAGCCTCCTTTTCTCCAGGCTAAACAACCCCAATTCCCTCAGCTGCTCTTCGTAAGACTTGTGCTGTAGACCCCTCACCCCTCAGTTGCCCTTCTTTGGACACACTCCACTGCCTCAATGTCCCCCTTGTAGTGAGGGGCCCAAAACTGAACCCAGTATTGAAGGAGCAGCCTCACCAGTGCTGAGAAGTACAATCACTTCCCTAGTCCTGCTGGCCACACTATTACTAATACAAGCCAGGGTGCTGTTTGCCTTCTTGACCACGCTGGGCACACTGCTGATTCATATTCTGTTGGCTTTTGACCAACACCCCCAGGTCCTTTTCTGATGGGCAGCTTTCCAGCCATTTCTCCTCAAGCCTGTAGCATTGCAAGGGGTTGTTGTGATCCAAGCGTAGGACCTGGCATTTTCCTTGTTGGACCTCATACTATCAGCCTATCTGTACAACCTGACCAAGTCCCTCCGTAGAGTTGCCATACCTTCAAGCAGATCAGCACACCTGCCTAACTTGGTGTCCTCTGCAAACTTACTGAGGGTGCCCTCAGTCCCCTCATCCAGATCATTGATAAAGATGTTAAAGAGAACAGTCCCCGATACTGAGTCATATCAGACACACCACTTGTGACCAGCCACCAATAGTCTATTTACCACAATTCTTTGGGCCTGGCCATCCAGACAGTTTTTTATCCAGCGAAGTGTATGCCCACCCAAGCCATGAGCAGCCAGTTTCTCCAGGAGAATGTTGTGGGAAACAGTGTCAAGGCTTCACTATACTATCAATACATATATTGATGAGGCACTTGGGGTCTTCAGAAAAGTTTCATTTACACTTCCAAATGCACATCTTAGATGACATATTTTCACAGTGTAAATATATGAAAAGATCATGTTTTCCAGATCAAAACAGTAATTGATTTCTAGTCAAAAATAACTATTTTTCCTGCCATTAAAATAGATTGCAACACCTATTTATCCCAAATTGCCACAGAACCTCTAATGCCATGTTAGGTAGTTATTGTTGTTTAGAAACTGTTAGGAACTTTTATAACTAAACTTATAGAACAACAAGGATATATCTGAACCTGAAGGCACCTATGATACTGTGTTTAGCATCCTACATAATATGAGTTGATGATATTTTTCAGTAACTACCTCTCCCTTTGTACAGCCGTAAGTTGTCCTTGCAAAAAAAAGCCTATATTCATTGTTTGTTCCTGTTTCACTGGCAAAGTAGAACAGCCATAAAAGTCAAAGTCAGTCTGAAATACAGCTGAAAAATCATTCCTGGTATCCACATTGAAGAACTTGAAAATACTACACAAAATACCAAAATGTGGAACTGGATCTATGAACATTTGTATGTTATAAAATTGCAAAAATATGCAATGGAATTATCCTTTCTTTAAGAAGAGCAATATGAAAAATATGCATATGTCAATGAAATCAATTAAATGTGCATTTGTCATACGACATGTTAAATGAAGGTCTAATTAATATTTTATAGTAGATGATCTCTCATAGAAATCATTCCCTGATTACATTACAAAAACTAAGAAAAATTCTTAAATGATGAAACTTTGAAACCTGGTTGGGATTTTTTGCTTAAGAGGAAAAAAAGTCAAGTGTATATAATGAAAGATGGTTGGTTTATACCAGCTGTAAATTTCATCAGATCCTTTTGAGGTTCAGAGCACTGTCTAACAATATACATTCATAAAATGGGTATCTCACTGCAAATATGAGTAGACTTAAATGAGATAGTAAAGTTGATGCTTTTGTAAAACATTATACCGATATTTGGCAGTGCTTTAGGCAAACATTCTTACACCTTGTGCCCCAGAAATGTAGAGATCTTTAGCTCAAATTCTTCATAGCTTTCATCATCACAAGGTGCCAGTAGCACAACACAGCAAGCATGGATGAAAGCATCTCTACAAGTACCCTAAAGGAAAGAATGTTTGATATTGTTGTTCCTAAGATGGAAATGCTGTCATGAATGAGTGACTGCAACAGATCTCCTGCTCAAACCTGGATAAGAGTTGGTAATTTGTCTGAGTGTCAGTTACTCTGTTATATTTAAAATGAAATGTAAGCAACTGGGTGAAGTTAGAAAGGTGGATGGATTTAATTTTCAAACTCTTTTGCAAGAAGAGTGATGTGAACTCTGTTGTAGGACTTCAACAGTAATTTACACATGGATTGTGTGACTGCTCTATTTGAGTATCTATGTTCATCAGGCATGAAAAAAGTTGTTATAAAATAGTGGATCAGCTTAGTCCAAACATAGACATTGAGTCCTGTAGGTAACACTCTCCAATGCTATCCTGGAATAGTAGGAGTCAAACAATTTCCATTTTTAGTGTTCTTTTAGTATGAAAAGATTCTTTAAAAAATTCTGGAAGTGAAAAATTGCTTTAATATAGACTAGTGGCAATTCATGCCTTCTCAATGAGGCAGCATTTTCCATTGAGCTTTTATAACATGTCAGATTGATTTACTCAGTTAAGATGAACCTGATCAGATACTTTTTCTCTGCTTTACAGTGCTCTCTTTTACCATACATCTATGTGTTGGCTATCCTCATTATACTAACAACACTGTTGAAAAGTGCCCTTTCCAAAGCCTTCTTAATTCAGAAGTAAAAGCACAGAAAAAAAAACCAAAGCAAACTAAAACAAAAACAACAACAAAAAACCAAACCAAACAAAACAAATTTTTAAAAAAAAACAAACAAAAAACCCACACACAAAAAAAACCACAAACAAACAAACAAAAACCACACACAAAACCACAAACCAAACCTACAATAAAAGAGAGATAAATCAGGGGGAAAGGTCCTCAATAAATGGGAAAAATCAGGACCTAGTAATATCTGGCTTATTTAAGGAGAGCTACATAAATGCTTACTTACTCCATTTTTAGTGTATATGTTCTATATAAGCATAAAGTTTTGATTTTCAATTTCTTGATTTTCAAATTAAACATGGAGGTAAAAGAAGTATTTTGATTTTAATTTTTGCATTTTTCTCTCTAGCTTGTACAAAGGCTTGCAAATGTGACACTACTGGTTTTATGTCTGTAGTTGTAGTAATGTCTTTTATATCATATTCTGGAAAATCTATCCTTCAGTTTTGCTCTCTGAGGGGAGTCTGTTCATACATGCTGGCCTTAGTAGACATTACTCATACACTGAAGAAAAATGCGGGAGAAAAAGTATATCAGAAATTAGGCATTCATTCTCTTGTGTGTATAGCAGGAAGAAAAATTCTCAGGACCCAGAAACTGCATACAAAACCAGGAGTAGAGGAATCTACTATTTGTACTAGTAATCCTACTACTACCCACTTTTTAGTTCTAACCTGATTTGCCTTAAAACCAAGTTACAATACGAGTACTGTTAGTGTTCTTTATATTTTAAATATGAAGAGACAAAAATTAAGACATGCTTAATTTTCAGGACTTCATAGCTTGCTTTTTTTTCCAGGAATGTGCTGAATCGGAGCAGATTTCATAGCGCACAAGAAACTAGCTGTGAGGAAAGGAAACATCTGCATCAAAGAGAAAACATATCCCTTGAATAGATTGAAACTATGAAATACTTATGTTCTGTGCATTTTTTCATTTGCGAGGCAAATCTTCCTAGACCTTCACCCTGCTGGTGGTCAAGAGGCTGAATTTCACTTGTAGGTGTTACCATTTGGCATTTCTACCTTCCCTTCCCCAGAGGTTGCAAGGAATATCTGTTTGGGCAGCAAACATTTCCCAAACATCTGCACGCTTCATGCTGTATATGGTGTGGAGTCAGCCCCCAGGAGCTGCTGTTGGCACTTCCCTACAGGAGCAGTGTGTAGAAGCAGCAGCTGAAGGTGTATCTTGTGCATCATCTAGCAGGCAAAAGGAGTCAAAGCTCCCACTGCTGCCATAGACAGAGGGTACAGAGAACACAGTTTCCTCCTTGTAGCATTAATAGGCTAGCTAGGTTACAAATAACACAGCTAACCAGTCTGTTATGCAATGGACTAGCATCTAGAAAGCTGCTTTTCCTAATTTGGCTATTAAAGTAAGTTCACTGGCTTTCAGGCTGCTGAGATCATCACCCTGTAGTTGTTAGTTTTTATTGAGAAAAGAGTCAGTCACACTCTGAATGTCTTCCTAACTTCCTAACAATCACTTCTTTCTCTTTTAAGAGTTGGTCATCGACATGAGACGTTACAATTTGCAAGACAGCAGGATAATTATCTTGCCATAAATACCAGCCTTGATGATTGACTGCACTTTTTTCTGACATTGTAAAAGTTATACAAGCAGTTCTCACTAATGTTAGTAGAAACTGGGTGCATAGCTTGAGGACAGATTATAGTCTTTGTCTTGTAGGACATGAAAATAATTGAGACTCTGTTGTCAGGACCTGAGCTTTTGTTTGAGTGTTAATGTATTTTGGCAAGACATGTCAAAAGTATATTTCATATTGAAAGACACTTATCCTGGAATGTTAGATAGGAGCATACAAAATGCACAAGCCACCAAGCAATTCATATCACTTTTGTGATTTCCACCATAGTCCAAAATCCCTTTTTTTGAAGTGAGTTCAGCACTTTTCTGTTGATAAATGAATCTTTGAGGATGGCATTTGTTCTCTGTGCTGGACAGATCA
Organism: Actenoides hombroni; assembly: GCA_024336885.1. Lineage (NCBI taxonomy): Eukaryota > Metazoa > Chordata > Aves > Coraciiformes > Alcedinidae > Actenoides > Actenoides hombroni. The sequence goes on from WUAM01000089.1 coordinate 2,192,136, forward strand.
CTAAAAGAAACTTTCAATTACACCTTTTAAATAAGGTAATTAATGGGGGTTTTTATGTCAAAAGAAACATAAAAAAATTTATGCACAGCAATCATACCCTTATTATTTGTTAAGAAGAATGCCAATATTTGGTACTGTTTAAAGAGCTATGTGAGTGAGTTTCTTTATAATGCAAAGTCTCTTTGAAATCGTTGAGTTTAAAATGTTTTTACTTCTTACAAATAACAAATTCGTGCATTAATTGTTTTAACTCTGTGTATGTGAATCTCTTACCACTGTATTTCATTTGTTTCTGTATTAGATTCTTCCTCTGTTTTTTGACATGCATAAGAAAAAGAATTAGTGTAATGGTGGGTTCCTGGTGCTATCCCCAGGAATCAAGAAATCCTTGTCTCTAATTCTGTTCATTTTTTGTCAAGCAGATATTATTTTAAATTTCCGAACAACATATGTCAGCAAGTCTGGCCAAGTTATATTTGAAGCAAGATCTATTTGTATCCACTACGTGACTACCTGGTTTATCATTGATTTAATTGCTGCACTTCCTTTTGATCTTCTTTATGCTTTCAACGTCACTGTGGTAAGTACTCACCTTCCTTTCTTAATTGTTCTTTTTTAAAAAGGGGTTTGTTGGGGAACACGGTGAGTTCCAGGTCTGGACAATGAAACTGAATGAACTAAAATACCTTGATGTCTCTTTCAGCTTTGTAGAGTATTTTCACATTGCTGCAGGAAGGAATACAATGTAATTGTACATACTGATTAAAAATATTACAAGATTGAGTGTCAAAGTGGCTATTTGTTATTATGAAAGACACGTGTACCTTTTATTTTTATTTAGTTATCCTTACTTTGCAAACAGTTACACCTATGTTAGCTTCATTTTTACTTACTGTACTCGAATGCAATTCCCTATGTTTTTTCTTCTCTTATGCTGCATAAATTCAATCCTTAATTTTTCAAGATTTATAAATTGTTACTGTGGTAAAGTAAATAATTTTTAATGTTAGTATGTTCAACATTCTTTACTCAGCTAGGAATTTTCTTCCTCTTTGCCTCTGGGCATTCTATTGCAAAAGTTACAGCATGGTCACTAATTTTTGCGTGTTGTAACATCTATTACTTAGAATTGTGATTAACTTTGGCTTTGGTTTCAAGTCAAGTTTTTTAGAAAAAAAATGGCAAAATGCTTAAGCTACTTTGAGAAATGTGTAGGTCTAACCTCTGGTGATGTCACAATTATAATAGGTTACATATGTATCGATTTACTTATGCTAAGCAAAGGTTTTTCTTCTGATAACCCTACTAGATTTATTAGGTAAGATTCTACTAAGCAAAAATACAACAAACACCAAAAAACTCCAAACACTTTCTCCCCCCTCCAAATCAGAAAATTTAATTTTGGAAATAAATGTTGGCCCAGGTTTCTCAATTTTGTGGATATTTCACATAAAAGACTTCAATTTTTAAGCTGTCCACTTTCTAATTCTCAGAATTTTTATCTTTTGCACTCAATCTCATTTTCATTAAATGTGAGTTACAGACAAGTACATAGATTATAGAATAGACATCAGAAAATAACACAGAAAAACACTAGTCAGGAAGCCTCCATGTAAAATATCATGTTTGAGTTTATCATTTATTTCCATTTTTTCAGTGACCTTCCTTTTCACTCCATTTGTTACACTAAGAGCCATCAATCTGGTGCTAGTGCAGTAGCTTTTAAAACCAGACAGTTAATAGTTTCATATTCTTCAGTCACTGTTTTTTATAACCAATGGGTCTAATGTTTAAATACACTGCTATCTCAGTTTATCCCTTACATTAAAACCAAACAGCTAGTGTAACTGTGTTGGTTTAATTTTCATTAAGAATTTTTCAGTAACTGAACCATGTCTGAGCTTTTCCTTCAAGGAGAAAATTAAAATGTAAATCCCAAATTGATCTTTTTATTTTTTTTTTTCCCCATTGGTAAAACTAATATGCTGTCTGTACTGAAATCTGGAAAAGAAAGTATTATCCAATAATTATTTTTGCAGATAAAGTGTCACAATATTAAAAATGCTATAATAATATGATCAATACACATCTTCTGTCTGTTATACTTTTAAACTTGTTTCCTTAATAAGATCATTATTATGGTGACTAAGAATATCCAGGGACACTGAAATGTCCCTCTGTTAGTACTGAATCCTTAATGAGACAATTAATGATAGATTAAGTCCTAACACTAAGGCCCAAATAATAAATTATATATAACCATGTTGATATTAAAATTAACATTGACTGACAGGCATAGCTTCTTGAATGCTCCAGGATTTAAATACCTTGTTAAAAGTTTTTGCAAGGTCCAACTTGTTTGATTTGGTGTGGCCAAACTTTGGTAGCTAAGTGCTGTACAGTAAAGACCACTACATAGTAGAGAGTCAAGGGCCAACTCTCTCTTCCCTCTGGTAACAAATCTGAATCTGAATTGCATTCACCACAGAAAACTCAGTTCTTTTCTTCTCTGTATGATTCCTTGATGGGAACACAGTGCCTTACTGTATCGTATTTCCTATCATGGCAAGACTCAGCAGCAGTTAATCCTCAAGATAGCAATGACTATCGACTAGTTCAAGAGTGGGGGTAGGTGTCACTGTTTTCAGACTTGCTGATTTAATAAGCCATTTCCTCATGTCTGTTCTCAGATATTCACTCCATCGACTCTCAGATGTTGCCTCAACAGAACGGTGAGAAGGGGCATCAGGGAGCATCTCACTCATTTGCCATTCAGGCCTGTCGAGACTTAGGGTTAGGGCAGCCTACTAGACCTACAACAGACACTGTCTGTTGTACCCTCTCCCTCCCCAAAGGGGAAGAGAAAGGGAATAAGGGACAGAGATGTGGATTAGACAAGAAAGATAGAAGAGCTTTAATGAAAATAATAAATTGGAATATATACAAATATATAGAAGACCAGTATTGAACCCAAACTCCCTTGATGGCAATTACATCACCATCACCACAAACGCTATGGAGCAGGTACAGGAGAAGTCCCAGACTGGACTCAGCGGCAGATGGGAACTGATTCAGGAGCTGGATTCTGGAAGTGGATTCAAGAACACACAGAGTGGGATCAAAGTCAGAATGGACAGAGTCTTTCTCGGATCCCAGCCAATGAAGAAGAGCACTCGACCCTCGTGATCCCTCAGCTTTATACCGAATATGACGTACATGGGATGGAATCCCTCGCTGGTCAGTTTAGGGACACCTGTCCTGTCCACTCCCCCCCACAGGTGCAGCCTTCTACTTTCTGCACCCCTCATGTGGCACACAAGATCCAGCAGTGGCCTTGGTTTGCACACCAGTCCTTGGTACTAACTATAAACGTTGAACTTTATCACTGCTAGAAGCAGACACTGTCTGCAGAAACATGCTGTTAACTGCAGAAAGTGCAGAAAGTAGAAGACACTGAGCTGAAAAGTAAAACCACTGAACAGACTCAGTTCTGCTCTAACTCATGCTCGGACAAGGCCCTGGCACAAAGCCTAAAACTTTAGACACTGTAAATTCTGCAGGCTATAGGTATAGTGCCATAAATACTTACGTATGTATGGCACATAAATGTCATCCTCCAGTTGGAGATTTGTAGAGTTAGAGTGCTTGAAAAAGCTGTGGAGGCTGTCACCATCCTTACACATATTTCAAAAGAAAAAAAGTGAAACAGTATGAGTTTACTGCCTTTACACCATGGAGGTGTTCTTCCCTACCACCAAATGAGTGACTCTTGGGAGGTTTGAGATCTCAGGCACATTCTTACCTAACTTCAGTGCTTGCTGAGACCCCAGCTTCTTCCATCCTTGTATTCATTTACATAAAGAATTGCTTAATCTCTGGAAATATGGTGTGAAATGCTGTCAAAGTCAAAACCAGGCCATTAAGCACTAGTTATAATGACTGAATTTGCTCCTCTCTGAGTAACTATTCACCAATAGTTATGGAGCAAAAGTATCATTTTTTGAGGAAAACTAACCAAGGAGACAAAAGAGATATAAAGAACCCTGCCACTAGGCATTTCTTAAAATGTATCATGTTTCCTTATTAATTCCTTTTTACTGTAGGAGGTGATCTTGCAAGCAGAGAGTTTCATCATGTTTGTAGTAACTTTTCCTCAGTACTTCTCAGCATTATGCTATGACTGAATCTGTGTTAGTTTTAGATAAAATTCCGTGTCTGTCATTTTGACAGAAAAAGGTTAACCCAGCTAGTCTAAAACGATTAATCAAATGGAAAATTTAGATGGTTTTATATCTGTGGGCAAAGCAAAATCTACACAGGCACAAGTATGAGTGCTGACTCCTCATTTTGTCTTTCTAAATTTGTGACATAGAAAGGAAAGATGCTTGATGGCATTTCAGGTCTTACAATGACAGATTGGACAGAATACAACAAAAGTGTTTTGCATAGCTAATGAGAAAACTCAGTGCAATTATATATGATTAATCACATCTGTGTTCAAATTTATGCAAAATAGTTTTGAAATGAGAGGTTCTTGAGGCCTTAAAATGAAACGTCTCCACATTAAAAAGAATATTACAATATCTGATTCACTGTTTTTATATCTATCACTGTTCTTAAACTTAAAAATGGTCAGAATTTAGTCACAAGTAGTTACTGGCAGGGCACAATTATTATTGTAACAGCCCGTTTGAAATGTTCTTATTTGCAAGAATCTAATGAAAAAATAATTTCACCTAAGTTATCATTATTTGGTTGTGATGTGGTAGAACACAGGCACCCATGTAAAGATGAAGACTCTAATGTAAAGGCCATAGCACATATACAATTGTTATATATAAGTTTATACAGTACTACACCACCTTGAAGAGTCAGTCAAGAACAGAGATGCCTCTATGTTAAGAGTGCAAGAGAGCCATGTTTAGTTCAAACAAGCTGAGGAGAGAGAAGAAAAGGAGACCTTGGGAAATTAATTACCACAGAAAAAGAGACAGTTGTATAGTGGCATCATATTCAATTAGAATAATTATATTTCAATAAAGATATGATTGTATTAATACAAACAGGGTAATTCCTTCAAATATTTAAAAGCCTTCTGCCCAGACTTGCAGATGTTCTTGTAAGGTCACAGACATAACTCATTTCACTGACTTTTTGTAGATGACATAAGATTGATAAAAGAAATTCAAGAAGACCTTGCAATTGTTTGTGTGCCCTGATGTCAAATCTTATTCCTGACATCAGTGAACTTCAAAGTATTTTAAATAAGTGTCATGTTTTTTCCCTTGCTATATACATGAGAAAAAACGTAAAGGTTCTTGAGAAAAAAAAAAATTAAATAATGGACAGCTAATACTACATGAAGAATCTTGTGGGAGAATTACTTATGCACTATCCAATTTGTAGTGTAAAAAAAAAAATGTTTGTAGAATTTTATTTTTTTTTACAGGTTTCCCACCTATTTAACCCTGAGAATGGAATAAAATTAATATATTGCAAAATCTTCATGGATAGATCTAAAATACTTCATATTACAGAATTTATTAGTCAATCTGGACCTAGGTGCTAGTGAATACACACCTATAAAATTAAGATTTCAGATGCTTAGTTTCAGTAGCAGAAAGAGAAAGGCTTAGCAAAAACAAAAAGCCATTTATTAAGCTATGCTTTTAGACTTTCTTTTCAGATAACTCATTACTGTGCTCTGGAAAAGCTGTGGGAAGACATGTCAAGTATGATGTAATTTTTCTAGCATGTATCCTGTATCAGATAGGTACATAATAGGCATTAATCCTAATGTCTCATTAATGAAGGGGGAAAAAACCCTTACTGTTAATGAAAATTATGCATATTTAAGCTTAAAAAAATTAAATTATTTGGGATCCTAATCTGCATATTGTTTACTAAATGTACCTAATAGCTGAAACAAGAGCCAAGCATATTCTATGCAAAACTGGGAGCTGTGCACACTCTGGTGTGCATGTAGGTTGGGGAATAATCTGAAGGGGATGGATACATCCAGAGACTTCTCACTTTGTGCATTGCTACATCTCTCTTCTGAGGCCAGAACTCATATACTTCATAGATTGATGTACATTAGGGCGCTGAGCAGATCAGGTACTGCTTTTGCCACATACACTTGAAAGGCAATAATATTTTAGGTAATGAATTTAAGTAATATTAGAAGTTTTAATACAAGGGTTTTTTTGACGCCAGCTTGGTACAGTGCAGTAAAATGCGCCCAGGCCCCAGATTTAAATCTGAAGAACAAATCTGAGCCTCTGCTCACTTCCCTGCTCTCTTGATCTGAAAAATATCTGCTTTTTTTTTGCCTCTTCCAGGCTTAATTATTAAGCTGGTTTCATGTCATACATAGTTGAGTCAGGCCTACTGTTTGGCTGTTAGAAACTGAAAATCCTCCTGTGCTTGAAGATGTTTATTTTGTAGTTTCTTATTGGAATCAAATGAACATTGATCAGATTGACAATTGTGTTTCTCATCTAGAGCAGAGAAGGATCCATTTTTGCACAAGCACAAATTTTTAAATTAAATCTGAAGGAAGACTGCATGAAAAAAAAAAGACAAAATGAAAGATCTCCCAGTACTTCAGATTTGTTTGGTTTAAATCGGAAATATTATGTATGTATGTATGCAGCAAATGTAAACACTTTTTTCTTTAACCATCTTCTTTGGTATTCTTCGCTGTTGTAAGATTTAGTTTAGGAATAATATGCAGCTATGTAACTGAAAAAAGTCCATAGAACTTTTGAAGATAGAGTTTCTTTTCATTGAAACAAGAGAACTCTGTGATAGAAGTCGACTGCTGACAAGTTGTTTTCTCTCCCTGTTCTCCCAGGTTTCTCTTGTCCACCTCCTAAAGACAGTGCGGTTGCTACGTCTCTTACGTCTCCTTCAGAAGTTGGATCGTTACTCCCAGCATAGCACAATTGTTCTCACACTTCTCATGTCCATGTTTGCCTTGCTTGCTCACTGGATGGCCTGCATTTGGTATGTCATAGGGAAAAGGGAGATGGAACAGAATAACCCCCTTACCTGGGACATAGGTAAGTACTTTCTACCATATACATATGTATGTACAAATGTGTGTATATATGCATATTTGTGAAGGTAACTATATAAAACCACATGTATAAGTCAATCAATATTTCCTTTTTTGTTTAATCTTATACGGTATTTGGTGCTGTTTGCAGAGAAAAGTGATCGGTGTTCTGAATTTCATGTCAATCTAAAAAATAGGATTAAAATGAAATAAAAATAGGAAGAGTAGAAAATAAGATTTTTAAGAGTGTTTCAATGTTTGGGAAATTGAGCTAGACTGTGTAGAAGAGTAGATGAGGAAGTTCAACCTATTTTTGCAAATTAGGCAAAATCTTCAATGGAGACATTCCTTTGAGTGTGCTGATTATTTCTTACTATACATTGAAAAGAGGCCCTGAAATGCCTTCAAGTTAAAAACTCCCTTTGGAAATATTTTCTAGCTGGTTTTCAGGCTTTCCTCTTTTGCATAGCAAACCAAGTGTTTTTCAGTGGAGAGATGGGTTTGGAATGCTCAGTTTTGATTCAGATTAGTTTCCTCCCCAGTCTTCAGTCTGATTTCTTTTGAGTGTTCCAGATTGACTCCTTAGATTTTAAAGCTTTCCTTTTTTTTTTTTTTTTTTAAGGTTTATTATTATATCTAGGAATTGTACCCATGTGCGATGGTACAATGGGGAAATAGTATACTTTGTATAGGACCATGGCATCACCAGGTACTTGTACACTGTTAAAGGTGTGCTACCTGCTAGTGCAACAGATGATATTCCACATCTTCCCATGGGAGTCATTCTGGCTTTACTACAGAGGTGCATTTCTTTTGCTGTCCTTCTCAGATACCATATCAATATCAAGCATCCCTTTTTCTCCCTTTTATTTCTGTTCCTTGTGTTCTACCTTTGTAATTCTCCTTACCTATACCTTTAGCCTAAATCTATTATGTGTTCACTGAATCAGGAGAGGAAACAAGGCCAGTGATAAACTTAACTGGAAGAGAGAAGCCCGACTAGTTTTGTTAATGCTGTTAGATACTAAAGACATGATTAAAAAGCATAAGAGTAGTTTAGAATATTTAAGCTATCTGTGAGAATAAAAGAATGTACATGTGACTCTTTCATACACAAAGAGCATCTAATGGTGAGACGGAGTTTCCCAACATAAAAAATATTTGGTGGGTGGAATGATGCAAATAGTTGTGACCAAAGGCACAGTATCATGCATTCAAAGTGCAGTGTGCCCTATTCTTGTCATCTTTAATTTCTTTTGCCTCTCTTAACCCCATTAGCAACTATCTAAATATCATTTAATAGTGAGAAGTCTGAAGGAAAAATGAAAGTTAGATGTGCCTGACCTCAGATGAGGTGAGGATGCTGGGTGAGGAAGAGGAAAAAAAGAAAGAAAGTCCAATAAATAGGTCTCTCCAGTTTGTCCACAGGTTACTGAAAGCTTTGTGGAGTCTTTTTATTCTTCTAGATGGTTGTTTGTTTCTCCTTCCCTTTGTAAACCAGGTCTGTGACCTGCTGATGAACTCCTTATAGAGTACAAACCTCTCAAAGAAAAGACTGCAGCTGTGGGGGAGAATATACAAAGGAAGCCCACTGTGCACAAATTGGTCAAATACTGCTAACAGAAAATCAAATCCAGATAATAATAATAATACTAATAAAAAGAAGAGTCTCTCTGGCAGGAAGTAGCTATGAAGACATATTGTCAGCTTAATGTAGGCCACAAATGATAGCTGATTTCAAAGCATTCATTGCAGTTCCAATGATGAGGTTGGGCTGCATCCTTGCACCCCAGGTGGGACTGCTGGCCACAGTCCCCATGCAGCCTGTCCTCTCCCTTTTCTCTGGACCGAGGCTACATTGTCCTCATATCCCCTGGGGCTTCTGGCATTTATTGCTATGAAAACATTAACTTTCAACCCCAAGTTTTTGTCACCTCTTGGGTAATGGAAGTAATAAGCAAATGTCCCAACAACTTCATTAGCACAAATCACAGTTTATCTGGAACAGTGTCATTTCACAGAAGTTCCGTTTGCATCTCAGTGAAGAGTGTTGTATCTGGGTTATCATGCACTGATCATCTTCTAACAGGCTTCCTAGGCAGGAATTGCTCCTTAACAGCCTCTCAGCACTGGCTTGTCTCAATGTGAGACTTGGTGACCTTCTCTGGACAGCTGCAGGAAAGACACCTCCCCATTGGATGGGCCAAGGCACTCAGTGACATGTACTCAGACTTTAGCTTCCTACCTGGCAAAAGGGCCTTCACTGTTGAATTTACAGCCTGATTTTCTTTTAGATTTTTTCCAAAATTGTGGTTTTGCATTTTTGTCTGGAAACCTGTTCTACCACCTTCATGGATAGTCACAATGTCAGCCTCACCTCCATCCCTGGAAAGGTGAGGGAACAACTTATCCTCAGAGCTGTCTCTAAGTATATCAAGGACAAAAGGGTCATTAGGAGCAGTCAACATGGTTTTACCAAGGGGGAGTCATGTTTGACCAACTTGATAGCCTTTATGAGGACATAACCAGTGGGATAGATGATGGTAGAGCAGTGGACGTGGTTTATCTTGATTTCAGCAAAGCATTTGACACCATCCCCCACAGCATCCTCACAGCTAAACTGAGGAAATGTGGTCTGGATGATCAGGTAATGAGGTGGATTGTGAACTGGCTGAAGGAAAGAAGCCAGAGAGTTGTGGTCCATGGGACAGAGTCTAGTTGGAGGCCTGCTTCTAGTGGAGTCCCTCAAGGGTTGATACTGGGACCAGTACTATTCAATATATTAATTAACAACCTGAACAGAGTGTACAGTCAGCAAGTTCACTGATGACACAAAACTGGGAGGAGTGGCTGACACACTGGAAGGCTGTGCTGCCGTTCAGTGAGACCTAGACAGGCTGGAGAGTTGGGCAGGGAGAAATTCAATGAAATATAACAAGGGCAAGTGTAGAGTCTTGCATCTGGGCAAGAACAACCCCAGGTACCAGTATAGGTTGGAGACTGACCTGTTGGGAAGCAGCATAGGGGAAAGGGACCTGCAGGTCCTGGTGGACAGCAGGATGACCATGAGCCAGCAATGTGCCCTTGTGGCCAAGATGGCCAATGGCATCCTGGGGTGTATTAGAAAGGGTGTGGTTAGTAGGTCGAGAGAGGTTCTCCTCCCCCTCTACTCTG
>WUAM01000089.1:2202816-2228479 GCA_024336885.1 Actenoides hombroni
CCTGCTCTGGCAGGGGGGTTGGACTAGATGATCTTTCTAGGTCCCTTCCAACCCCTAATATTCTATGATTCTATGATGCCAAGAAAGTGGTTCATCCTTGATTGAACACTGTCCGCATAGCTTAGACAAATTTGTGTACAGCTGGTTCTTTCAACATTAGGATTAATGGGACATAAATGAATGCATAGTTGTCTCAATCATCGATGACAATAAAAAGTCCTGTAGGAAACATGGTTATCAGACACCTGTTATGAAAATATGAGGAACTGCTAAACCAACTAGCCTTAGTGAAATAAAACTTTTCCATACTGCTTTCTGCATTTTTCCAGTCTAAGTGAAGCTTCTTTCAACAATTAAATTAAATATGTTCCAATGTAATTTCACTTTAAACATTCTGACAATGTTAATCAAATGGATTTGAACTTTTTGCTGGAATGCCTAAGTTGTTGAAAATATTACATCCCACAGGACACATAACTCTTCACTAATTGTGCTGGTTTCTTTAATTTCTGCACAAATTAATTCAAAATCCTAAATAAATTTGAAGTAGTAAATATATGATGATCAAACAGGTTTTGCAGAAGTAAAATAGAGATACTGAAGTAATGGTGATCCACTAAACTTCCAGTCTCTAAACAAACTTGGAGGAGAATCATTACATCAATTTAATTTTATTTTTCTTTTCTTACCAAAGGAAAAAAAAAGAGTCATGAATTCTTATCAAGCTTCCTTAAATGACAGCTTGGCATTGTCTCTGACTTCTTAAAATTAAAATTATATTGATTTTCCATTTTATTAAATAAATTCCTCCATGAGCTTGCTCTAGGAAAAGAAAAATGTTTTTAGTACAATTTCCTCTTCAACCATTGCCTGGACTTTGACTGTGGAATGCACATCTACATCCCAATTAAGAGACAAAGGGATTACCTGGGACAGCCCTTTTTCCAAGTCCCTGGTGGCATTGTGCAAGTTTTGCCCTCAGGCAAATAAAAAGAAGTTCTCTCATGTTACTCTGCAGGAGGCTTACTTTAAACACTGTCCATGAATATTTACATTGTTTAGGAAATACATTGATGCAGTGCATTAAAAAAGACCATCGTCTCCTCTCATCCCCCTGTCTACACACCTCACTGTGTACAGCTCAGACCACTCCTGTCTCTTGCAGATCATTAAACATAAACCACATTAGTGCTAGTACTGTATAAAGTCTGCCTCCTGCTTCTGATTTTGTTTTATACATGCACTGCTAAAAAACGGTAGTTGTATGAGAGTGGGACTTTAATGTTGTTGAAGCCTTCTGAATTAAACCCAGTAACTTTAAATGGGCAAGGTTATGAATTATATCCATTAGAACCTGTTGGCTGCTTTTGGATCTTTGTAGCTTAGGAGGACTAGAAAGACCTTTTATAAATCTATCAACTAATAAAAGTGTCCCTCTACCCCAGGAGCAAAGACACATTTTTGAAATGAAAGGACTAATGCAGGTGGTCCTTGTGCTTTATACTTAGGATGGAGAACAAAGAACTGCAATAGAGTCTGGTGCAAGATCCCTTATTTCTCTCAGTGGTTCCTGTGGCCAGTTTTCCTGTAAGAGAAGGGAAAAGGTCCAGACAGGTCAGTATTGAATAAGATGGTCTCCAAAGGAGATAACAGTACTTTCTGTACTGCTATGTGTGATTGGAAATGAGTAATTTGGTAAGATAGATATTGTATTATTTGCATAAAAGATTTTAAGACACAATTTAAACCCCAGAGAGATGCCAAAACCTCTTCGTTTGAAAAGCCATCTAAGACTGTTAAGCAACATGACATTCTTACCCTATCACACAATTTACAAAACTCAAGCACTCAAGAATAAGGAAATGAATAATTTAGATCATTAATCTCACACTACCCACATGATAAACACAATTATCAATCTTATCAGCTATGGAGAAGGGAACATTTCATCACAACAGAAGGACCATCACTCTGACTCCCGCTACAAAATATTTCATCAAGAAACACCAAAGTAAAAGCATAGAATAAAACTGTCCTGAAATGCAAGTCAGCTATGAACACAATAGTGAAACGGACCGACAGGGCCACATGCAAGGCTAATTTCAGTAAGACTCAATCTTGCCTTCCAGTTTTTCCTCTTTTGCCACATCTATTCCACTTCTAGACATTTATTTTTTTTTTAATTGAGATCCTATATCATTTGATAAATACAGTTACTAGGTAACATTTCTAAAGAAAAGTACTATGATAGCAAACTAAGGATAAAGCAACAGAGAAACACTCCGCAGGTAAAAGCCAAGTTTGTTTTTCTGTGGTGCAAGAGCTAATTCCTTGAAGCAGACTTGACAGTGGATGAGTTACTAAACTCAAAAGAGACAGGATCTCTCTCAGGTAACCTCAAAATGGGAATAAACCTGAATTCTAGCCATGGTGAAGATGAAGTCCAAAGGCCTGGAGGATGTGGTCACCATGCCAAGTGTTTCTGCCAGAGTGCAGAGGACAGGTTGGGATTTAATAAGTTAGAGCTGTAGTCTATGGGTTGTGTTGGGAGCAGGGTATTGCTGAAGAGCATCACTGTAACACCATCCTCTGAAACAAGCTCTTACCAAACTTCCCAGGTGGCTCATATGGGTAGGTAGGTGGTGGGAAATAAGATGCAGATGGCACTACTTGAACTGTCTGAGCTTTTTACCTTTACCTACTGGCCAATATAAAACAAACACTGTCCTCATCTGTTCGTTTCCTTACTTCTAAATACCTGGCTTTTGCAAATGACCTGAGGGGCAAGTATTTTTTTTGTTGTTACATATCAGCTCTAACTAGTTTTTGAATCAAAACTGCATTTTTTCTGTGTTGGTGTGATGATATTGGGAGATAAGGGAATATCAGAAAATGCTGCCTGAAACCATGCTCCCTGTCATAGACTTGAGATGAATTTTTGGTAGAAGCAAAATAATACCGCAAGATCTAATTTTAACCACGTTTTAGACGGGAAATATAATTCTGGTTTTTGAAAGAATAATAATGCCTTTCCAGATTCATTCTTCTTCAGTGGAATTACATAAGAAAACACCTTCTCTCTGACATTTTTACAGGAAATACCAGGAAACTGAACATTCCATACCTTACAGCATTTCCATAAAAACACACTCTCCTGCATTATTTTATTTAGAAACAGTAAAAAAATAGCTTTTCTCATGTTAGTGTTTTCAGCAAAAATCTCAAGAATATCCTTCCCAGATTTACCAACCACGTGGATACTCCAAATTACACTTAATTTACTGTGCTTATTGCTTACATAAAGCAGTCACCTAAAGCTTTCATAAACATGCTTCTGGGATCATTTATTTGGATGGCGAGAGAAATGTGATGTTCCTGGCTGTGTAATTTTTTCAGTGGGGCTCAAGGGTTCACACATAGATTTTAGGAGCCCAACATTTGTTCTTTTCTCTGTTGCAAAATGAAGATTCTTCCTGAATCTTCTGCCCTAGAACCTCCAGAGAAAGTCATGAATCCCTACTTTGCACTGACCAATTAGCAACCCAAATTATGGCAGCTGCTAAGACTATTGTCACTTTCTTTCTCTTTCCAGAACTGACTGTTTTTTGGTGGTTTTTTTTCCAGCTGTTTTCCTTCCCCACTGATATTTCACATTTTATCATATTTTTCTCTTGTCTTCTCACTTCTCCCTCAGCTGTAAGACCTTTACCCTGCCCAGAGAAAGCTGCTAATGCTTTAAGGTTTTTGGTCTTTGACAAATGGTCTTGTTTCAAGGGTTTTGGTGGAAGTCAAAGATCACAATATCTCAGGTCTAAGAAATTAGCATTTTTGTGCTTGTTTTCAGTTTCAGACATGGTCTCCTATGCTCTGAAGAGAGCCTGTGCAAACTACATTGGATCGGCATAGGAGCCAGTAACAACTCATAAAATCCAACCTCACTGGGATCTGTGGTGGTTTTGTCCCTTGGTTTGTATGGAGTTGCAGAAGGACATAGCTAAGGGCAGGCTCTGAAGAAGTGCTTGATGATCACTTGGCCTTTGCCACATGCTTGCTCAAATTAAGCAAAACCAATTGGAGAAAGGTGAGCTTGGAGCAGTGTACCTCTTCCATCTCTAGTTGGCAGGGCAGGTTCTGGCAGTCAGGGTCCATCTGTCCTGGTCTGAGTTAGAACAGAACAATTCTGTTCAGTGATTTTACTTTTCAGCTCAGTTCTTCTAACTGCACTTTCTGAAGATAGCAGCATGTTTTTGCAGACAGTGTCTGCTTCTGGCAGTAATAACACCTGATGTTTAGAGTTAGTGCAAAGGACTGGTGTGCAGACCAAGGCCACTGCTGGATCTGGTGTACTATGCTGGGGGTGCAGAAAGTAAAAGGCTGCACCTGCAGGGAGGAGTGGACAGGACAGGTAACCCCAAACTGACCAGTGAGATATTCTATCCCATATATGTCATATTCAATATAAAGGTCAGGGATCATGAAAGTCAAGCCCTGCTCAGCTCTTGCTTTCTTCTTCTGGCTTCTTGCTCGCTTCTTCTTTGTCTGGCAGCCAAGGAAGACTCTGTCTGTTCTGCCTTCTGTTCTGATATGTGTGTTCCTGAATCTGGTACCAGCATCCAGCTCTTGAACACAGTTTCTATCTGCTGCTGAGCCTGGTCTGGGATTTCCCCTGTGCCTGCTCCACAGCATCAGTGGTGATGGTGATGTAATTGCCATCAGGTGAGAGTTGGGTTCGATACTGGATTTGTATATATTTGTATATATTCAATTTTTATGATTATTATTTTCATTTTCATTAAAGCTGTTCTAGTTTCCTTTTCTAACAGCTAAGTCTCTCTCCCTTATTCCTTTTCTCTTCCCCTTTTTGGCGGGGAGGTGGGGTTAACAGACAATGTCTGTTATAAGTCTAGTGGACTGCCCTGACCGTGACACCATCCTAGGCAGGAGAAGGGCAGCTGGAGGGCACTAAGAGCAGTCCCAGCCCTGGGCATTGGACACCTCCCTGAAGATGGGATAAGTTGAGGCTGTGCCAGGTGGATCTGCAGGTGGAAAACAGACAAACTGCAGCAAGTGACCTCTTGACTGGAGATCTGGGAAGCAGTTTACACCATGAGGGTGGTTGGATGCTGGCAGGGGCGCACAGGAAGGCTGTGAAATACCCCTGTTTGGCAGTATGCAAAACACAGATGAAACAAGACTCTTAGCAACCTCATTTGAGTTCAAAGCTGGCCATGATATCGGTAGGTGTGTTGGGCCAGATGACTTCCAAAAGGTCCTTTTCAATGAAACCATTCAATGATTCAAAGTCATGCTATGAGCATGAAGGGAATCAAAGACCAAAAGTAGATACCTGATGGTTTTGAGCACTTTCTTGGAATCAGTACAGATATAAATATGTTTCAACAGACTCATTTGAAAATGACTGTTTGACCCCCTCTTACTCCCCAATATTCCTGAGACTTTCCATTGTTCTCCAAGATCACTCATGGACTGGGAAGAAGAAGAGGTGCAGAGGCTTCCTGAGGCATGGCAGGGGCAGCTGCAGGCAGGAGGGTTCTTCATCCCCATCCAAGCCAAGGAGTTTCAGAAAGACCAGAATTCCTCTTTGACTCCCAGCAGAAGGCTCTGCCTTGTAAAACTCACTTGATCCTCTTCCAACAGCCAAGATGGTATGAGGACTTGCTATGTTCATGCTGCAAGACCATTAGCAATTCTTGTACCTCAGGTGACTTATTAATATCTTATTTGATAAGTCAGATTTAAATGCATGTTGAAAAATGACTTTATACTGTCGGAGCTCATTAGGTTTTATGCACAAAACAAAATCATTATTCAGAGATTTGGAACTGCTTTACTAAAGTGGGCATCTATTGAATATCCCCAATGCAATTCTTCCTTCTAATATGGTAATTCGTTATCTGTATTTAATTATCTGCAAGGTGAAAGGTTGCTGGGCAGTGTTGTTCAGCAATAGCCCAATGGAAATTTTTAAGTACTTTCACTCTAGGCTGACTGTCTTTACAGATCAATCTTACTGCTAATGACAACCAATACTTTCAGATGTGATTACAGACTAGCTCCATCTTTTCATGAGCCGAGACTCTTTGGAATCATATGTATTGATCTTTTTAATAGAAGTCAAGAAAAATGAAATTACCGTGGCTTCTTTTTGCAAAACTATGATAAATGGGAACTTGGAAAGTTACAGAAGACTTTTTTTTCTGTTGTGGATTATTTTAATCACTAAAAATGATGGTCTTTTTAATAATGTTTGTCTTTCCATTATGCACATTTGCAGCAAAGCCAAAACTTATTTTTGTATTACTTTATATAACCACATTTAAGCAAAGACAAGTCAGAATTGCCTGCTGGTATATTTAGGTAACTATCAAGTAGACTCTAGGCTAAAGGAGAAAGCTTATTTTAGATGCCAAGAGATTGCATTTGCTTGGCATCTGTGAGTTTAATTCAAGTTTTAGAACAGTGTTTTGAGATGTCTACAATCAAGTATTCATTTTTTTCATATATAGACCTTACTCTTCATTGCATGTAATATCGTGACAAGAGACTTTACCTATGTGCATTTTCTTTCTTCCCAGAAGTCTCATACTGGCTTTTGCTTATCCATTTTTCAATGGAAATGTATGTCACGTGGCTCTGCCTTTTGCTTCATTCCCTTCTTCAAATTTATAAACCTCCAGTAATTTACAAGGAAATGTTTCTGTTGTACCCTGCCCCTGAGTCCTAGAGGACACTCTTTTAGCTTTATATTATGCTATAAACATATGTGCACCGCACTGAGAACAGCATTTGTTAGTTTGGCTTCTCCTTCTTGTGCCAATAGACTGGAAGTAAAAATGTATTGGATCCCACATTAACTGTAGCTATTCCTCTTGGATAAATTTCATTGCAAAGGTAGTGGGTAAGATAAATCTTAGTGACACAATGGCAGAAGTAAAGATATGGATAAATCACTGGTATTAATGGGAGCTGGAAGATACACACATGACCTACAGTATTTAAAATCAGAGGTACTGGCAAACTCTTCTCACTTTGAAGGGCAGTGTCATGTTTCCTTATTGCCTGATTGATACTCAGTTCTCTTCCATGTTGTAAATCCATGCTCTTTTCCACAAGGCAATTTCCTTTTTTTCTAATCACACACCCATAATTTTTTAACTTCCCATTCACTTTTCATCATGCCTCTTGTCACAGCAGTCTTCAACACCAAGTTGTTCGGGTTAATTGCTGTCCTTGAAACTATTGGAATTTTTCAGTCAGATACTTTCTAAGCAATTTGGTCACCTGTATCTTGCTAGTTTTAGAGGTCCAGATTTAACACCTTTTGTGCATATTCTCAACTTCAGAAACCCGTTTTTTTTTTTTTAAATCATGATATACAAATTTTATGTTTAGCTCAAGTTCTTAAATTGTACATGACTGGGACTGTCCACCAAGGGCACTGTATGTCTGCCCTGTTTTGTTCCTCCTTGTTTCATAACCTCCTGTTGCTGGCCACTGTTGGAGGCAGGTTACTGAGTTGGATAGATTTGGATAGACACAGTATGGAGGTCCTCCACTGACATCTCTATCCCATAGATATCTATCCCTCTAGCTGTTCTTGCTGTGCCTACTTTTCCTTCAATATTCTGTTCTCAGGAATTATTATACTTACAATGTTGAAAAAAACCTCCAAACCTCACTGATTGCAATTTTATACTGTTATCTTTTTGTGATGGACTAGATCTTTTAAAAGTAAGCTTTTATAGTTCATATGGTCTGGGGTCTGTCTGTACTGCAGATGGACTAATCCAGGTGATAAAAACATTGTGTGACATGCTGCACTCAGCTGCAGACAATCCAGTACTTAAATGAAAAGTCTGACTTAAAAAAAAAAAAAAGGCAATTATCTAGTAATTGCTTTAGGTATACTTTAGTATTTTCATTAAAACTAGTGAATGATGTTTCAGCATGTCTTGCAACTATTTTTTCTCGGCCAAAACCAGACATTTTTCTTCTGTGCCTTTCTTAGAATTTGTTTTACAGAATTGTCTGACTGGTTTTACCTAGGAAAGATGACCCTTTGTTATTCAATGAAGATGTGAAATTAACCACAATAGGAAGAAGACTGTAGAATTACATCACAATATATTTATTTCAGTTTATCTGGAAAAGTCAAGTTATTCTTGAACTACAGTTTTAGTAATGAAAAAAGCATTTCTTTGGGAAAACGTCTTTGAATGGCTCAAAGATGCCTTGTTTTGAACACAAGAAGTTAATTTGTTAGCATGTTGAAATAAAGAACACTGAATCTAAGAGGTGATTAACATTGCTGATGTAGTTTTGCAAAACACTGACTTTGTGAAAGATTGTTTTGTCAGTGGATACTAGGTAGTTTATAATACATAGAGAGCATAAGTGTGCTTTTATCCTGTTTATATGACTTTTCAGCTCATTTGTTTAAACACTTTTTTTAGTACCTATGATAATGTACATATACTAAAATTTGTTAGAACATGTCCAAAGTAGTCTGGATTAAATAACCTAACTATTCAGTTTAGTCCATCTAATACTTATGCGGATAAGTGGATCTGCTTACGTGAATATATTATTTAAGCTCAAAGGTCCAACTAATCTTGTGTTACTGGATCCCTTGAGGACTATTCTTATTTACGTGAAAAATCCAAATAAAATCTGGCTACCTGTATCACTTGGACGTCAAAGGAAGGAGGACCTTGTTATCACCTTGAGCTTTTTTAATGTAAACCTTTATGGGATGAGCCTGAAACAAAGTTCGGCTGTGCAAATAGTGTTTTACATGTAGAATAACCTTCAAGATCATTCAGGATGTAAATTAATTTTTTTTATTTAGTGTGGTTGAATTTGTCATCTTGGCAAGAAGGAAAGACTGGTGCATTGAGGTTGAAGGACAAACCTAAATTTAAATAGGGTGATATTTGCTAGAGACAATTTTCAACATGTTTCTGTCTCAACTCATCTCAATTCTTTTTTTTTTTTTTTTTTCTTTTGTAAGGCACTCTATAATTTTTGTTTCAGTCTACCCTCTTACATAATAAATGTACTAGTTTCTCTGCTAGAGTGAGTAAGAGGAAGGAATACACTGTTTTTCTGACTAACTCTTGAGAAACTTGGCTCTACGTCTCCATGAAATCTTTCGCACAACTCAGAGGCAAAATTCATCACTTTTGGCTGTCTCGAGCTTTATTCTCATTCTTTAGCACCATTGCTCTTTGGTATGTGCAACACCTGGGTTATGTGACAGCTAGTCACTATTCCATTTGTACAAAGACTTTGCATGCTATTATGGGATCTGAGAGATCATTACCAAAGCTTATAGCACAATCCAGAGATACACAGTAGTTAATGCTGAAAAGTCAGCATTTCCTTGCAATTATCATATAGTGGCATCAAAGATCCATGGTTATTTCTCATTTGAATGACAGAGAAAAATAGTTTATCTATCTATCTGTCTATCTATCATGCTGCTTAGTATATTTTGTCAATTTTAATGTTTGCCAGATTATAATAAAATCTTATTTTCTAGTTTTGGAAAGAAAGATTAATTTGGAAAAGAAGATGGAAAATACATAGTAATCTGTGAATTAAGAATGTGAAGGAGGGAAGGAAGAGAAAGAAGGCATTTGGTAGAAAACAGAAGAGAGACAGGTCTGGACTGAGCACTGGCATCAACAGCTTTTTCATATCTGTGTGTACCACTGTGGTGAAGAGGTAAACAAGCTTCCACCAGGCATCTTGAGTGTTGCTGAAGCTTTGCAAAGAGAGAGAAATCAGAGTAGTCAGCTCTCACCATGATCTCTAGTTCACCTGCAGTGGTTTCTTTCTCCAACTTAAGTATTAAAAATGACTGAAAAGAAACCAAGAAGTTTGGCTCGTTTTACAGCATTCAAGACTAGAGGTCTGTTTATCATGGAAAGATCTGTGATATTCTGATATGATAATGAAACAGTTAAATCTGTACTGGGTATCCCCAGAAGAATAAGTCAAACACTAGTTATTTAAAATGGGAAAATATTTGGGCTGGCAAAGAATTTTTTCCATTCAACTATTTTTTATGGAAAACTTTTTTTTCTGATGAAACTTTTTTTTTTTTTTTTTAATGAAAAGTAATGTGGAAAATCTTGGCTTTTTGTGGAAAAAAGAAATTATAAAGAAGACAAGAAAATATTTCAACAGAGATCCCTTATTTGGAGCAGAGAGGTGTCTACTAATTGATTAAATATTCTGTTGTCTAATAAATCAAATTCCCAACAAATACAAAAGCTAGTGTTGTCCAAAAGAGTGCTTGATCCTGTGCATATGTAATTGTAAGTGGTCAGAAGAGTGCTGAAACTTTTTTCTCTGGTGAGGATTCCAACCTTACTTCCACCACAGAAGTAAATGAAAATATTCTTTTTGACTACTATAGTAAGAAAACTGGGACTTGGGATCTAGGGCTTGCATGAATATGCTGCGTGCTGAGGAAATGAATGTTAGGAGACTGGCTGCAGCTGATGGCCAACAAAGAGAAATTCATGTCTGCAGATGGAAGTATGACAGTTGGCAGCAGACTCTAACAGAAATGGTTTTCCCTCTGGAATTTGATAACTGTTAATTCTTCATATACTTGGCTTCTGCCAATGAACACAGTACTTTTCACTGATAAGAAATTCATATTGTTAAACTCCACATGAACTCAAAAAATATTAAGGTATAAATGCTTACCAGCAAATATGAACAGCAAATGACAGAGAAAATTTAATAATTGAGCTTAATAAAATAAGCTTGTTTTTGGAATCTTGCTTTATATGTTTCTGTAAGAACAATCATTCTTATGAAACTAAGTCAAGAATGAAATGTAGTATATGGCTAATTGGGAAAGGATCGATGGATTTAGCAAAGCCATAGGAGTCCTTCTAAAGAAACAGCAGTTTAAAGCAGTGTTGATTTAACAGTGTGCCCTGTTTATCTTCCTTTGTGCCTTATAATGGACTGAATATCTAATATAATGTCATGGTACAGGTTGTGGAGGTATGGTTGGCAAACCAAACTCTTGTGTGAGGCATGAAATGAATGCTGACAAAACCATGAGATACCTTTACACAACTGTGTCTCCATTTGTTATGACAGAAATGATCTGTAGCATAAGAACACATGAATAATATTATTTATGTGTCCCTTTCTCTATCAAGCTATCTGAACAAATCTATTATGATTCAATTAGCTCCAGCCTATCCTCACTCCCCATGAAGGAGAAAAGGACGGAGAAATGGCAGCATCTCCAGTCTTCTCCTCCAAAACAAGGCTCATTCTTGTGAGCACAGATCACAGGCACAAGTGAGGAAGATGAAGTAAGGAAAGAAAGAAAAAGGAAGGTAAGTATCACAGAAATGTAGTAGAGAAAACAGGGAATTGGTATGGTATGCACTGTAAACCACAGGTATTCAGTTATGCAGATTGAAATAAAGGGAGACAATGAGCCAGAAGGGACAAAAACCTTGGAGATGTGACATTGTTGTGTATGCGGCTGGCAAAGAAGGCAACAGAGACAGGAGCAAGTATAAAGGCAGAATGAGCTGGAGACATTTGCTTGTCAAATTTAGAGTTCTGGCTGCAAATTATGGAGGTGTTCCTAAAAGATGCCTCCAGTATTTTACAGCATGGAAAGCAATCGGTACATGTTGGGCTGCTATTCTTCCTTCAGCTAGAGTAAAGTTCAACACACTATCTGCAACAAAACATGCTCGGACATGCCTGTGAATCAACTCCAGTTTTCTGATAAGGGTGGCTTCATCTGTTCTGTGCCAAGGCTGTGGATGATCCTCTCTTCATGTTGGTCCCTCAAAAGGTCCAGCACAAACTTTAGGCCAGTGAAGATGAAACTCTTATCACATTGCATCGCATAGCACATAACACCTTGCCTTCCTTAGCCAAACCATCATATGCTTTGAGAAATGTCTCATGACTCTGCTGGTTTTGTACTTACAGTAGTGTAAGCAGAGCTACAGTCACTGCCATATTCATGCTAAGAGCTTCCATTCTCCATGGGCACTTTGGGTTATTTGACTTTCTTTATAGATGGCCTGTGCTGTTTACATGGCACGCACAATTGATCAGTACTGTAATATATGAAAACTCCTACTCTTCTCACTTGTCCTGGACTTCAGTGAAGCAGCAAGTTGCAACTTCTTTTATGACTCCTCTTCTCTTGTTGGTGAGTCAGTTTGGCAGTCCTTTTCTTTTTTTTTTTTCCTAGCAGTGCATTGATGAAACAAGTGGCAAATATCAGGAAAGTGTCTGAAAAATGTGATCCAAATGAAATCTTCTTTCCTGAAACATCTCACAGTATCTGTTGACTATAAAATTTAATCAGATGATCAAGAAGAGATGGCAAACTTTGCATTTGACATGATTTCTCCTTGTATTTTCCTTCTAATTATTTCCATATGTCTCTTACCTAAAAAAAAAAAAAAGTGTTTTTCATCTGCTTTTTTGGCCTGAATAATTCTGATATTCTTGAATAAGGGTGAGACAGCTTTAGCCAAAATCTTTCTTGTGACAATGCAGCGCTGGAGAGCACTTCATTTAGCTGTGAAATGGGAATGCTGGGGAGAAGTTAGAACTGGTTTGGGGATAGCTGGGCACATTTTCTTTTTATGAACATGAAATCCAATAAAATAGAATATACTTGATTTCAGAACCTTTCAGTATACCCTGGTGTGTTATCCCCGAGTGCTGCGGAGTTTCTACTTATCTCTTTTTCTCTGGCAAGTATCTAATCACAGAATTTCTGAATAGTAACAACTTCTGCATGTTCTACACAACAAGAATAGGTTACCACTGGCAACTGTCCTATAGCTGCTTCAGACTTTAGTCTTCTGCAGGATCATAACATCTGCTATGCATTTATGGAATTCCTACTAATATATTAAAAAGAGTGGATTTATTATGTGAGTGTCGAATTGTGGATATTTTTCCACGTGCTGAAATTGGTCAGTAGGTTATCCTGAAAAAGCTATATATAGCTATTTCTGTATTTTCACATGTAACAGCATGCTCAGTGCTGCTATTTTGGTAACTCAGCCCAAACCAGACTACACAGAAAACAATGGAAAAACGCCCCTTGTTTGCAGGACTGGGCCTCAAGGCCTATTGAAGTCCCAATGAAACCATGTGCAAGGAAATTTACTTTTGTGCATGTTTCTAGAACCAGAATACCAGCTGATAGGAAAGGCTTTAAGGAAACACATGCAGGTCTTAGAAATGGTTTTTAGGGAGAATAAGCTTACTTCAAGAGAGCATTTATAATGAAAAAAGTTACAGAGTTCTAGGCTAGACTCTCTGGTCAGACCTAAAGCTGGGCACATAAGAGCTGCCTGATAATTCAGGATCTCAGCTGAAGTGAATGGCCTACATCTTCTTTCAAGCCCCTTGGATGCATTTTGTATGAAGTACCTTGCTGTTTCCCATGGCAGGAGCAGAAGCTCTCTCTGCAGCAATATTTGAGGGTCAGTTTTGATTCAGGTGAATGAGGAGAAAGCAACCAAACTCCCATTTCCCCCATCCCAAGAATGTGCCATGAGCGAGTGGCTTCTGTCTGTTTTGACAGAGCATCCTCTTCCCACTGGCTCGTCATTAAAGTCTGGGCTCTTTTTGCCTCTTAAAAAATGTCTGTGGGTTGGGAAAATAACTTCCCATTTGTGCTCTAGTCATAACCCTTAGTGCAAACAGCAAGGGCTGGTAATCCAGTTTGCTTGTGCCTCTACTGTTACGATCTTTATTTGCCTAGTGGGTGGGTGGTGATGACATTTCCCTACAGGAAAATATTAGCTGCATAACCTTTTCCCTCTCTCTGCTCATCATCGTCAATGCTGTCAGACGTCAAGTGCCCAGGTTTGAAGTCAGCAGATACTCCTCCTATCTGGGCACGCAGCACTGCTGGCAACACCCTGGTGATCCTAGCCTCCTGAGTGCCACTCTTTGTGTGTCTGCAAGCCATCTTTGACAAAGAGAATGTTTTTCATGAATGACTAAGGAAATCCTTGGTCAAGATAAACAGCTTCCCCCCTGCTTGCCTGATGCCAGGAATCTTTAAATAGAGGCTCTGTAGTAGTATTTTTATTTATTTATGTATTTATTTATTTTTTTTAATTTTTATTACTTCACATTGGAGTTCAGTCCTAACCTTTATGCCAGAAAATCTAAGCTGTGTTGGAACTACTGAAAGGCCAGAGACCTTGCTACAAGTTCAGGTTTGCAAAGCCCTGAAAGCATGTATTATCATTTACATCTCATACTTATTTGAGAGAGAGCAGCTCTGTTGATACTTTCCTGCCTCTGGTAAGACCACCTTTCCCCAGTGACACATTTTCTGAAAAATAATTTTCACACACTTTGTTTCTATCAAATCTTTATCAACTCCACCCCTGCTCACTAGTACACAGAGAGTCTCATGACAACCAGGCCTGCTGTCATTAAGAAGGCAGTTACATTCTAGCCTTGTATATTTGCAGGAGAAGAGATGAAGAGCCAAACAAAGCACTGACTTTTATTCTTAAAAAGCCAAACCAGATGAAGCCCATTTCTGAACTTTCCAGCCTGGCTCATGAATACTATCAATATTATCATCAAGTGCTAATATAATTGAAGAGATTGAAATGCAGCTTTGCTGACCAGCCTGGGTTTTTTGGTGTATGCAGAAGCTTATAAAACCTGCTGAAAGAACAACCATCTTAATTATATCAGAACATGTGGTGTCCAGCAATACTTTGGGGCAGTTTTCTGTTAAAATTCAACATTTTTCAGCAGACTTGGAAAAGGCAGGAAATGTATAGAATAAGCCCTTTTTCTTGTTACTTTGAATACTGTTACCTGGGTTAGTAATTTGTATGTGGAATTAATTGTGAGTGACTCCTTGATAATATCAGTAAGCAAAGGCTGTGTTAAAAACATTCTGGTGCTCACAACAATGACACAGAGGCAAGTTAACGTGAAAATGTAGTAGTGGTGGCAAACAGAGGTACTGGACTGAGTTGTGCATTTCTTCTGGTCATGTTGAGGGTGCAGCTTGCCCCATTGTGGCTGTGAGAAGACAGTAGGACCTGAAAACAGAAGAGGATCTAACAGTGAGAGTGAGATGAGGAGACAAGATGGGTAGACAAGATAAGAGCATGAAATACAGGAAGGGGAAAAGACTTACATGCTGGTTGGGAGGTTGTGAGGGGAAGAGAATGGGAAATGGGTGCAAGGACTGGAATGACAGGAGTCAAGCAGCTAGTGATAAAGGGAGCAGCTATGAAAAAAGAAGTGTGATAAGAAGAAGAAAGAGAGCTAGGGACAAAACACTGAAGCATTGAAGAGGAGGAAACTGGATCATATTATCTCTAAAATATACAGCTAGGAAATCAGTTCATGAGGAGTCCTCAGCTTTTTTCTTCCTAAGTTAGTTACTATTAACAGATGTTGCATAATGTTGCACAATGCCCAGATGTATTTGTTTTCCTCCATCCTATTCCTGGCATAAAGTGTTTACTACATTGTGTGAGAAAAAACTGCTTTGCTGTCAGCAGATGCCAGAAAAGAGTACTAGAAATGTTTCCCCAGGAGAGGACTGGGGATGCTGTCTTCTCACCTGCATTGGTCTGTGATCTCTGTAAATACTGGAACCAGGTACTTCTGGGGTACTATCTCAATGTCTTGGTTAGGATTTTCATCTACAGATATATTTTCCAATACAAAGCTGGTCCTGCTGTTACAGATCATGCTAGTCATCACAGTATTGCTTGTAGGTGTCCCATTTTTCAGAGACATTTTCAGCTCTCCATGATCATGGAAGGCATGTGGATTGTGCTTTTAGAAGGATACAGGTTTGTTAAATGTACGTGATGGAACAGAGCTCCCCATCTTCCTGATCCTCTGCTCTGATGCTACAGGGATTTAATCATACCTCCTGTGATGTCTCATACTTAGAAACACTGCCCTGCATGCTTACACAGAGGAGTGAAGGGCAGCACACACCAAAAAATAGGAGAAAAAAAAATAGAGGCATCTAAGTGTGCGTACATGCTTCATGGTGTTTCCTTTTATCCATCCATGCAGTCAAAAAATAAAGGAATATGTGAGGGTTGGCAGATAGTTCCTGGAGTGAGGGTTAGGACTGAAATTAGTGGGAAGAAGGGTTGGACAAAGGAAGTAAGTGTCAGACAGAAGTATAAGGAAATCTCATGTTTTGGAACTTCTGGTGAATTCTCAAAAGCTCAGTGCTGGTTTTCTTTGTCAGGGCAGGTAATTATCTCCCAAAGCACTCATCAAGTTGCACTATAATAGCACTGCCTTCTGGGGAAAACCCAGGTGAAATTTTTTTCGGGAAAGCATAAAAAAAGCTTCCAACATCATGCTTAGATTCAAGGATAGCAACAAACACTGGTCTTGTGGAAACATTTTATTTTAAATCCACAATATCCTCTTACATAAACACTGAAACACATTGAATCAATTTTTCAAACAAACTTGTAAAATCAGAAAATACACCAGCCTCTGATAGGCAGCAGCATTAATTGCCAGGAGCACAAAGAGGCATTTAAACATTGAAGCATTTTGGCAAAAATACAAATGACTTGTTTTCCTTCCATGCCCTTGAAAATAGTTTTACTAAACTCTGGGCTTCCTATGATGGAGGGTTCACCATTAATCACCTTTATGACATCTCATATGTAGGCTGTGGATAAATCCATGGGCCCTAATCAACCACTTTCCTGAGGAAATTGGCCAAATCCCGACTCTTTGAGGAGGGAGGCGGGGGATGAATCACAACAACTTTGCTATTCAGACAAATCTCTTTTCAAGTGCCCTTAAAGCTTTTTTTCATATACAGCAAAGACAGCCACACAGGAAACAATAATAGTTTAATCTCTTGAAAAATTTCCTTCCTGCACTGCAGCAGCCTTTCAGACAGGTAGTCAAAGCACGCCAAAGAAAATTAGCAACAGCCGATGCCAAGAGCAGGCTGTTATGTTAGCCTTTTAGCTCTGTCCCTTTTCCTTCTATGTGAGTAGACAACAAGAAACTACTCATCTCCCCAACTAAACACCCTCTGAGCTACACTTTGCTGTACATTAGTAACACTTACAGGACTGGGGAACTGATAATGGAGAAAACGCAGAGGGATGGGTCCAGCAGACACTTACTGTGGTACCTGTACCATGAATGGACTCACTGATTCATGTCCCAGGCCTACAAAGAGAGCTGTGTCTGTAGCCTCCCACACATGTGTATACTTACTAGTAAGTATTTGCAGGATTTTTACAAGTTGTTTGTTGTCAGATTTTTTCCTTCTGAGTTTTTCTTCCTTTAACTTGAAATTCTTGTTTGCTTAATGTGGACTAAGAAGGCCAAAAAAACCCCAAATAAAATATTTTAACATAGAGCTTGTATGAGTCAGGGTAAGGCATCATCACATGGAGTTTCATTTTGCTTGAGATTATTTTCATTCTTGTCTTTTTCTGTACACATGGCAGGCTCCATTCTCAATTTGTACTGCAGTGGCATGGCAGGTTATCATGGGCCCTGAGGCAGAGAAAGAAATAAGACATTACCCCCCAGCCGAAAGCTAGTACTTGCCCTTATCCTTGTAGACTAGTGCCTGGTATAACTACACTTCCTGTTAACCTGATGATAGTATCACTGAAACAGATTTCAATCTTTACACCTCTTCAGTGCTGTTTAAGGAGGTATGAAATAAAATAGTTAGCACATAGCAGTCTGTATGCACTTGGCACAGCCAGAGCTTAAAAGGGTAAGAGAAAAAGGCCATAATGGTGGAAAGAATTTTGCATTATATTTTAAAGGTGCTTCATTGCAAACACCATCATTTGAAATGTATTTTCTTGCTTTCAGTGCAAAGCTTTCACTTTAAGTCAGCCCCATGTTACTCAAATTGTTGACAGACTTTTGTAACATCTGTATGTAGAAACCACTTTGCTTAGAGTTCATATTAAAATGCAAAAAAATAAAAGCACACCTGCTGAAGCATTTTCTAGAAATGATAGCAATATGCAACAAGGAAGTGTGTTTGCTTGTTTTATAGGCAATCACAAAACCAGGGCTAAATCCTGGTCCCAGAAAACATGGGGATGTAAATGGATGAGATGCTCTAGAGCAGGAGGAAGGAAATGACAAGTCAAACAGTGTGGTAATAGGAGATGCAACAGGAACTGCTCTCTGCTTTGACTTCCTCTGGAGCAGCGGAAGAAAAGGTGTTATGAAGCTCTCATGGCAGGGCAAAACCCGTCATGCACCATGAGGCAGCTTCATGTTGGACTTTGGTGTTGCTACGAGGAAGACTAAACCACCTCAGCTATGCTAGACCTGCTTACACGTCAGATTGGTAAACCAATGGATTCATCCTGAGTTCAGTGCTGGCCAAGTCCCCTCTTCCCTCCTGTTCTCTGGAGGTTGCCCTCAGCCACATATGGGGCAGATCTGATATCAAGTGATACCTCTGAACAACAGTCAAGATACAGCCAGAGTTGAAAATTTCTCCTCCAGCTCCAAATATTCTGTCCCCTGTGCCCCAACAGTGCAGAGGATAAATGTAGGAGGGCAAGGTGAAATTTCTCTGTAAGTGGCTACTACAAGTGGGTTTTGTGAGTGGAATGACTCAAAAAACAAGCCTTCTGCAGAAAGCCACATTCACTTATCCTATGGAAGTGCTGTCATTTTTCATCAAGATAACACCTGAAAGTGTAAACCAAAATAAAGGAAATCCGTAATGAGGGAGGCACTAAATATATATTATATTAGAAGAAGGCAACTTCTACTCTAAGGTTATTGCACTGTAAGGACAGCAGATATACCTGTGGACTATGGAGAGAGAAAAGTCTGTTTCACTGCATTGTCGCCTTCCTGGGTGCAATCTGGGAAACTTCCATGGAGTAGTGGAAAAAGGAAAGCCATACAAGCTGGGCACCTCAAGTACTCTGGCCATCCACAGAGTTTGTGAGACTTTGGACGGGAAGTATCATCTTGTCTGAAAGGTCTTTTTTGTTTTTAATCAGATATTGTAAAAGAACAGGTCTGTTGTTACTGTATCTCCCATATCCAAGGACAGTTTGGGTTGTGAGTCATATCAAACTGATACCTCAGTAACAGAGTAAGGAAAACCAAGTCCTGCTGTAAATCAAAGGATAAATACTGTACTGCTAGGAACTTTGCTTAAGTTTCTTCACCAAGCCACATGCTGAATAGCTGTTAATTGCACTTAGTGACAAAGATTGTCCCTGTTATTTGCTAGACACAAGGATGAATCCTTGTTACTGACTGCAAAACTCAGCAGTCCCATCTCGCATTTTCAACTCAGTACAACAAACTCTGCATTTGCCATTGGAAGAAGTGAGAAAGAGTCTTTGTTCCTCCAGCATCAGTATGCATAACAGTGGCTTCACATCTGTGTAATTTTTGCATAATTACATAATGGCAGCAATGAAATATCTAGATGTACTTGTTGTTTTTCCCATAATGTGTCTAATTGTACTTCAGTTATGGAAACAGTATACACTTATAGTGAAAAACTTGACACAAGTCAGATGACGTGAGATGTTTTCCAGCAGTATTTTTAATGTTTCCTGTTAATAGAACAAAGTGTTATAAAACTATACTTGTTTTTTCTCAGCTGTACTTTCTTCTCCTTGGAAAACATCAGCTCGATTTTGCAAAACAATGAGAAGAGAGTAAATAGCTATATTGGCCATGTCATAAAGGAAAACCTTTCCAAAGAGATTGCTTTTTCTTTTCAGAAAGAAAATGTCCTGCTGAGCAGGGGCCGGATCCAGTGCCCACAGAAGTCAGTGGAAGAACTCCCACTGATGACAGTGGATGTTGGATGAAGTCCCATCTCATTCTCATATTTAAACACTGAAAAATGAGTTGCCAAGCTCTAATGAGTACAGTGAAAGCCTTGTGTTATATAAGTTACTTACAGTAGATTATTACAACCATTTAGAAAAGCTGATTATTTTTATTAAAACCATATTTTGTTGGTTCTTTTTAAGCTGTTCCCAAAGTCTACACATATCTTTCTGCACTTTGCTTTTTTGAATCTCTGCTTTATGAAGAAAACACAAACAAAAACATTATTTCCTGTTGGTGGCTGAAGAAAGACTGTGGATTTATTCTTTACATGGGAAAACGTTTGGTTGCTAAACACATGAGACAGCACATGGCCTTATTCAAACATCCTATCAAATTAAAAGCAGATTTCAGCTCTAATGTTCCAGATGAAGGGCATGGGGCTGGGACAGACACTCACATGAAATTGTATCGCATTTAAGAGGACAATGATCAAAGCACTGCACTTCATACAATGAGTGAGTGGCAAATCTGTCTTATCTGAGCAGCAAGGAATAATTATGGAGAATTATTTGATCTTCTGCTAAGGTAAACCTCACAATTATGATTCTGATTGAACAGGTTCTTTTGTTTCAGGAAAGGCAACATGTATACTCTGTGTTGTAATGCACTTACCAGATGGTATTAAAATAACATCCTGACACTTCAGTGTCAATTGATATCTCAGTCTATTTTTCTGTTGTTGATCACTTCCTGCTCAGACTTGTATCATCCTGGCACCACGAGAGATACTTTTTTGACAATCCAAGGCAGGCAATCCTAAATTCTCTGTGTTTCTGGATATGACAAAGGCAGTGCAAATGCCCGGTTAATGGCACTTTGAAACCAAGTGAAGAGACCAGACCTTTGCCGTAAGTATATGCTTGTCTTTTGAAATACAGTTAACTTTTGAAAGCTGTAGCTTGATTTTGCAGATATATTATGGAACAGAAAACTTAAAAATAGAATTCACCTCTGCTGTTAACAAGTTTTGACCTTTGTTCACATTTGTTGGGGAAAGTAGCTCATAGTACCAATTAACATGAATTATTAACTCCTACATTAATAATTAATTTATTAGAGGGCTAAAGGCATCAGTCTTTGCCAGCTAACACTATTGAGAGAAAATGAAGAAAACAACACAACCCTCATTATAACAGCTTAATGAGGATGTCTGGAAGATCTGATGTGATTCAGTCACTCTAAATGCTCTTTATTTCCTCTCTGAAACCACACTGGGTGCAAAGAATCAGGCAGTTAACTACAGTTCCTGTAGTGCAGGGTTTCTTCCTACTTTCTGAAGAGAGGAAGCCCACTAAGGAGAGCTCAATTTAGATATTACTAAGAACTGATGAAGGATGCCATTGCCTAAACAATACGAATGCTGTCTCTTTCAATAATGAACTATTCTAGTGGTGTCTGAATCACTAATGGCTTCTATAGGCTGCTAAAAAAATTCTCTGTCTCAGAATTGTGCTTTGCAGTGATTTCTTGATTTCACAGGATCCTTCCTTTGTAATCTGTATTTGGACTTTAACGTCAAGGCTTGACTATAATGTGGTGATGCTGCTTGAGATCTCTACATGTTTTGGTCAGAATGTACCAACAATAGCAATGAAATCAAGTATAGCTTATCAGGAAACATCATGCAATGGAAATCCATTGAGCTGTTCCTCTGCACAGATGCTGATGCTTCCCAACCATTCCATCCCCAGCTATCTCAGGCAATTGTGTCATATTTCATGTTAGTGGAAGTGGTCACATCTTTCCTCTTCTACTGCTCCTGCTGTGACACACAGAAACTTTCCTGAGACTCATTGCTGAAACACAGTCTTTGCTACTTCACACTTTCTTTTTTTTGTCACAACATTGTTCATGAACATACATCTTTTTTCCTTCATCCTGAAATTGGTGGACAACAACTACAGGACTGCACAAACTTTATTTAGGAATATTATAAAGACAAGGTCTTTTAAATCTGCACTTGTTTCCCAGGCTTTCAGTCACCCTTATCATCTTGATAACACTTTTCTGTATATATTCCAGTCTAAATTAATCTTTCACCATCACTCCTCACATGGTATTTGAGACTAGCTCATGCTTTCAGATAGTTCTTCAGATACAGGAGTGGCAGTCATGAATTGGGACAATGTTTTGTACTACCACCCATGTCAGATATTGGCATTTTTTTTATTCAGAAATGAATGGCTGAATTAAAAAAGGTAGGGTAAACTCACAACTTTTAGCATCCCCATGAGCCTTTATTTTTTCTTTTGGTTGAAGATGCTTCCAGTTTAAAAAATGCTGGACTATGCAATAATACTTCACTTTCTTTTGGGCTTTGGCCCACAAACATATCACAGAGGTTTGCTGAGCAGAGAAGCAGTATTAGAATGACTTACAAAGACTAAGATGAACATTAAATTGATCAGACAATACTCTTGGGGGAAATTGCCACTAATTTCAGATTTTTCATCTCCCAGAAATCAATTATTATTATATTTATTGATATTGTACTTGTCACTACTTTCAATATTTTTGCTATGATGACAGACCCTAAGAGAAGAAAGAGGGAAGAAAGATATAGTAAAAAATTTAGAGCTTCTTCCTAAAGCATCAGAACTTAGTAAACAGCTCTATGTGTGTCAATAGATAAGAGTAATAGAAAATATGGGAAGTTTTTACATATGAGTACATCTTTTTGATGAAAAAGTTCACCCAGATCTACTCACAAATTGTATGGAATATAGCTAGAACTTAAAGATATTTTTGAGATGTCAGAAAACATTAATAAGTTCCACTGACTTTAGCACATAAAAGATTAAGAAAATCATAAACCACTTTCTGTGAGCAGACATAGTTATAAGTTCTTCAAATGCCCTCCAGAAGGTTTTTACTTCCAGCCCTTAACATTCTGTGATTCTGTGATTCTCAAGTATGAAAAAAACTCTTCAAGAAATAAGTGGAAGATGCTGAAACTTCAGTTTGGTAAGTATGAAAATAATTTAACTCTGCAAATAGGATGGTAAATATGCCAGAGCAAAATAGAGTGGCAGTGGCAGTCAAAGAAAAGGTGCTTTCTAAGGGAACTGTCTCAGGTCCACTGCCGAGGCTTCATTCATTAGTGGCACCAGTCTTGGGCCACATGGGGACAAGTTCATGCTGTACTGCACCCATGGACACCTGAAGGGCAGAATGCAGCAAGTGCCATGGATTGTACAATGTGTTGCATGCAGGGAGTAAAGCTAACTCATCTGAATGTTTCTCTTTTGAATCATTAACATTTTCCACTGGAAATTAGTTAGACTTGTTGAGGCAAGCACTCTTTAAACTGTGTAAAAACCATCAGAAATTGGCATTTTGAAGTTAGCATTTAATCTATGTTAGTAGGATTGAGGACAAAAAGAGTTAGTGTTATAATATTACAGTCATGACTTCTCACTAAATCAGTCTTTCTACTTTGCAAGCATTAAGTTCAGCTTTGGAATTTAAGAAGAAATTTGATGTTAATCATAAAATATAGAAAATATTTCTATGATTACAAGCTGATAACAACTATTACTATGGCAGTCACTGAATATTCCTATAAATCTTGTTAATAAAATCCCAATATTAGAGTCCTCCAATCACAATACAGAAGTTAATGCTTAACCTTTCCCCAGGATACAAAGGTAACTAAAGCCTGCTGCAAGTGAAGATACACATCTATTAGATTTAGAAATTGTCATTCAATTAAGTTAACATATTTTGGTTTTAACAACATTAAATGGGTGCCTCAGTGGCACTGACAGGCTTATTCTTGTGTTTGTCTGTATAATATTTAATTTAAAGCATGCCCATGCTGTGTGTCTGAGATGTGAGAAATGAAGAAGGGATTATGAGCTCATTACAATTACGACACAGCCTTCTGCTAACAGGTCTTCTGGGACCTAGGCTAGTAACTCTTGCCTAGTACCTCTGCACTGCATGTTGTGAGCATTGGCAGTAGCCTGAGGGATACTAGAACCTTATCTTCATGGGTTGAGTCAACATACCCAGGGAGGACAAGCTCCTTATCAGATTGGAAGATCAGGCAAATATGTGCATACCTGGCATACTGAATAGAATATTTCAGTTGGATGTTATCTGCAATGATCATCTAGTCCAACTGCCTGACTGCTTGTCCAAATACCTCTTGAATGGTGACAGTCTTGGGGCACTGATCAATTCTCTAGGAAATCTGGTTCCAGGGTTTGACCACCCTCTAGGTAAAGAAAAGCTTCCTAATGACCAGCCTAGACATACCCTGGCACTGCTTTGAACTGTTTCCATGCATCATACCACTGGTTACCAGGGAGAAGAGGTCAGCACCTCCCTCTCCACTTCCCCTCCTCAAGAAGTTGTAAAGAGCAGTGAGGTTGCCCTTCAGCCTTCTTTCCTCTGAACTAGACAAACCCAGGTTCCTTAGCCACTCCACAAAAGACATGCCTTGAAACCTGTTCACCATCTTTGTTGCCCTCTGTTAGACTCATTCAAAGACTTCCACATCCTTCTTATATTGTGGGTCTCAGATCCATACACAGTACTCAAGGTGAGGCTGCATCAATGCTGAATACAATGAGATAATCTTCTCTTTTGACCAGCTGGTTACGCTGTGTTTGATGCACCCCAGAGTGTGGTTTGCCATCTTGGCTGCCAGGGCATACTGCTGACTCATACTGAGCTTTGTATCAACCAGCACCCTCAGATCCCTTTCAGCAGGGCTGACCTCCAGCCACTCCTCGTCCAATTTATACTTGTGCCTGACATTACTCTGTCATAAGTGCAGAATCCTGCATTTTGACTTGTTAAATTTAATCCCATTAATCATAGTCCAATGCTCCAATCTATCTACATCCCTCTGCAAGACCTCTTGTACCTCCCAGCATCTCTCAGTTTGGTATTTTCAGCAAACTGGCTAATGGTGCATTCAACTCCTGCAATTCAATCTGTAGATTGTTGATAAATGTATTGAACAGAACCGGCCCTGGGATTGAACCTTGAGGAACACCACTGGTGACTGATCACCAGTCAGATGTGGCCTCATTCACTACCACATTTGAACTCTTCCCTTCAGTCAGTTCATCTGAAATCAAGATATAATTAATCACCATCAAATAAATGGATTTTTGCTTCTTATTGTTACTTTTATACTGTTCTTTCAGCTGAAATATGTGTGCTAGATCATGTTGAGATATGGATGATTCCTTATACCTTGTTTCTAGGACACTTGCAAAGACATGGGTCCATTTCCTCATTCAACCACCTCTTTTCCTTTTGTCCCCTTAAACAAGAAGACTGTATCTTTCAGAGGTATTTCACAAAGGCATTCTAGGTAGAAACTTTATCACTTGAAATTTTCCTATGCTCAGTAAAAAGTGTTACCTCTATAGGCTGTTGTAAAAATTTGGTGGCCTGAATTATTCACTAGGGTCCTGTTTCTCTTAATTATAAAGGAAACATACAAATAAATTTCTAACTTTTGCAACCAGCTGGGGTGTATAGACGTAATTTCTGAGAGAGACTCAGTTTTAAGAAAAAGAAGGTGCAAAGTCAAAAGAAAATGGCTCCCTCTTGAGAAAAAGTCCCACTGTACAGACATCTGCCACACTATTTAGGCACTATATACATTATTACAATGTGGTTGGCAGGCACATAACAATGTATAGATCTCCTTCCTTCCTTCCTTCCTTCCTTCCTTCCTTCCTTCCTTCCTTCCTTCCTTCCTTCCTTCCTTCCTTCCTTC
>WUAM01000089.1:2228579-2265407 GCA_024336885.1 Actenoides hombroni
CCTTCCTTCCTTCCTTCCTTCCTTCCTTCCTTCCTTCCTTCCTTCCTTCCTTCCTTCCTTCCTTCCTTCCTTCCTAATATTTTACCTATTTTGGCCTTGAAGCAGAGCCCTGAATAATGCAATGCATATAGACTCTATTATAAAGTACTTTTACCTATCCAAGGTAAAGTTATGTCATTGATCTTCCTTTTCTCCAGACAGCATTAACTTGTGTGTGAGTTACCCAAAGACTCTGCTAGTCATGCACGTATCAGCCATAGGTACAGAGGTGAAAGGACAGTCCAGCCTTATATAAATTTTTCAAGCCTTAATCTCTGTTCACATTTCCCCTAAGGTTCCTCGTGACACTGATAAGAACCCTGAAAGCAGGGTTGTAGAACTACATTTTAAAACATATGCTGAAGTATTATAGGTAATCTTTGAGTAACAATTGTTTGGCTAAAACTCCTTCCTTTTATTGTCTATTGTGAAGCCTAATGTTGCTTTTGGAACAGAGTTTGCTTCTCTGGGTAGAAGTTCATCAAATGCCTGAACCTCCAGAATTCTGATGTGAGAAATAACTTTCAAAAATGGTTATTTATGCATTTCTCTTGGAGGTTATTATTTTTGGGCATTGTCATTTTCTTAAGATGGAATGTCCTCTTAGCTTCATTTGGAATCTATACTTGCACTGATTACTAGCCAACTGTGTAGTTTTGGTTGGCATTACTTAATAGGGGTGTACTTAATGAGTCAAAAAAATTTATGCTTTCCATCTGCCATCAAATGCAGAACCTTCCTACACTTGTTTTAGAATAGCTGAATCTTGGCTAATTAACACTCTGGACTTGTGCATACAGTCAATGAGGGAATAATTTATTTTTCTAGTAGATTATGTGAAAATCTGCCAAAGATTTGGGAAGAGTTTAGGCAGTGTATTTACAATATACTGAAATACTGGATGCATGGATCTAACCCTGAGTGCTGAAGGGTTGTCACTGAAACTATTGACCCTAAAAATGAGGGGTGGAAGTATGTATGGGAATTTCCTTTCTCTTCTGGTAGAGTTCAAAATTTAAGGAGGATTTATCAGGGATGATTTATATTGCCTTCCCTTTCAGATTTCTCTTGAAGTCTACTCCTCCTTTTCAAAATGTCTTCTCCTAGGAATAATGCCATCCTGTCTTAAACACTTTCTAACCCTCCAGATAGAACCTCAGATTTTTGTCTTGTAAAATATAAGTAGAATAAAAAAGAGAAATATTTATTCAAGGCATTTTTTTGGTGTACTTTACCTACATTGAAAGGATGTCTAGGAAATAATATGTTTTTCAAAGATTCTCACAAATTTAAAATAATAGTATTTTTGCAAATCGTATGTAGGATAAACTACCAAGAACCTCCCACCTGCAAATATAAGGCAGACTCCCAAGGTCCTCATTGTCTACACTCTACTTTTTTTCCAGCAATGACCCCAAAGCATTCAATGGAATATCCCCATGTGAAATTAATGTCCTGAAAAAACAGTAGGAAAAAAAACCATGCTGGAGAACAAAAGCACTGGAAGCAGATATAGCTGACCATGGATTAATTACTGATAAATCCTGGGAATAAAAGTATTTCTGCCCACCTTTTCTACCTAAGAGAGACTGAAGAACAGTGTCCCCAAAAGTGGCAGCAGATGACTTTGCAAGCTAAAAGGAACTAAATCACATGAGAAGAAGGGCTAGTGAGGCAAGAAGATAATGTTTTTCTACTGATGTCTCTAAATCTTGACTTTTAATATGTAGCCATAATGCAAATCAATAGGAGGAAAACAAATCAACAAAACTATGAGAGAAGAAACAAGCAGATATTGTGTGGTTGCTATGATCTACCTTTGTTTTGACTTATCTTGCTGACCATACAAGTCTACATGAGCAGACGAGCAGCCATTATTGTAAAAAACATCACCTAATTATCTGTCAGTGGCCTGTGTAGAGAGAAAACAGTAATAGCATGGACCATCTTGGCCATTCTGATGTCTCTTAGTTATTTTGTTTCATATTTTTTACAACATGGTGCTAGGTAGAACCTTAGCTATCTAAACAATGATTTATTGCAGGACTTCACAGCAGTGCCAGAAATGGATAACAACTGAAAAATAAACTAAATGGTATCTCTTTGCTGCTAGCAAGACAGCACTTGTGAAAATGAATAATGTACTGGGCAGGAGAGTTGTCTTTTTGTTGGAGTTTTAGATCTTAGCTATGAAACAGGATCACTAGTTAAGCTTTGTTTAAGCCATTTGGCATGGAAAGTTATGAAGCTGAAAAGGGGAAATTTTCTTCCATATTGTAACAGCAATATAGAGTAATTAAAATGTCAGAGCTGCAAATTATGTTGTTTAGTCATCAGAATATCTCAGTTTGTTGGCTCATAAATGTCTCAGAGGTCAGAAAGAGCTTCTGACAGAAGAATTCAATCTAGTTTTTCCTTAAATTAAAATCCAAGCAGAGAATAAACTATTTAGAGGATAAAAGAAGGAAAAGTCTGTCTGTTTGGTAATAACAGAATGTTGTGCCAGCTACACACAAGGAAGAATGAACATTTTCATTATATTCTCTTAGCACAAGCTAACTTCATGTAAAGAGTTGTCATGCCATCACCTGATGACAAGCTGCATTTGGGTTTCTAAAAAATTCCCAACAAACTAGGGACATATAAAGGGATAACAAGAGGCTAAAGACGTTTAAGTGAAAAAAGGCCAAGAAGAACAGATGTCAGAATTATAGAGGTAAGTTTTTCCCCATTTTTGGTGAGAAAACAAGTTTCTGAATATTTGGGGAAACACTGAAGGACCTTTTCTGACCTTTGCCTTCTTGAGGGAAAACCTACAAGTAGCTTACAGGCAACACTTTGGAGGGGAGCCCCAAGAGAACTCTCCCTGGCACTAAAGAGCTGAAGTGAGGTTGCACTGCCGGCCGAGGCGATTCCTCCCTCGGGGTCTCAGCAGGATTTGGCGGCAGCGGAGGGCGGGCAGGTGCGTGTCTCCGGGCTCCTTCAGCACCGGCTCCCGGTGGACAGTTCCCACTCGGGGCAGCCGCATGGGGCTGGCGGCACCTCCCGCTCCCCGGCCTGGGCGGGGACTGGTGGCCAGGGGCCAGCTTCCCTCTTCAATAAGGTAAGAGCAAAAGAGCATCACGGTGAAAGGTGGAAGGAGCATGCAGGGTATAATGTGACGGCTGTGGTCTGCTCCGGCGTGTGGGTGAAGCAGAAGAAGGGCAACAAAATGGAGATCACAAATCCCAAGTGAGACTGATGGTTGTGAGGAAAAGTCAGAGAGGGTGAAGTATGGGAAACAGTGGACAAAGCTGGGACCCACAGGGACATGCTAAGTTGGAAACATTTTGCTGATAAGAAAGGACAATGCTTGAACAGCTGAGAGGAAGCAAGAACATTTTGGAGGGACAGTTTTGTGTTTGAAAGAGAATTAAATTCCCCTTATGAGGAGGATGAAGACACAATAGAAGGGGTCTTTTTTATGATCTGTTCCCTTACATCAATTCATGAGTGTAATAATGAAAATGCTGACTCAGTATTCTTGTCATTATGAGACTGGGGAACACTGTTCTTATGGCTTCTTTTGTAAAAGTTGGGGCAAGGACAGGTCTTCTTCTGTACCTTCTTTAAGTATTAGGAGAGTTGGCATCTTCTTTGGAGATGAGTGGGAGTTAGACAGTAAAGATCAAGCATTTCTCTTAATCAGGAGCTCTACCTTCTCTATATATAGTCTCAATACAACACCTATCCTGTAGTGCAAAAGGGGAGATAAATGTACTTATCTAGAAAAATTCAGACTCATTT
This sequence comes from Actenoides hombroni, assembly GCA_024336885.1. Taxonomy (NCBI): domain Eukaryota; kingdom Metazoa; phylum Chordata; class Aves; order Coraciiformes; family Alcedinidae; genus Actenoides; species Actenoides hombroni. The sequence goes on from WUAM01000089.1 coordinate 2,232,405, forward strand.
TACTGCCTACAGTGCCCCAAGTACCCTTCATTCTAGACCCAGTTCCAAATTCCTTGGAGAGTGGGATCATCTGTCTAAATGATTCACCAGAACGAACTGCCGAATTTGCTCATCCACTGCGCAAGGCTGTGTCTTGATTGCATCTTTCCAATACCTGGCTCAGCTTTCAGCCCAATCCACATGTGACTGGGATGCACACAGAGCAGAAGGCCAGCTGTTTGTCAATACTGCAGTCATACACACTCTCTTTTCCTTTCTGGCTCTGAAATCTTTATTGAATTTTCATTCATCATTATGAGGGATTCCTTCAGCACTGCAAGGATGCCATGTAGATGTGAGCATATTCAGTCAAAGCAGCTTAAACTTTTAATTTATTGCTTATTAAACACATCAGCTCTGCTATCAGGGTCACCCTTGCTAAGGTAGTACTGACTAGCTCTCACAGAAGTCCAGTGTAGGAGCCAGAACTGGAAAGCATGAAAATGTAAAATCCTATGAAGTGTGTAAAAGAGCAGTGAGACACATAGGTAGAAGTCAAAGCCTGTTTCTAGTGTAAGGACATAACTGTTCCCAGAAGCAAGGTACTGTGGAAGGAAGACCACCTCTAACCTAAATGTCAACTTGAAGCCAGAGCAACCTCCAAGAATTAGCCCTGACAAGTAACAGCTATCTGTTTTGCCACTGTGGGGTTACCATTGCCACTCATTGCTATATATGAAAACAATTCATGGGTTTCCAAAGAATTATTTGGAGAATCTCCCTTAAAATTATGGTGAATAACCCATTGTTCAATTTTTTTTTAATTTTTTTTTTTTCCAGAGAGACCCTGGAAGTGAACAAAGGTTCTTGAAGCTCTTCACTTTTGGACAAAGAACAAAATACATGTAAATTCTGCAGGTAGAAACTGTGTCTGACAGGGATTGCTGCAGTGTTTTATGTGTGTACCTTGACAGTGGTGGCCAGAGTGGTTAGTAAAGGACACATTAACTCCACCACCCATTTGTGGCTACTAAAGAGTAAGGGGAAGCAGCCCTTTGAGTATATTTAACCATTTCTGTGTCAGGTAACCTAGGAGCAGTTATGCTTCTCCTTGGTTTGATTTGGGTTTGTGTCTGCTTTTTATTAGTTTCCCTCTTCTTCAGTTTACAAAATGAAGATATAGAGATGTAGGTTTAGCATAATTTCAGACTGGCCTAGGGAAGGGTCATTCCTTGTGTTTTACTTTTGGTTTTGCTTCCCTTGAAAATGCAAGTGACATTAGGATGTGTTATAAGACTTTCTTTATTTTCATCAGAAATAACATGGAATTGATTATAAACAAAAATAAAACAGTTCAGGCTGAAAGAGATGAAAATGCAACCTAAAGGCAAAATTACTGAAAAAATGAATTGTTTTAATGACTACTTCTGAAATAAAAAAAGATTGCTATTAAGAATATATATAGTTTTTATTATTCTGAGATGACTTTACAATGACAACATCCCTTAAGCTTCAGAAATCATTATTGAAATTAAAAAGAACAACCTGCTTTAAGAAAGTGTGCTGTAATGCACTGCTTTTCATCATTAGGTTTTTTTTACAGTAAGTTTGTTTTGCACTGCACAAACTGTTGCCTGACACTTGAACTGTGACAAGTGTTTGAGTTTACAGCACCCAGCCAGAGGTTACTGCTGTCACAGGGCCATTTGTTGGAGTCAGAAAAAACATTGTGGCTACTTTGTGAAATTTCTTCAGATATTTCTTTTTAATGACCATTTAAAGCTTTCTTTTTCAAGGCATTGTGTATACTCCTCTCTTGCTTTCAAAGAGACCTTCACATCAGTGTGGGGTCAGTAAAGTAATATGTAACCTTTGCTTCTTCGTATGCTTGAAAGTCCTGCAGGTTATTGCTTTCCCTGCTCCAGAGATCTCCTAATTCAGGCTTTATACACATGCACATACATACACACACACACACACACATTGATCCTTTTCTTCAATGTCATAAATTTTAATGTAGTTTAACATACTCAGTTGTCACCAATTTGATTTTCTAGGTCAAAGAGTTCAACCTCCTTTAATCACTGTGTCCATTGCTCTCCATTACATTCGAAGAGCTCTTCTGTGCAATTTAAATTACCTACTGTTAAGTTACAATTTTGCCTCTGCTTTCCCTCCGGTGTTGTCTGGGATGAACTTTTTACAAGTTTCTGCTTAGGGCTTTAAAGAGCCTTCTTCAGCCAATTTATGGTAAATTTTATGCTGTCTAAATATTTGCAATGACTATGAAGGCATCTCATGTTTCTAATAGTAAAACAGATGACATGTTGAAATACATGCTGCTAAATATTCTGCTGTGTTCACGGTTGTTTGAAGGGTTTTTTTGTTGCTTTTTTTGTTGGTTTTTTTGTTTGTTTGTTTGTTTGTTTTGGGTTTCTTTGTTTGGTTTGTTTGTTTGTTTGGGTTTTTTTTTCCCTTTCCAGAGATCTTCTTTCTGCAGCTCTGTTAATCCCCTGGACTTTTTGCTCAAAGACACTGAAGCAAAAACCATATGAGCAGAAATAGGTAATGCCCATGACACTGGATAGGTCCATATTACAACATAGTGATCTTCAGCGTAGTTTGAAATGGAGTAACTTGAGCACTGGAAGAAATCTAGCTGCATTTCACTCTGGTCTCTCTGGCATATAGCTAAGACCTGGCGATGCAGGCAACTTGTCAAGGGCAGCTTGCTGGGTAATAAGCTCAGACTTAGCTCATGATGAGCTAAACAACCTTGGGCCCAGCTCTGCATCAGCATGGCTGAGCCTGAAAATGGTGTCCTTAGAGTCTTCAGTCTCCTGTGCATGGCCTATACACCGACAGTAATTCCACTCCCATCCTTTGAAGCTAAATGCAAAGTCATGGAGGTCTTTTCTGTACATCAAGGTAAACCTGCATGTGCAGACAAGCAGACAGTGAGAGTTCACGGTAGGAGTGGTTTTCATCTCTTTGTATGGCTTTTATAAGAGACAGGAAGACTAGAAACCATTTAGTGAGAGAGGGACGGAGACCTTTTTGATTTGATTTTGCTCCACGAGCGTTTTGCAAAGGAGCACGTGGAGCAGAAGGAAGGGATTAATACATATGATACTGTGTTTGTCTTTCATAGGAACTAATCAGCAGCACAAATATTTGTAAGGTTTATTTCTTTTAAATCCACTATTTAGAATGGGTATCCTTCCATCACAACTTTAAAAAATACCAAACATCAAAGTCTGTTGTATACATTTCATGGAGAATCCAATAATAATCCCTAAAAACCTTAGATTGAAGCCTGTCATGTTGTTGAAGAAAACAGCTAAACTCCCAGTGATGGTCTGGACTTCCGTTTTTAATGAACAAGGCACGGAATAAAATGCATGATGTAGTTTTTCAGCTGTCCAGCCATATCATTCTGAAATAATGTTTTCATCATTTTTAACTAGTATGATACTCTGGAATTTAGAATACAAATAAGATTTTTGTGATATGGAGTCCAAACCCCACACATAACAGCACAGTATATCTTCATTAACAAGAAACATTTCTATTGATTTCATTTTGCAATGTTTCATATTACATATAACAAATATGTATGGTCACTTAAATGAATTATTGCAATTCAATTTGGAATGATTGCATAAGGTTATTGTATTATCTCTAGGATGCCTTAGTCTCTGGGTGTCAAAACTGTTTTCATTTAATGGAATAACATGAGAAAGTTAATCAGAGTAGGTTAACCTTTATGGAACTCAAGGTCACAAACACTCAGTCTCAGCTGTAAATAGGGACCTTGCTTTATTTATTTATATTTGTTAACTTGGAAAATATATGTTTGCAAGAGAAAAAGACAATGTGGGATTTCTTAATAGAATCAGTCCTGGTGAAAGTCTTATTGGGCTTTCCAGCAGGAAATCTCTTCTTTTTCTGCAGAAAGATCTTAACAAGGCAATTAACATTAAATGAGAAAAAGTTGTACCACAATGAAGTCTTTTCCAGGAAATCTGTCTGAGATTTTACATCACCTTTGCAGGAAATGAAATAATTGTTTTTAAGGAGACTGTTATGTTATGATGACAACACACAGTGCTACTCTGCTAATTGTTTCACCAACACTCTGCTTTTCCTTCTTTGTCTTCTTTACTTTGTCTACCTTTCCCTGCCACCACAAACTAATGTTCTGAATTCATTGAGTCAGGAATTGCTTTTTTTCTTTGTGTGGCTTCACTGTGCTTAGTACAGTCTGCCTAGACAGAGTCTGCTAAGGCTGCTGGAACAGAAAGTAGAGTGAGCAACTCTGAAGTAACAAGTTGAGCATTATGTGCGTCATGAGTAAAGCAGTTCCACAAAGATAATAAATTGCCCTTTCAGGGGGCCTTACAAAATAAAAGTGATCTGCAGATTTTTTGGAGGCCATGTCACTGTGCATGTCAAACATTGTGCTGCTTGGTAACAGAGGAGGCAAGAAACCAAAAAATCAAATGAAAGACAGCCTACAAACTGAAACAGATGTCTGAAAAGTGCCTTTGCTCCAAGCTGATCTCTCTAGCATCATCATCTTGGCTTTTCTTACTCTGTTGGCTAAACAGTGATTGGTGAAAAGGACTGTGCAAAAAAGTTGTTCTCCATTCTACATAACAGGTTTGTTGGGTATTTTTAGGCAGATAATTTCTCATGTCCATGTCTTCAAACCTGACTTTTCTTCCCAGAACATCATCACCATCATAGTGAATTAGAGCAACAGTTCATTTTAGCTTGGTGTTTTGTCTTTGAGAGTGACAATTAACAAACACTTATGGAAGGATATCAGAGGGAATGGACAGATAGGACAGTACTCCTCTGGCATATCTATCCTCCTATCGTCTGGGATCATCCTGGCCATGCCTCTCACATTCCAGACCAACCAGCTGGGGTTGTCTTGTTCTGTGCACAGTTAGTTGAACAGAAACCAACAAAGTGCTTCTTGTTCAGACTCAGGCGCTGTCTCTGCCAAATTTGCAGCTGCGGTACAGCCTCCCCTCTCTTGAAAGCCACAGAGTTTTGGGTAACCATCAATACCGAGCCCTCAGCTGATGACAATAAATAGACACAGAATCCCTGAGCTCTCTTGCAAACAAAAAGGAGCTGTTGCATGTCACTGTCACACAACAAATGATTTCCATTCACCCAGAGGTTTGACTGAATTTCAATCACAGGCTTAAAGAGTCAGCCTTGGTTTACTCAGGGGAATGGGTCTGTTTTCAGTGGTCAGCAAAAGGAAGGCCGAGACTGTTCATTAATATTTTAAAAAGCCAAACACCAAAATGACATAATGAATGATATATTGTCTCTGCTGCTTCTACATGAAAAGAAAGCAATCAGAAGTTTTCTAGTTAAGGGTCAGTTAAAGGAAAGCTCCCTTAGATCCCAGCAGTGCTTCTGTGATCACATTTCTTTCCCTAGAACTGGTGGCTGGATCTTCCACTTGTTTTCTTCACTCTAGCTGCCTGGGAGCCAGTGTTTCTCTGCCTAGCTTTCAAACCTCTCAGAGGTGTATAGCAGCTCTGCCTCTAGAGAACAGAAATTGTTTTCACCGGTAAAGATGTAATATTTTGAATTAGACCCTTCTATACAGAATAGTAAACTCTCATCCAGAAACTTGAATATGAATGGTGTTGATGACAGCAACTGTACCTGCAGAGAGCACCCAGCTGGAGCCCTATACCTTGCAAGCTCAGCCTCACTGTGTCTGAGCTGGCCCATCCATGCAGCTCTCAGCTGCACTAGTTGGTGTTACAGTGTGGAAGATGACATCCCAGAGTCCCTGCAGCATTGCTGTGCATTCGGCAAGCACTGTATTGCTCAACTCCCCTTCACTCTCACAGTGACTTCTATTGCCCTATAAATCTAAATTTCTTCATAAACGGGACTTTGCATCCTTCTGTATCCTTATTTACTTAGTTACGTTCTTGCAGAATCTAACTGGCTTGGAAGGCAAAAGCATTTCATGCTCAGATAAAGGGGTTTTCTGCCTATGTTCACCATGAGGTCTTCTGTGATAGAAAATGTCAGTGAGAATGATTTAACATCAAATATATGTCTGAGGCCACAAATTTAGGCAGGTATTCTTCATTTTTTTTTATAAAGTGTTGTCTAGTTGTTGTGAGGCAAGCAACTTTTCCATCATAGTAGTATAAAGATTACTTTCTTATAAATAAGTCTAAACTCTGAGTATATAGCATTTTTACAGTGTTAAAGTATTTGTTTTAAACTCCTGAAGTGGTACTGACGTTTTTACAGGCAGATTCAGGAACATGATACTTCTACATTTGCTTGTTTAATGAGATATAGATGGGCAGGCATTAAGATAAATGTTTCACAGAATTTGAATTATATGAATTCAATACAATATCAATGGCTGAAAACCACAGTAATTTTTGAGAGCACACAGCTTATGATATAGAGATCTTGTGGAGAGGAGCCTTCATCACTCTGATGTCCACCCCTGTGGATGTGTGTAAGGGTGTGATCCCACTTCAGACCTCTTCCACTGACCTTGCTTCCCAGTGCTTGCACTGTATGTGGAACGTCTGCACTGTTCAGTGTACAAAGCTGGTCTCAATTTTAACAAGTGATCTGTTACTCAAGCTGAGAGCCCTTAAAGTGTTTATCTTCTACACAGGAGTAAAAAACTTTCTGATTGTCTCTTGGTACTACTTTATGTGAAAAGGGAGTTTTTTGTGATAAAATATATATTCATGGTCTTATTACTCAGCCTTCAGTGTGTTATGACAATAGTTATTAGATGCCACTGAAGACTGCAAAAGCATGTTTGACACTCAGACACCAGCTAGATTTTAGGTGCTTGGTGATCAGGATCACTGCTCTGATAATATTTGCTGGAGAGAGAGACTATAGAAGAAAATTGTGGATATAGTGTGCGTTTCATTGCCACCTTAGCTGTGGAAAGGCAATAAGTACTTCATAGCACTAAAAGTTACACCTTGTCAGTAAAACCACAGAAAAACATGAAATAGAGTAAGAAGGAAACAGGGGTTGGTGGCTTTTGTTTTTTGTGGGCTTTTGTTTGTTTGTTTGTTTTTTGTTTTGTGGGTTTGGTTTTGTTTTTGGTTTTTTTGTGGGGTTTTTTTGTGGGTTTTGGGGATTTTTTTGTGAAAAGTGATATCAGGATTTTTCTATTAGGGGAAAACCAAAAGATTGTGAATCGATACAAATAAGCTGAATTGAGTCAGGTTGTTTTCCAATTGAATTAAGGTCTTTTAAAAAGTGGCATAAATTGACAAGCAATAGAAATCTCAGCATCAGGTGGAGATTCAATGTAGTGAGTGTGTGTGTGTGTGTGTGTGTGTGTCTTAGTTTCCCCAGAAAATTAAAGTCTAAATTTGAAATTATGGGCTCATTTATTAATTCATTCTTGTACGATGTTTATGATGTCTGGTCCTATCTGTTGGAAAGATTTATTCTAAACCACTCTCATGTCCTTACTGGAAGTGTGCATAAGGAGGAGAGTAAACTGCATCTTGTTATTATAATTAACCTCCTGTTTATAGTCATTCTCTGTGTGTATGTATAGCATGCAAAAGGAAGAAAACCAAATTCTTAGGGAATGTTAAATATCTGCAAATAATTTTTTATCAGTGACAACAACTTGTATTGCAGCTGATTCATAGATATAATTTCTCACCTGCTAAAATTTTTGCATAACTACCGTGAAGTATGGAAGCAAGCTGGATAAGAGTTTTACTTATTGGTGAATTGCTCATGTCTTTGACTAAAAGAAAGTTCCACAGAGTTCAGAGGTTTGGATCAGATTCATCTGTGGTCTCAAAATCCCTATCTACTTGGACTGTGTGAACTTTTATTCATGAATTTAATCTGTATTCAGCTTCTTTCCAAAAAATATAAACCAAAAAAGAAAATTAATTTTTGTTTGAAGGGACTAAAGAATGATGGATTTCAAATGAAAATATTGCTAAAACCCATGGATCCTGTAGTTAACCTTATATAAGACTCAATGAGGTACGATACTGTGTGTTGACAAAATAAACATTCTTCCTCATACTGAAAACCTCATCTGAAGTTGAAAATAGTTTCCTTCACAGCAATGCAATCTATGCTGAACTTCTGCTTTTATGCAAATTGCCTCCTCTAGTTTTATTTTTTTCCCCCGTGTTTATTATCAGTCTCCATGACAGATTCCTTCCACCTCCTCCATTCCTCCCAATCTTGTGACATTTCTGTGTCCACAACTTCCAGGTTTGGTAGAGCAGACATTACTTAACAACTGATTACTTACCAATAAAAGTGTCAGAACTCTTGCACTGCAGCCCAGGAGGAACCACTCAGTTAAAACCTTATCTGTAAAAACCCAAACATGATACCTAGTATAGTCAGGGAGAAGTTAACATATGGCACTTATGTCCATCCCTTCCAAATTACTTCCAATGTTATGTATCTTTTCCTTGGGATATAATTTTCTAGGATCCAAAACACTGTTTAAGGTTTTATTTTCATGTGGACAAAGTCTTCCATCACAAATTTTCCATGATTGAGTTGTGAGGTACAAGACCAGAATCTAGTTTATTCTATGTTTTCCTAGGATAGAGCTTTTCTCAGGGTGGAAGCCATGAGCCATGCTTATTTTTTTCAGTGTTTTTGTGTATTTCTGAGTTTCTAAAGGACAACCTAGTGAGGTCTCCCTTCAGTCCTCCCCAGTAAGGGCCTTTGCAGTGTTTTGTATCACCACATCCTTTTCACAGAGCAGTTTTGTGACAAGGTTCACTCACCATCTCTAAAGATAAATTCTGACCTACCTTAGGAGGCATTTCCCAACTACCTCAGCTTTGTTTCAAATGCTTGTGATAACTTCCTTGATTTTTGTTTTAATTGTGGAAATCTTCATTATGCTTCTATTACTTCTTCCATGGGTTAAGTAGAGTGAACAATGTGAAATCTCAGTGGATGAAAAGATGGATGTCTTTGTTCCAGTGTATTTTCTGAGAAATAAATGAAAAAGCTGCATAGGAAGGATAAATTGACCAATTAGTAAACATAATGCAGAGAACACTTTTTGAGATTGCAGATGCTGTAATTTGATGGGAACCTCTATATCTCAAAATAGGAACATGATGGAGTTCTAATTATTCTGCAGTTGGAAGAGCTGATAAATGAAACTGTCCATCCCCAAAATATGCAGAGTGTCTAACAGACATCTGATCCTGAATTTCAGATCAATAGGGTTTAATATTTCACTAGCAATCATACATTTGAAAATCAATCCTGTCAGGGTTGGTAATGCTCTCTTATAGAAGAGATAGTTGCAAGTCAGGGAGAGTGAAGGCAAACATTTAGGGATGAGCGAACAAAAGCTGTTTCAGAAGTCTTTTCTGGTTGTTTGAAGAAGTAAAAATATTTTACTATTTATTATTTAAAAATTTAGGTATTGATTTTCTAACCAGTAAAGCAAAGTAGAGCCATTGCAAAACACAAGGGAAAGCACAAAAAGAGCATTTAAACATTTTCAGTAACTTCTGGTATGTAGAATTCTCTGGAAAGGAGCTGTTCAGATCCTTATTGATGTTTACTGGGGGAAAAATACTCATGCTATAGATACTCAAAACTTGTTGTACAGACTAGCACATGCCCATACAATGTAAACTTTGCTGTGAAGCATTGCCCTGCCTAGAAAATGGGTGATAGATCCAAGGATACCTAAATCTGTACCTCTTTTCAAGGCTGGCCTTCCTACAGGACCAGATCTGTCTTTGATGAGATAATCTTCTCTTCACAACCCTCTCTCCTTTAATGTGCCCCTCCCATATCTACCACACAAGAGATGGACTTCAACAACAATGGGATGTTTTAGTTTGTTTAGAAGAAGCACTGACACGGTGTGATGGGCTAATCCCATACTCTATTATACCAGTCCGAAGCAAAGCTTTCTGATATGTTTTCTTGACCTCTAGCACCAGCAAGTTCTGAAGAGAGGAAAGAATTTGCTTCTGATTGCAAATCATTCTAGAGCTTGAGTGAGCCTGGATTTGAAGGACTCTATTTTTCCTGTGGTTTGGCTGAAAGAGAAGATCACTGTATGAGATCTATCATGACACTAAAAAAGAGTGTGTCAGAAACTCAGAGCCTAGAAAGTGAAGAACTGTATTGCAGCAGGTGCTTCTGCTACCTAGATATATTTCTTAAACACCATGCTCTGGTGTTTAACAACTGGGTTGTTGTGAGTCCTCAGACAGATGATAAATTGCATCTGTGCTAGTCTTATCTTCAGATGCTGAATTTTCTGAATTCTTCCCAGAGAATAAAGATGAGCTTCAGGACTTATCCACTTCTTGTTGTCAAAGTGACTGAATGCCAATATCTGATGGTAGCCCAGAACCTGAGAGAAATTATTGTCTCGTTTTATTTCTTCAATAACTATTCTGAGGTCACTGCAGTTCTTTAGATTTGATTATTTATTTATTTATTTATTTAATTTCCCTGTTTTTGATATTTATTTTAACACTGTCTGTTTAAAAACTGCTAAAAAGAGCTTACAAATGACTCACCCTTCTACTAACAGACTTCTGAATGATAAATAACTAGGCTTCCTTAGCCTAAATAAACAACACAAATAGTGCTTGTTTTTTTTGGAAAATGTATATTTGTCCTCTCCACTACAATAGAAATAAAGCTTTCTTAACTGCAAATTATTTCTCATTATTTTTATGTTTAGATTTCATTTAAACCTGACTCTACAACCAGACATCCCTACCAGAGATAGTATACATATACTTAACCTCATTTGGGGCTATCTTGCAGTCCATACTTGTACTGTTCCGAACAGCACAAGTATGAGAATTTCTTCCTCACATTCCTTATTCCTTAGGGATTGTAACATGAAGCAAAGCCCATGGCAATAAGAATTTAAAAATCTTACTCTGTGTTAAGAGTTTTTCTGAACTCGCACATTCATTTCCCCAAATGAACATCACTATCTTCTCCTTTGCTGTTTAGAAAGAAAGACAACTTGAGGTTACAGGTCTGAGAGGTGCAATGGCCTAACAGTGGCCACAAGCACTATTTCTCATTGCTATCATGGCTGAGGTGTTTAGAACCATCATGATGATTTGGCTGTTGCAGCAATATCATCACAGGGCTAATAGCAACCTAGATCTTAGTCAAAGTAAATTAAAAAGACAAAAGACAGTAAACAAGTTTATCTCTTTCCTTGCTTTGCTTCATTTACTATGTTTCATTCTCTTTGTTTCCTTCTCAGCTCATAGCTCTTCTGCTTATCCTGGAAACTTCAAGGTTCATCTGCAGTTAACTGATGGTGACTGTGATCTGCTAGAGAATGGATAGCATAAGTATATTAATGACCACATGGTGCTTTCCCACTGGGAAAAGCCATTTTTAATATGACCTATTTGTATCCTTGCAGAAAGACATGATGGTCTTAATGATTTTTGACATTGTTACACTATGTTTCCACTTGCAGAGGTACAGGAAAATAAAACCAACCTTGTCTATCTCTATATACTTATTCTGTGTTAGACCATACAGAAAGGAGAAGAACAATGCTATTGCTGAGTCTAAAGATGGGAACTTCAGAGTACAGTTCACTGGCTGATGGAGAGATGCAGGATTAAGGCAAATGAAGGAAAGGCTATGTCAAGAAAATTGTGCCTTGTATCTCATCTGTCTTGTAACGTGTAATGACTACGGTGTTTGGGCCTCATTCACTCATGAGAAGTTAAGATAATGCCTACGCTGGTAAACTGAAGCATGCTAGGTCATTCCTGGACACCAAAATACTATCATCCACACCAAGAAAATGTGAGCTTGATTACTGGCATCATCTCAATCCAGTGCATTAGCTGTTTTCCAGGAAATTGCCAACCACAGCTCAGGATTAGCGCAGGAAGGACAATGATCTTACCTAGGAGTACACCTACTAGTGTAGAGTTGAGGCTGTGCCTTTTCTGCACTGGCTTTCTGATATGGTCCCCAACACCAACTCAACAGGCCCGTTCATCTCCTCATATTCCTTCCACTAAGGTCCGTCCCCCCCGCAGTGTTCAACAAAATCCTGGTTCCATGCTATAGAAGGACCACTCTTACTATTTTTTGGACCTCAGATAAACAAAAGCAAAAATTATAGTGACTGGGCCCTGGCATGGGTCCACACAGTCCTGGTAATGGCAACTATCTGACCATGCCTGATGAGGGACAGGCAAGGATCACAAAGAGTGAGCTTTGCCTGAATTTGCTTTGTTTTGCACAATGAAGCTACAAAGGTGGCTACAAGACATCTGACATTGGTGTGCCATAAAGGAAACAACAATGGCCTATATATACAAGGGGCAAAAGCAGAAGTCCTGCAAACCAACTCTTCTACCCTTAATCACCTTTAATCTCCCAGACTGAATTAATCTCCCTTGAAGACAAGGACTAGACATGAAGGACACTTGAGATTATAACTCAGTGAAAGTCCAGAATGTTGCCATAAATATTTCAGATCTTTCCTGATAGCATTTCTCCTCATATATACTTGGATCACACCTGCCTTTCCACAGACACATCAACTGGGCACTTTGCAGTTGGATAGCTAATATATCAAGATCTCTCACCTTGTATCTTTTCTAATTGAAAAGCTCCTCATTCTGATCAGAATTTCTTGTTCTTGTTCATTACAAATTTTCATTTAGTTCACAAATCTGACACTAAATTTCATCTTAACACAATTACTAACAAGAAAATTCAGTTATTCCTGAAGGATCCTCTAACTCTCCTACTTGCTATATTGCATGTGCTCCACACATGCTATATTTTACAATAGTCATTAATGATCAGCAGAGAAGATTGTCCCAAGCTGGATCCTTGTTACAGTCCCAGTAACCTCCCAACAATCCAAACCCTTTTCATTCAGTGGAGTTCATTACCATCTCCCTTTAGTTTCTGAAAGTTCTCTAATAATCTTTATCTGCTCATATTACCTGATAACTTCCCATACAGCATTAAAGCAAGTATTTTACTGAAATATGAACAGAATCAGCAGAGTACATTGACTTAAAATTGAATAAATCAGTCATCACATTATGTGAGAGGTATTAGATTGGTCTGGAATGATTCTTTTCAAATCTTTTCAAATACCATGTTGATTTAATAATTATTTCTCTTTTCTTCTAAGATTTTAATTATTCTTCCCTTCAAAATTTGTTTTAAAACTCCACATACTACTTAAGTCAGACTAACAAACCCAGAGTTACCTAAGTTGGAAGGGGGGAAACTCCTTAAGTGATGCATTTATTATTCTCTGAAAATTTGTTATGATCACTGATTTGACAGGTTTATTAAAAAACCTTCTTAACAATGTCCATTTGTATGCAATTTCACCCGCGTCTTCCTGCTACATTCTGGGATGGGCTTTGCAATGTCTCCAGTTGGAGAACATGAAGATGTTTGTATCTTGCTTTCATTTCAAAAAGCAGTCTTTTCTTTTCCTGTACCTTCATTCTCAGTAGCTATCTTTCATTTTCCATTTTTCTGTATTCAATGATCCTTACTGAATGTGAGACATATTATTCCTTTAATATTTTTAGGTTTTCTGCATTGTTTTTAAGACTTAAGCCATTACATTGGTCCTGCTTCTCTCCTCACCGTTCTTTAATCTTATTTATGTAAACTAAATAAAGTTTTGCTGTTCTCCTTTCCTTCACAAAGTTTAACTGAACTTGGGTTTTGGCAGCTTTCTTTTCTTCCCTATGCCTCCTGGCCTCCAGGATGCAGCTGTCTGTGCTTCAGTCTCTTTTTTTACTTCCTTGCTCAGGGGCTGTTCTTGTGCAGTGAAACCTGTATGCTCTGAGTTGGATTCTTTGCTTACGATTTTATGCGCAATCCCTGTGCTCTCAGAAGAAGGGAGGATAATTGGATTTCTCCACCCTGCTATTGCTCACCTCACTTATATGGTGTAAATTCATGTCAGTCAGGTTTCTAATGATGCAAGAGAAAACAACTCTTTTCCAAACTCAAAACATAAACCTTACAAACATGTTCACTTCGTAAATTTCTTATTCAAGTGTTGACACTGGCTTCTTTGCTTAAAATTATGCAAATATGTTATTTCAGGTGGATGACTAAGCCAATAGTGTACACACATATGATACTGGGACAGCAAACCGCCCAAGCCAGTCAGAGTTTCAGACCTTAGAGCAAGAATTAAGGAATCAGACTCCATTTTCACTGTGTGTTAGTAACATTTTTTTTTTTTTTTTTACAGGGGTGATAACTTTTCTATGAGGATAGTCCAGGCTGAAGCCCAGCAGAAGCATTTTTTCTCCCTGGGACAGATCAAGGACAATTCTACAGAGGTCAGCAAATTTGAAGGGACATTAAAGGCTTAAAATGAGAGCAAACCCAAGCACAGCAGAAAGCAAAATTTTAAAGAAGCCTTTTTAAACCCACCTTTTAAAAAAAGAACTGTTCCTAGATGTAGTATTTTAAAGCAAGTTCAAGCTGAAAGAGGTAAGTTTATTGAAGCTGGGTGTGAACTTCAGAGGGATGCAAATTGTCCTTATGCTTACAGTTATTGTGGTTGTGACTGGGCAGGAAGAAACAATGTCTGTGTTAATACAATTACTGTGTCTTCTGTTTTGCCTCCATTCTGGATCAGCAGCCCTTTTGACTTATTCAGAACACTCTACTTTGGAGGCATTATTGAGTAACAAAGTACAATCTGGAATAGGTTTTGTAGACTCATCAGGGGGTGAAAAGTTATCTCACATTAATTCTTCCTTAATTTAGAGATATACCCAACAGTAAAAGCACCAGTGGGCATTCTCTTATTGATCCACAGATTTGTCTTTCCACAGTGGTTACCAGCCATGTCCTTTGCTGCTAACCCCATGTCATTTGTGGCTAGAAAATGAAGACACCAAAGTGTGCTATTGTCAGTCTCAGTCCTCAGCCAGACTGTAACATGGGAGCCTGGGGAAGCCTAAGTCTGCAAGCCTCTGACGCCTGGCTCAAAGAGCAACCCCAGTGCCGCCAGGCAGCAAGACGACAAAATTAATTTCTATAATGCCAGAATTAGATCTGATTGATAGGGACCTACTAATAAAATGTCATATCTTATAGATGTGGAAGTAGCACAGTGCCAGTGATAAAGTGAGACTGGTCAGGTCTGACAAACGTGCATCGGAGCTGTATTATTGACAGTGGGGGATAGTATTGATTGAGCTGCCAAGCTTATCATATTACACAATTATGATATTAGATTTACATTTTTAATTCTTTTAGAATAAATTGGCCCAAGGCAATTACAAGAGAGAAATGCTGTGATGGAGCCTTCTGGTCCAGAAAGGAGGAATCATAAGCTTTTAGGAGGAAGCAGCCACTGTCAAAGAGAAGTTTTGCCTAGCAGACCCATGACAAGGAAACAATGGAAACACAAAACTAATAAAACTTTAAGGAATTTATTCCCAACAGTGTTGTCTCAGGGGACAATAAGGCAAAACCAGATGACCATTAAACCTAGGCTAATGAGATGAGATCTATAGGGTATTTACTTTTTACAGACCACAACCCCCATGGATGTGCAGCCTGTAAAATCCTAGAGAGTTTGCACAGATAGTGTCTTATCTTTCTTACCACCAGTCCTTTGCACAGCATGCAAAGGACTCTCCAAATCTTTTAATCCTAGGCCTCATCTGTTTGCAGAAGCCACCCAAGATGGGAGCTAGACATGTAGCTCTTTTGCAAGTCCGTGACTAGAGCACAGGAGAATGCATGTGTTGGACATAATCTCTTCTCTTTACATTGCATAAAGTCATTGAAGGAGTTAGTTCTGCTGGGATTCTCCCCTCAAAGGAAATCTCTTGAGGATAATCCATAAGTGTAACCCTTTCCTGACCCATTGCAGGTTGTATGAGCTGAACATGGGACTTTTGCCACCTTTGCTGTCCTATCAGTGGAAATGACACTGGTCATAATTATTACTAATTTTCACTATTGTTAAATAGAAAGAATAAGGTTTTTGAAGTGTCTTGAGACCTGCAGATGAAATGTTCTGAGCATAGGTTTTTGAATATCTATCTCCTTTTTGGGGTACCTGATCTTTGAAGAAAATTTCTGTGCTGAGGAAGATAAATAGATCCAGCGATGTTGTATTAAAATGTTCCTCCCTCTCCACAGTCCCAGCTTATCTGCACCCAGATAGCTCCTCTTTGACTTGTTACCAGCCAGCCTTCTGGGTGATTTGCATTCAGGGA
Organism: Actenoides hombroni; assembly: GCA_024336885.1. Taxonomy (NCBI): domain Eukaryota; kingdom Metazoa; phylum Chordata; class Aves; order Coraciiformes; family Alcedinidae; genus Actenoides; species Actenoides hombroni. The sequence goes on from WUAM01000089.1 coordinate 2,248,667, forward strand.
CCACTTTTCATTTTTTTTCTGGAGACAAGAAATATGAGAACCTTATAATCTTGTTAAGGACTGGAAAATTTCAAGGGTCAATTTTCCTTTCCCAGATCTACAAAAAGGCAGCAAATACTTCTTTGGAAGAACTGCCAAGTCAACAAAATCTTTAAGGCATGAAGGAAAAGGAAGAAGGAGGAAAGAAGTATGCAATTTTGTTTCAGAGCTTGATATATTTTTTTTTAAGGATTGGACTTGAGCTGCCAAGGTGAGACCTAGAAGATTTCCATAACTCAGGGCTGGTGTCCAAAGCTGGGTTATGGTTCAGGCCCAGCCTTAACATCTCAGAAAACTGGTAGAGGTATGTCTTTGTGCATTTAGTGAGTCATCAGTGGTTTGAAACAGAAGCAGAAAGATGGATTTGGTATGAGAAAGGGTCAGGCATGTTGGAGGGATCCCTGACCTCTCTCCAGACCTGTGAAACCCCTGCACTGGGCAGAGGGCCTGCAGGAGCCAGTTCCTGTACTCACCAGCCCAGCCAGTGGAAACAATTCCAAGTTGCTCTGTGCTTGTCACTGCTAATGTGCTTCTGAGTCATCATGTTGGCATGATACCATATATGTGATTATAGAGTTAGAGTGAGTAGGGGTTCATAGAATGGTTTGGGTTTGAAGGGACCTTTAAAGATCATATAGTTCCAACCCTCCTGCCAAGAGCAGGGACACCCTGGGACATTGAGACAACTTGAGATGTTGGTACTAATGAACTGAGCTTTTTACATGGTATTTGGTATTTAGCGCTGAGATATTGTCCAAAGGGCTGATCAAGGCTTCTGAGATGCACTGGTAACAGTTCTTCTCTGACAATCACAGGAACAAACTCCTCAAATACTCTGGGAGAAGCTTTTGTAAGGATTAAAAGAGAGACATTACTGAAATACTTTATAGTGTTGCACCACTGCTATTACACATAACTCGTCAAGATAAGTGGCAAGGTATATATTACAGCTATACATAGCAGAAGTAATTTAAAAGACACATCATCCACTTAAAAATCAATTCTCTACCAGTTCAAATTTTACTTACTGTTATGATTGGAAAAAAAAAAAAAAGAAATACTTTAGAATACACGTTTTAATACATCTAGTTTTTAGACTGTGTATTGGGCAGTGCATTGTGACTAATGAGCTTCATGGTCATCCTTTCATGGCATGTTAGTGTGTTTCCCCTTTGGTTTGCATGAGTGTTTCAAAGAGCAGCATAGTGGAAGGACACATTTAAGATAATCCTGATTATTAAGGTACAAGTAAAGGTTAAAGGCATCCAGGAGCAAGGAAAGTTCCAGAAACTCATTTAAATGCTTTCTTTTTCCTTACTGATTTTTTTTTTTTTTTGCCAGTTTATGGCTTCCTCTTCTTATGAGAATGTTAACTGCCATCACAGTATTAAAATACTTTCCAGAGATGGCAATTTAAAAAATATCTGATGTCTGTGTATTATCTATTTTACAAAAGGTAATATGGTTCTGGTCCAGGGAAAAGATTTCAGTTTTGAATTCAGCAGGACTTGTGTGGAACAATAAAGTTTATGAGATTTCCTAAACCATGACCCTTTCTAGCTTTTCTGAGCTATGTGGTTGGCTTTGACAGGTGTGGCATAGATATTATACATTTTGCAGAACAGTTTTTTTCTTGTTGTCAAGTACATGGAACTTTGCAAACAATAGAATCAGCAGATAATAATGGAGATACAGCTATGATTGCCCATCAACATACATCATCTAATGCTAAAACTTAAAAAGATGACCCAGTCTGTGCCCTGTTTCTTCTGTATTAATTCAGCTATCACGGCATTTTGAGAAAAGCAATTAAAAAAAAACCTAACTCAGACAGTGATCATGTGACATGATTACTGTCACAAAGATGGGAAAAGACATCAGATGGACTGTTGGGAAACCCAGGCTCATGTGAAGTGTTAATTGTAAGTGCAGCAATAGGAAACAGAAGTGGGAAGAGGTGGGGGAGAGCCTTAAATGACCTCTCTTTCTTACCCATCTCTGGAAGGGACATTGCTCTTCTGTCATTCTGTATTTCACAGATGATCCACAGCAAAAACATAATAAATAGCTACAGAAACCAGCTGCTCAAACAAACAAAAGTATAAACAATATAAATTGATTTCAGACACACACACATTCATACGGAAGAGCATCAGCACCTATGAAATAAAGAGATTTCATTCAGAATCAGCTCACAAGAAAAGAATTTTTGCTGGAGCTGGACAGAGAGTAAAAATTCAGTGTCATGAAACGTTTAAGGTTCTAGAAATGTTTTTGTTCCACACTGGAATGAAAATAAAACTTTTCGAACATTTTTCCGACTTGGAATTTTGTCAAAAATTACTACTTCCAGATTGAAAAGCTCCAGGTTTTGGTACAGGCCTCCCTCTGCTTCTAGTCAGAAACCCCAGGCTTCAGAAATCTTTGTCAGAACCAGTATGTACACATAAGAATATTTCAGCTTTGATAAACAACATATTTTAATGAAATGACATTTTGTTGAAAATATTCCAGCCAGCTCTAGCTGTGGCCTTTGTGAGATTGAGCAATTGAGCATTATTAATATTGTTAAATCTTTCTTTTCAAAGGCCACTATGTCTCTTGATGATCACTGGACATAAGAAATTAATTACTTGGGGTAGGAAGGAAGATGGGGAGAGGGTGTGGGGGTTAGTAGTGTGGTTTATTCAACCCAGGCATGGGATAGTAGTAAAGCTACCCACAGTCAGATTGCAAATCTTTTTTATTTTTTTATGTATTTGCTTAAAATAAAGAAACACCCCACTTCATCTGGCTGTGAATTCCCATTCTAGAGGAGAATTATGTCTCTGGGATGAGCACCTAGGCAGCAGGGCTGGGGCAACCTGCCACTGGCCACAGGTCTGCCCCTGCCACTCTCTTTGGTTTTGTGGAGCTTCTCAGGATGGGATAGGACCTGATGGCTGGAGAAAGCGTTATCTTGTCTCTGAGCTGGTGGATACTTAGCTAATCCTCTTCCTGGACTGCCAGTGTTTTGGCAGTAGAGCGCTGCTTTGCTGGATGGAGGGAGGGTATTTGCTTGGAAACAACGTTGTATGTACAGCAAGGGGCTGTTGGGCCCCTAATGTGTGGGAAGCACTCTGAGAGATGCCCACAGACCTGCAGGTGTATGCAAAAGTCATGGCTTAAATGTATGTGCAGAGTTGGACTGTGTCACATATACTGGCGCAGGGGCCAAGCACACTATTGAAAATACCTGGGTTGGGATGTGGTGCTTAATCCCTTTGTGTCTACAGTGTGATGGCGGTGGGAGATAAGGATTGTGCCATGTTACATCCGGCCTCCAGTTGGCCACCCCAGGAAGTGCTCTGGTGATCCTGCTGAATCAAGTGAGAAAGCCAATGTTGCTGAATGTGAGCATAGCAAGAGAAAGAGAGGAAAAATGGATAGGATGGTCCTGAAGCTTGTCCATCCTCAGAGAAGGGACTGAATATGTGCTCATGGGATCATGAGTTCATCAGACAGGCTCACTCTTCACTTCATCAGACACACACTCTCTTGGAAATACTGGAACCTTTGGCAATGCTGTGTAATGGACTTGGCTCCCTCTAAGATGCTGTTGGGCAGAGAAGTTAGACCACATATATTACCCCTCCAGTTTATGGTTTTGGTCCACTATGTAGGGGAAATAAAAGAAAAAACAAGAGTTGCTTTGCACGGCCAACTTGTTGTGTTGTGTTTCTTTTCTGGTATAACAGTGTCAGCTTTACTGACCCTGCAGAACAATCAGTACTGGAAAGTCTGTACACTTCACTCCTCTACCAGGCTGTTACATGCTGGCTATGGTTACACAACCTTCTGTGCCAACAAATCCTCATGAAATGCATTTTCTAGATAGAATATAATTGGTGAGTACAGCTTTGATCATGAGTTTACATAGTGAGCTCATTGCAAGACATTCTTATTAGATGGCTGTAAAAAAAACCAGTGCTACAAGAATAGTGGGATATTTTCCTCTTCATCTTCACTATAAGTTAATTTGTAGGCAATTACTGCATCTTGAAACACTTTCATTTGCACTGCAGGAAGCAGAAGCTTTTTAAGATATCTTTTTTTTTTTTCTCTTTTATTTTTTTTCTTTCCCATTAATTATTGATGATTCAGATCAGGAGCCATTTATCACCTTCTTATTTTACAAAAATAACTGACCAGTTTTGAGTGTAAGGTTGTGTATGGTGCTTATGAGTTCACATATACATGGGTAAACCATTTACTCGGCTAAGAAATCAGCATGAGGGAAGTGGTTCTTCCAATTGCACTTTTGATTTTCAAGAGCAGGGGGGACAGGCTATTGCCAAGCCTCACCTGGCTCCAAATTATGTTATTGTAGTGCTCCTCTTGTTAGATCGAGAACACTTATTTCCTGTTGATAGTATATAGTTGACGGCAGATAATTGCACTGACAGATTTAGAGAGACCAGGCAGAGTTAAGAACAAGAGCGTTATGAAGGAAAAAGGAGGAAGAGCCTGTGGTTTCACTGACAAGCAAAAGCCACAGGGAGACAGCCTTTCACTAGGCCTAGACAACTAACATCCATTTACGCCTCTGGAAAGCTCCTCTGTAATTTGTATTAGTTCACACTTCAACAACAGTGCTCAGTGCAGATCACAACATGTATCTTCCATGACCAAGTTATTTTATCAATCAGCTTTATAATGTCATTCTGCCTACAGACCATATGATCTCCCCAAGACAAAAGATGACCAACCAGAAAAATCACAGTTGTGCCAACCCTCTTTGCTGTTAATTTCTACACCTGAATATGCAGGAGCACTGGGGGAAAGAGTGACATAAAATGGTTGCATTTACGGCACTTGTCTCATGAGATGAGACTGGCAGAATCCACAGTTGTCTCTATTTGTACATTTCAGGTGAAAATTACTTTTAGCACACATTTTATCTATTGTCTGTATAAATATTCTGGCTAAAAATAGCTACAGGAGAACCTCTGTGCAAAGATGAACAAGTTTTTGGCTAAGGAGGCAGGTTCTGTGTTGGAGTCAAGACAGAAATTCTTCTAACAACACTGCAGGTTTACTTGGTTTATTGCTAAACTTCGAGATTTTGATTTTCAGCTGGAACTGTCCCTGGCTTTGGTCTTGTCATTTATGCAAGGGAGCACTGGTGAGAAGGTGAAGTGAACTGTACTTATATATACAATGAGAATTATGGAAAAAATCTGAGCAGTTGTGGAGATAGAAAAATGGATTTATAAAGTGAAGTATTAGAAATTTATTTATCAGCTATTCCTCTGTGCAGGGCTTTTGCAGAAGTATGTTTGTTTAAGGTTGACTTTTTCTGAGGGATGCTTGAGTCCTTACACGAATCTAATTTAGTATCATTGAAGTAAATTGGGGTGATGAGATTTTGCCTGAAATACTACAGACTTTTTTGTTGGTGTCAAAAGAAAACACATAAAATTCAGATTCTACTCAATTAATTTATTTCTCTGCAAGACAAAGTGACAAAAAGACAAAGAATGTAATGCCTTTAGTCATTCAAGTCCTTTAAGTCCCAGTCAATGTTTATAGCCTTTCAGCTCTGCTACTCTTAACATACCTTAAAAGCGTTGGAGTGAAAAAATAGTCTAACAAGTGCTCCTGCTATAACAAGACTATTAGTTTTATTGATTTTCTAAGAGGAAAATCCCCAACTAAAATTCAAGAAAGAGATTAATACAACTACCTTTTAATAATATTAACTTTCTTGAAATCAATATTTTTTCTCATATTACACTATACTTTGCTACATACCAGCCACTATACAAGTAATGATAATCGATATAGAGCCTGTGTATTTGCAAGGACCTTTTCAAAGGCTGGCATAATGGACAAGGATTCTAAGTCTGGCCTGAAAAGTCAGAGTGTCGTCTGATTTCAAACAACAGCAAACTGCTGCTGAGGCCTCCATATTAAAAGGGTTTTTTGTTAGGCTTGTCGTGATCCTGATGACAAATAATATGTGATGATGGAAGTGGCACTCTTGGCCATGGTGGAGTCAGTTGTTGCCAAAACAACACTGTGTTGAAGAGGCCAGGTTGTAGACCCCTGTTAAAATCCTGCAGTCAAATTGGTAGAAAGTTTGGGGTGATTTCCAGCCTTAAGTAGACTTCACTGGTATTCTGGATACAGAATCACAGACAGACTGAGGTTGGAAGAGACCTCTGAAGGCCTTCTGGTCCAACTCCTCAGCTCAGGCAGGGCCACCTACAGCCAGTTTCCCAGGATCACGTCCAGACAGCCTTTGAGTATCCCACTGGGCCCAAATTGACAGCAAAAGTGCAACTCTCACTTCAGTATCTAATCAGGGTGGAGATGAGGTAGGCCTGGAAGCAGGGCCACAGGACATGTCTAAGCAGTTATCATATGAATTTGGTGTCCAACTGCAATTCCACCTCCAGGATCTGCCTGGTTTTGTTGAAAACTCAGCTTTGAGAAAATGGCTGGAAAACTTCAGATCCAGTAAGCTGTGTCCCCTACCTTTTCCACCAACATAGTCCCTTAATGGACAAAAAACACCTTCTGGGTACCATGGGGCTCCATATATCCTTGCAGTGGACACTACCCACACGTGATCGCAAACAGATATGTATGAGATAAATAAAAGTTGCATCCTGTCACTGAATCTTATATTGAGTGTTTCTATCTCCTTTCCCTCTTAGTCTGAGCTAAATTCAGCTAACACTTGCCCAAGGTAAAATATTCCCATCCTGAAACTCAGAAAAGTCCCAGGAATGCTGTGAGAATTGACTGTAGGAGTAATAACAACAATACTCCCTATTCTCCACACTGTTTTCCTTTCCAATCCTTAATGTGTGCAAAAGGTTGGTGCACAAGGTTGGTACAAAAGTTTGGCCAAAACAGATCTGTTTCAGAAAACGATGCCTTAAAGAAAGTGAGATTTTCATGATTATGAGAATGTTTATGTGAAAACTGTAAGAAATTACCTTGTATAGCCTTTAAAACCACTGCATTGCAAAGTTTCAGTTTTTCGAGGAAATAATATTTCTGTCATGTAATGCTTCTGTTCTGGATGAAAGTCTTGTCAAGCAAAATTTCTGACTTTTGATCAATTCTACTAAGAAATTTTGTTAGCTACAGCAGCTAGGACAGAGACTTAAATGTCAAGGCATAGAGAGTATGAAATGAAAAATTTTCCTTCTCATTTGCAGGCAAAAAATCGTATGCCAGAAGATAAAGAGTTATTTTGGATATTGTTAGGATATGCCAAATGTTCCTTCTCTTTCTACATAAAATTTACTTTTAGCTATCCTACCTCCTGGAAGAGTGGTATCAGTTGCATTCTACGATGAATTTCTGTGCACAGGAGAATAACTCTTCTGTGAAGAGCATTGCCTACATCATCATAAATTGTCACTTTAAAAGTTTGAATTTGTGGTTTTGGGAACCTTCTCACATTTTGCTTTACCACTGAGAGAATCTTGAGAAGAGGGAGTTAAATAGTGGAACATGGCACAGAGCTGAATGTAGAGGGGTAACTGCTGCCCATCCTTCTGTGGTGTGTAATAGATAATACTGTTTTGATGGATGAATGAAAGGTGAAGAGAAAACAATGGAGATGGGATTTATGGCAGGGTTAGGAATTTTGATCTTAATTCATAGTTGCTTTGTCTTTCTTGATTCTTATTCGCAGTCTCAGGGCACTTCTTCCTTCCTTAGTATTGCATTAATATTGCAAATGTATTTTAGGGGGCAGGGTGTGTGTGTGATGAAATCAGTTAAGATGAAGAAATAACTATTTGTTTCCCAAGTGATTCTGATATACGCACAATGAAAAAGACCCTGTTGGTGTTTTCTGTGAGAACATGTTGTGCTTCTTTCACACCTTGCCAAGAAAATAATCTAGAAAAAAAGAAATCAAGATAAGCAGAGACTGTTTAAACAGGAGTCTGGGAGCCAGAAATGGTAAATCTCAAAGGCTTTGCTGTTGTTTTTATTAGCATTTTTGTTCATTTTTTTTTCTGTTTTATCATCAGCATTCCTGTGTTTTCTCCTGCACTGTCCCTACTACAGCAGCAAAGACAAGATTCCAGACTGTGAAACCACAAGGACATGACAGTTCCTTAGACTTTTTTATTTATTAACCTCTTCTAAACGTATCAAAGTAGTTTTCATTTACTATTCCTCACTGTATAGAAGACACATGCTACAGAAGCCTACCAGCCTGTAGGGACTGGGGAAGCCTGGATGCAGGGCTGAGTAGTGCTGTGCCGTGATGTGCTGTAGGCATCTCCAGTGCCAGCAGGGAAGGTGCAGGTCTCACCTAAGTGGTCAGCACTACTGCCTTTCCCACACTTCCTACAGGGAACAGTGGGAGGGTTAAAGCTCTACTGACACTCCTTCACAGCCCAAAATCCCGACTTTGCTTCACTTAGGGTAGTACTGTGTGCAGCAAAATGTGACTGTGAATGGCAGGACTTACAGACCGGATGGGTTTGACAGGACTGGTGGCTGTGGCTAAACAATTTTCAGTGCCTATGAGTACACACACACACGCTTAGAAAAAGTGAAGTTCTCTCTGTCCGGCTTAGAAAGACACTGTTCGCCAAATGAACGATTCATGCTTGAAAAAAGTCTGAAAAATGGATATCCCTTTGACCTTTCTAAGGTTTGTCATTTAGTTGACATACCCATTACCTCAAAAATCAAATGTGTTTGTCTAAACATTATTCTGATGTTTGGTTTGGGCACCAAAGGTCAGACAGCTGACCACTAACTCGCTGACAGTGATCAATTCAGTCTGAAATCTTGTCACTTTCCCTGTTTATTCTGCTATCCATCTCTCCTTTGCCAGCCTCCACCGCCACTTTCTGCTGTTGAGGCGCTTTTAAACCTAACAATAATCCAATTTAAAATTGATCAATGGGAACGTGTGGTCAGTAAGCAAAATGACAAAGTCTGCATACAACCGCTGACCACAATCTGGTGGTATTTTACATAGGGCTGATTGCAAACTTAATATATGTAAACGGTTCCCAACCACAACTGTTCCAGCAAAGAGGAGGTGGTTGGGACTGAGGTTTCGCATGCTCAGGGCTGATACTTGACTCGTACAACAAATCTGTGTGGCCCTCTGGTTCCTTATGCCTACGGTCTGTCTGATGCAAATGCATTTCCCACAGGTAATGATAGTGTCCCCGGTTTTGCTGTGGTGTTTTTCCAACCAAATTCTGCTGTGAAATCCAGTTTTGTTAGTAGGAAAAGTCTGTGGCAATTATGAGGAATATCTGAGAAGAAAAAAAGCCCACCACCCCACACTGAGCTGTAAGCACAAAATAACTAGTTGAGAGGAGTGCTCCTAATTCTCAGTGTTGATAGGTTTTTTATTTTAAAAAAGGAAGATTAAGTATCACGGGATTGCTACCTTCATTTCAGTCAGGTAACACAGAATGCTAGTATAACAAGAAGAAGGAACAATTTAAAAACAGCTTCTTGGTGTTGCATGAAGAACAACATAATGCCCAAATAAATTCATTGCAGATAGATAAAAATAGTATTTAGGTAAACAATTGGGGCAAAAATCCTCCCCAGCTTTCTAAGCACTTTTCGAACGTTGTTTTCATCCCTTCTTCTTGCCTTGTGAGACCCCTCAGTCTTCAGATTGCAGCTCACAGGCCAGAATGGTGCATGACAAATGATCAAAAAGTGAAACACTATTGTATATTGTCTGTGACAACATTTTTCATTAGCTGTTAAACCTAGCCCTAAATCTACTCTGCTTGACTGCCTGTGTGACTACATGCATGACAGAAAGCTCCGGTCTGGGAAACTTTACACGTAAGCCTTGATAGGAGAGACCGATTCACAAAACACACAGCAGCTCTTCAAAATGTGGTTTGAGGTTCTGCTCGGAAGGAGAAAAGGGTTCAAGTATTTGCTTTCACATATATTCAAATTGGGAGCACACCTATGCCCAAGTGCTCAATACTGAAGATGTGTTTTGTCTCATCAATGAATGGAAACTTTCTGGCAATGCTTTGTACAGCCTGTCTTACATGGGGCGGTACATGCCCCCATACACTTATTTACTCTACTGAGATTATACTTTCCCTGATATGGAATGACGTTTTCTGCCTCCTAAATGCCAGTTTTCATATTTCTGCTGTAAGCTGCTCACTGTGCCTGCTAGATAGTGGCTATTTGTGAAATAATTTATTATTCAACTATGTGTCAAACTTTCCACTTGTCTTGCATGTTGCAAGTGTCACCTTCCTTGTGAGGGTTGCACGTGCAGTTGCTGTGTTACTTCTGTGCAGGTCACCTGTCCAAGCACTGAATTGCAGCTGCCACACCCCTTCTATCATTGTGGACCTGTAGCAATTTGTCAAGGTGAAGAACAGGCTCTATCCACATCATTTTCAGCCATCAGCATGTCTCTTGGGAAATGCTGGTTGATGTTGCTGGGACGGTGCCATATATTCAGCCAAAGAGCATAACAAAACCAGCATCAGACTACATCAGACTACTACTCTTTACTCTGGTTTGGAAATGGGACAGACTAATGGTATGAGCCTTGGCTGCAGTTTCCACCCTCAGGCCCCTAGGATGCAGGAGATCTGGAGCTGGATGTTGTGATGTGCCCTCTCCTTGTAATAAGGAAGGAAAACACAAATCATAATGTGCTCAAGATTATCTCCTGGCAGATATCCAAGGAACATGTGAGAACATGAGCTCTCAGCAGAGTCACAGGCCCAAACAGGTCTCTGCTTCAATAGGCATGGCACCATCAATGGTAGGAGAAGATGGTGTCATTGATGTAATTTTGTCTGCTGCAGTTGGCTTTTGGTATACTATGGAGTGCCTCTCCTGCTTGGGCTGTACCTCCTTCCAGTATGCTTACTCCTCTGCAAGAGACCTCAGGCTATTTTACTGACTCCAGACTTGTGCAAGGGAGGTCATTCATGCTTTCAGCATGTGATTTGATGACACCAGCCTTTTGTTGGTACACTCAGAGATTTTAGATATCTTGCATCTATCTGATTTTGATAGGACATTTTCTGAAGCATGGTGGGAACAGTTTGGACTCCTTTTGAGAAGGGGACGCAAATTCCCCAGGGTGTTGTGGACCCTTGAATCATTCCTTTCTTCTGAAACTGCCTTTTTATTGTGTCTCTGCTTAATCCTGCAAAATTTATTAGGCAGACTCTAGTTCAGTGCTGCAGCCAAATTGAGGGACAGAGTTTCAGGCCTGGCAGATTTCCTCTTTTTCTATTGTTTCTCCATTCTCCTTTGTCATAGTGAGGAGCGAAGGGAAAATTGCCCTTTCAACAGGCATGGCAAACTAACTTCAAATAAATTGGTCTTTGAGATAATCTTTTAAATCTTTTTCATTCAGTTCTTCTTTTTGCTGAACTCATCTTTCCTCCCTATCTTCAATCCACTTGAGGGAACCATTTCATGACATCTTGCTTTGACAGACTTTTACCTCTGATAGGATAAAATAAAATTAATTTCTTATTTGAGCTTCCTCCTAAGATTTCAACTGCAGATACTCTGGTTGAGTATGCTGGAAAGCAAACCGGTTGAATAATCAAACCACTTGGCTTGAGTATGAAAGTGTAACTTCAATATTTGGGGATAGGAGTTGTCTTTTACTGTGGAATCATTGTACTTCTGAATTATGTGCTATGTAATGAAGTGTTATGAATTATATGTTACATTCAAATGCTTCAAAAATAGCTCATGAGAGCTGAGTACATAACAATAAAAGACTTAGTTTAGGGGAATGTTACAGAACATTTTTAACAAATATTTTAATGAATTTTTAAGATACCCGTTCAACCTGGATTTGTGTGTGTATTCACATGTACAGACATCTAAAAAAAGCATCTTCGATTATTTTCATAGAACCTTTCATACTTGTGGATCAGAACCACTGAAAACTTGGTTTGCAGCCAGACCCATTGGAGCACAATGTCTATTCTTAGTACCACAAATGATACTGAAATTGTTACTTATATAGTTCTAGTACCTTTCATACACCAGGACAACTGTCTACCTATAAAGCTAACTAGACCACAGCACAGGTAAGTAGTCAGCCAGTAAAGGAATTCTCCTTGGACTGTAGTGGAAGAACTACTAAACAAATTTGCAGAGGATTATTAAAAATTAGGAGGAAAAAAACCCCATGGGACATGATTAACAGTTCTTGTATAGAAAAATATTTACTACGTGTTGTTTCATGTAGATTCTTGACGTGCAACATCCATTGTTAGTATAAATTTATGTAAGTTCATGGAATACAGGGGTGCTATGCTAACACATAATGATGCTGTATCTCCAAGCCCATGCATTTAACTGGCTAATAGGTTCTTTCCCCTGTACCCCCTTTTCTACCTTCAAAAAATTATTTTAAAATTTAATGTTTATTCATTAGGAAAGAACTCATGATTAATTGACAGCATTGCTATGCATATAGCAATATATGCATAGACTAACATCGTCAGAGATCCAGAGATGGACTATGTGGAAACAATGGCTTTCCAGGTATGATTTCCTTTGTTATTAATTTTTGAGCACATTTCTCTGATTGGAAATTTCAGATAATGCTGCAGGATAGCAGATTTAGATTCATATCAGCTATGCTCATTTAAAACTATGCTCTGATCATATTTTCATGCATTTCTCCTACTCAACAAACATTGGTTTGTTGTTAAAATAATAACATATCTCAGCAGTATAATCTTCATTTGATAGCCTGTTCAATATATTTTTAGAATGTAATTAAACCATATCAGTACAGTGACAGCAAATTTATGACCTTTTAATTATTTCAGGATAGCTGAGTGCATAATCATTTCTCATATACCTTGAGAAAACAGAGAATGCTTTGTGAATGAATTATAAATTTAAATATGGCAAGCTTTTTTTGTTTTTCACTTCTAAATATACTATTTCTTGCTGTGCACCAGAGGGATGTGAATAAAAGTATACTCTGTCCCAACATTTACTTTAACTAGAAAGTCTGTGTAGATGAATCCTTCAAATCCTGGAAAGAGTGTCAATTTATTAAGATATGTATGACCAATGAGGACATAAATTTTTGCTGGTTCTGGGTTAGTATTTTGGGCTGTGAACCTTTGGAGAGTATGTGGTCCTTTATGACTGACCTTCCCAAGCCGTCACTGATGAGGTTGTCACCTCCAGCCCAGCTATAGCACAGCAAGGTCAGGGCCAATCAAACCACTCACCCACTGTGTTCTGCAAGGGCATACTTCTCATGGCACAACTTTGGTCACAGTACTTGCACTCAGAATCCAAGGAGTCTGTTTAATTTATACAGTAGCTGTGTCTCCCAGGAAGCTTTTTTTTTATTTTTTATTTTTTTTTTCCGAGAAGCCTGTTTAATAGTGGACAGCCAGGAGGCTCCATTCAAATAAAAGTCCAAAATGAAAGCAATAGAGGCCTGAGCATTTGGTCTTTATCATCTCAGTAGATAAGGACATGGGGAAGTGATGCCCATTAGTTTAGTTTTTAGACTGTTACTGTTGACGCTGATCTACACAGCCGAGTCCCAAAAGTCTTGGGAATTCAGTGGGCTCTGTACTGATGTGGGAATTACTACAGTAAGAGTAACATAACAAGTCTTTTAAACACTTTAGGGAATAGCATTCCCTGAAACAGAAGTACTTCTAAAGACTTTGCTTTATCGGCCTTTGACCCAATAACCAAGCACAGAGCAGGGACTTGTACAGAACTGAAAAAAGACTGGATGTGGGAGATGATGCCTCTTTTCCCTTAATGAAATTTAAGTCAGCCATTTAATCTTTAGCAGGATTTTTAAAGTCATTAATTCAAGAAAGAAGCAGGACTACTTTATAACAAAGCAGCTTGAGTAAGTGATCTTGATTTGTTGCTGTGCAAAGGGAATTTACACTGTGTCTTAAGTAGCTTTTTGCTGTGTACAATTTATAACCGAATCAAGCTTATGATCTGCTGTCATGTAGTACACTTAGGTTTTGTTCTTGCTGTATATTTTGGTTTTTCTTTCTCTCTTGTCCATTTCCAGCAGTTCAAGTGTTTCCACTTCATCGGTTACATCAAAGATTCCCATTAAGGGGCCTTTATGATGATATAGACTTTTAGCTTCCTTTTACATGGTGGGAAAGGGGCAATAAAGCTTACATGAAGAATGACACCCATGCACTTTTACACATCCAAAAACTGGGCATAGAGCAGACCCAGAGAAGAACAAGATCAGGGGCTACCCATATGAGTGCAAAGAGCACTACAAGTAAAAGATGGCCATCTTCCTCCACTTATCCTCAATGAAAAAACATTGATTGTAACTTTCTTGGCTGCAAAACTAAACACTTTTAAGATCAACACCCTAGTTTGTGCCATTTCAGACTGGCTAATTCATAAAGTTTCTTCTGTGAGTTAGACCATGAGACATTCTTTTGGCCAACGCAAAGCTGTTAGCTAAAATGGCTAAACAAGGAAAAAAATTCTCTCCTTTGTTCCATCAACTTAACATTTATTTTCCACCAAAGGCAGCGAGCTGCTCACCACAGCTCCTTGCCCAAACCAAAGGATCTCTACTTCAAACATTATCAGCTGTGCCCTACAGTGTTACCACAATTCCTAACAGATGGTGGAATGTCTATACACTGTATTGTTTGGATTAAACTGCATGAGGATTGTATATGAGTAATATTCCACTATGACTTGGAAACAGCCAATCTGGGAAAATTCAGCAACAATGCTGAAATCCACAGTTCACGATACACATTGCAGCCTATACAGCGTGGTACACAATATGATACACTCGTCTGAACACCCCTGAAGCAGGGAAAATGACATGAAAATATCATAACATTTTTTTCAAAACTTCTGGATTTCCTTGCTTTTATTAATGCTTTTTGACCTGAGCTTCTGTGGTTTAATTTCCTGTAGGTATCAAGTAACAGTGAATCAAGCAAAGATCTTGACCTTTAGTCCCTTTTGCATTTAAAGCTGACTTGTCTTGACAGTGTTTAAACTGGTGTTAATTCCCCTCCTTTTCTCCCAGCTCCTCACTTAATCCTTACTCTTTAGTATTGTAGAATACCAACCCACTTCCTATACTGATCTGAGCTGTCTTTACTAATTGAGTCGCTTTTGAACACCACCACTACAGCAGATAAAGTAAGCAGTTTTCTAGCTACAGTTAAATATGGTTTGGTTTTGCCCAAGTGCTTTGGGACTGCTCTGGGCAAAAGCTTGCGTCACACAGAGCAGCAACAGTATTGCCTGACACAGAGGACTTGCAGCACTGGTCTTTTAAGCTGTTTCACAGTGATGCTATGAGAGAAACTAGGCACAACATCGCGGCCCTGCATTTGCAGTGGGTTTACTCTCCTCTGGCATAGCTATGCTCCAGCTGGGATATCTCAAGCTTACAGCAGCATCCCAGGGTGATTACAGATATCACTTCTCTGAGTTGAGGAACTGATAAACTACAGACTTCAGAAATCACTAAAAGATGAGTGATTTAACTTATGCAGCAGGAATGGAAAAGAATGCATAGTATAGTTGTAAATTACTTAATTTTCTACAGTTTTCCACACCTTGCCTTTCCTTACTTTTTTTTTCAAATGTCTCCCTGTGCAGCTGGCTGCCTAACCTGTCATCTGTGCCATACTCTAATCAATTTATATGTTCCTTTCTTTCTAAATAGAACATCTAAATATCATAACTTGTATTATACCAGTAAAAAAATTTTTGCTTGCTTGCTTACATCTAAGGCAAGCACCTCAGGAAAACACATAACTGCTAAAGACAGGGCTCAGGCAAGAGAGCAACTGAGCTGCCATGTGCTAACATCTGTACTAACAGCACTTAATCCCTTTCACAGTCTTTGATTTAAGGGCTTCATCTGACTCAGAAAAGTTTAGCATGAGTGATTAGAGACAAGGTTCCGAGGAGAATTTGTGCCCTGTAATAGAAAAGAGTATTTAGGTGGTAGGTTTAACATGCTTTTTAACTTGTAGCTGATAAGGTCTTTGGTGAAACCTATGTGTTCTAGGGCAAAAGCAGGTTGTTTTAAATAAGGTGATAAGGACTGTGAGAGTTAATAGATAATGTGTATTGTGTGTGCAGTAACTTGTACACAGGCAGGGAACCTTGTTATGAGTCTTGTTGAGAGAGTGACTGTAAGATAGCATTTTCTTAGCAGAATCCCAAATGCTCTGTCAGAGTTGTTTCCTGAGGCTGGGTAGCTCAGTTCTGGGATGGTTTCCTGCTGCATAAGAGGAGCTAATGGAAAGGATCCTGTGGATGACTTGTCCGCCTTTGGCCTTCTTGCTTCATCCCTGATTCTGTGCTGCATTTTAATGCCATGGCAGCAAAACACCTCCAGATTAGATTGGCTCAGTCTGGTCACATGTGTGCCACCCTTACAGTTCCTTCTTCAGATCTGTGGAGACTGGAAGGGAGCCCAAGATCTGGAGCCACCTCAGGGCAGTACCTGCCAGGATTAGTTTCCTGAGATGAGTGGATTTTGAAGAATTTGAGATTTTTTAAGGCCATGGATTCTGAAATAGCTTGTCATCTTCAGGCTACTCACTTATGTCTGCAAACCATTGTGATGGTCTCTTTCTACTAAACATGTATTTTTACATCCCTGCCCGCGCCCTCCCCCGCCCCCCCCCCTACCGCTCCC
>WUAM01000089.1:2265507-2305665 GCA_024336885.1 Actenoides hombroni
TTCTTCTGGTCACTCACTTTTTGTGTCAACAATTTTTGGTGGTGTTCTTTTCTTAAACTTTTTTTTTTTTTTCCCCCCCCCCCCCCCCCCCCCCCCCCCATAAATGTGTGGAGGTTTTTTTAAATTATTATCTATATATATAGTACATTGAAAAAGGTATTTGAGGGGTTCTGGTTTTCCGAAGGGGAGTTTATACCTTTCACATTGTTTTGTATCTCTCCCCCTCTATCCTTCTGTTACACCCATTTTCACTTTGCTGAAGTAGCTCTGCTTTGATATTGTTGTTACAGGTTTATATATCTGAAAATGTTATAACTAGAAATTCTCTGAAACTCAGGGCGCTTTGACTCAAAATTTAAGGAGTGAGTGAGGAAGGCTTCACCATCCCCATCCCTGTGCAAGCACCTGTACATTTTCCTCTACGGGGGGGGGGCAGAGCAGTGCCAGGCGACATGCGCCGAGGCAGCAGAGTCTCACCACAGAGGTTCTCTTCTGGCTGGATGCGGCTTTTCCAAAGCAGTTTAACACACATTTCCTGCCTGCATTTCTTCTCTTGGCCTTTTGGTGTCATTCTGTGATTAACAAGAAGCGTACAGAAGCTGGTAATTGCATCTTCTCTCTTCTTTTCAGAGAAGGACAGAGTTGGTAGCAAAAGATGATACCTGCTGAAAAAGCTTTGAGCATGACTAACCTCATAAAAGTTAAGGATATATATTGGTCCCAGTTCCTACTAAGGTCATTGAGAAAGCTATGCCCATCTCTTTCAGTCACTAAAGTGACTTGATATTTAGGTCAGGGATGCTCAACTATAGATGAGATGGTGTAAAGGGTTCAGGAGTCCTCTACCTGTCCCTGCCTTGGACTATCCCTATGCCCTGGAGAGCATCTCCGAGGATCATTCTGGCCAGATATGGTGGCACAGATGGTGACTTGGTGCAGCCTGGGTGAAGGAAGGAGGACACAGGTGCTGCCTGGAAGTGCAGGCCTGGGCTGCAGCAGTATTGCTGAAACCTTGACAGGAAAAAAAGTGCAAGCCTGTCCTTTCAATATACTGCTGTTAAAAAGGAGAACTCTAAAAATGAAGTCTAAGAATGAGACAGGCATGGGAAGACACTGTGGGATTAGCTGCTGTGGGACTGCATTGTAATGCAAATCTGCAAGCAGAAAAACATCGTTCTCTGCGTCCCCAGAACCCTGGAAAGGCTGTACTCTGGTACACACTCCTGCATCTGTCCTGTGGAGAGAAAAGGCACATGACAGGGCTGAGCACACTGGGGAATGAAAAATGTGGTAGAGTTCTACCAACAACAGATTTCTTTTTTTAGTTTGCTGAATGGTCTGGGGGGGAATACAAATTAGTTGATAGGAAGTTTTCCTAGCTTTTTTTTTTTTTTTCAATTAAAAAAAATAGGTTGAATGGACCATTTCCTTTTATCTAAAAGAAAATATTCCAGCACTCCCGAGTGTGTGCGTACAGAGTACTGCAGGGTTTTGCAGGATTTTACCTCATTAATTGAAGGATTTTTTTTAAGATTCCTTTAAGTGGTGTAAATGAATAAAGTGCATAGAGTGAGTGTGCTGGAACAGATGTGTCATGGATGTGTGGATAGACCTGACTGGCCAGTCTCTGTAAATTTGGACTGAAGTCCACTTTGTGCCTGCAGAGAAATTGCACAACACTTTGAGTTAGGCTGAAACATCTAATAGCTGTTTCGGGATCTACAAAATTGGGAGGCACTTCAGAAATGATAATGCAATCCTTCCAGCCACTTTGAAAGGAATAATGTCTTTTCTATGGAGCTATTCTGCAGAAGACAATTTAGTTTGCTATCTTCCTGAAAGTTGCTTTACCAACTAAAGGCATGGAGGAAAGTATTGCATTTGTGATAGAGCATAAAAAAGTGTTTTTTTCTTTTTCTAATGATCTCTCTTCAAAAAGTAGGTTTGCTTTCTTTGAGTACAGACAGATATTTATAGCCATTGTTAAGGGCTCTGCTTGAACAGGTAAGTAGTACCAGAAAGAGCTTCATTTTCCTTCAGACATTTGTTAACTATTTCTAGAAAAATTTGAAATATCATAAAAATTATATCTTTCTTCCTTCTTTTTCCCTCCTCGCTTTACGAATAAGTCTGTCTCTAGTAATAAGAAGTATACTGATAGAGTTCGATACCAGAAACTATATTCTGCAACATATCAGAATAAAAATACTGCCTTTATTTCACAATCCTGCTGGTTTATATTCTCCTTTTCTTAAAACTCTCAACATGGTGAAAAATATTTATGATATTCTTTTCAGAAAAAAAGGATTTAGCCTTCATTGAATCATCTAGGGTGAATTTTCCAATGTGTTGGAAAGATTTAATGCTGGCACTTCCTCTGCACTAACCAATGTGCTGAAGAAAAAGAGTGTTGATTCTGATTGCAAAGCATTTTGTGACCCAAGTGCTTGATCAGAGGGACCACCAATACATGAAAGTCTCAACCTGCTCCAGAATATATTTGAAACTACTTCCAGATATGGGAGTCAGCCAGTCTTTTCTTACTTCATAGTAACAGCAGTGAGGTTTGAAAATCACTGGATCTTGTCATGTGTAAAACTTAGCAAGGCTGATCTCCACAGCCCATTTAAGGCAAGGACAAGGCTCTCATTGACTTCCACAGGTTTTGAATTGGCTTCAATCATCTTGGCTGGTTTCTTCAGCCTGCACCAGGTTTGTCAGGGGTTGAGCCCAGACTCTTCTCCTCTACATCCATACCAGGCCCCCAGAGACTGCTTAGCTTTGTGAGATGCTGCAGGGTATGTCCCTGTCGCTGTTTCCTGGAGAAGCCAGTGGATGTACTGTGGGAAGGAGAGGTGTGGCAGAGGGTAAGGAGAGGTGTGGCATGACCTTGTTCCTTCCAAGTCCTTTTGCCTCTAGGTCTAGAAAATGCAGGTAATTCAGGATAGTGAGCTTAACAGCTCTCATTATATAAAACTTTTTGAATGTTTTTATCTTCTGATTTTAAGTTCTTTTCTCCATCTCTTCAGACCTTTCCATGCCAATGACATGCTGACAACTGGTGTCTTTCAGAAGAGATATTTTTTGTTTCTTTCTCAGCCTGCTTTTGATTGATGTCCTGTCAGACTGCAGGAAGAAAAAAAAAAAAAAAAAGGTGGTGTTTTTTTTTATAATCCTGTACCAAGATGCTGGCCTCCTTCCATAAACCCTATTCTTTGCAGAGGCAGAGGACAGAAGTATTTTTCTGAACCAATTCTAATCTTAAAGTGTAGAGTTTGGTTTGAGGTTTCATGCTGAGGTTTGGAGTGACTCATATTATGCAAACAGGTCTACTCAATCTCTTAGAGTTACACCACCTATTTAAGGTAGAAATATGCAAGCTAGTACATAATGCAAACTGCCTGCATGCTCCAAACCACAAGTTACTCAAAAAAGCCGGAGTGGTGAATCCTGCTGGGAAAGTTCAAAATAATGAAAGAACAGGCACTTCTTGCTCTATTGCTGTCTATGACAGCTATATTTGTGATGCCAAGTCACAAGGGGAATATAAAACTAAAATATAGTTAATAAGAGCCTTCAATCAGTGCTGGTTACTCAAATGTTCTGTAAGTACCTCTACTGTGATTTCAGTGCTGTTGATCTTATAGAAAATATATAGCCTGTTTAAAAAGAGAGTAGGCATTTTGTATTCTTCTGCTCAGAATATTGCTTTATGTCTTACAGTTTAGGACATTCTTATTCTGCTAGAAATTCACTTTGCCCAAATGTGAATGAATGCATTTTTATCTTTTAGAACAGGTAACATGAAAAAGGGTATTTTACCTTAAAAGAGATTTTTTGCTGTATAGCTCTAGATTTTGCAGAATGACAACAGTAAAGCATCAGAAAAACCAACAGAAGAAAGCGTAGTGCTAATGGAAACAGACGTATTTTTCCACTCTCCTTAAGAAAAACAAAAGCAGCTGCCACTTTTTGTTGAATGGTATTTCTGATTGGACTGAATCTGTTCTGTGCTATTCTTTTGCTCTAATGGGGGCAAATAAAATATTCTTCTGTTTAACCCAGGGGAGTAGTTAGCCATCTCCTCTTAATTTGAGTGATCTTTAGATTTCTTATATGAGGTTCTGAAACAGACAAAGTGCTCAGAGTCAGCTCTTATCTCTACATAGTAAATAAGGTTGAAATTTAAAAAAGGCCATTAGCAATCAATACGGCTGGGAGATTTAATTTCCAGCACATGCTTGTTTTGTTTTATTGTTATATACCCTAAGAGTTCCAAGGGATTATTTCCTTATTATTACATTCGTAACATTTTTCTATGTAACCTACCCTTCTCTGCTCATAGCTTGCTATGTGACTGATCTGCTCTTGTGGTGTTGCTACCTTGTTGAAGGGCTAGAGGACAGTGGTCTTACTGGAGCAGTGACAGGCTGTGCTGTCTTGTGACTAGGATGCTGAGGGAAAGAGAAAAAAGAAGAATGGCCAGACCCCTCCCTTGAGATAGGAAGTACTCCTCTTCTGCCATCTTGGGGGTTAGAACCAATTCACTGCTCTGAGCTTTCCACCTATGGCAGAAAAACAGAAGGTTTTCCAAATGCATCTCCCTCAAAGCTGTTCTTCAGGATAAAAAGCAGCTGTTCAATATAATGGTTTAATAATATACTGAATTTTCTGTTACTTACTAGACAAAACACTGTTTGGGCAGACATTGGAACGGCTCATCCGTGTCATTTGCTTCAGGGATAAGAGCATCTTGGATGAAAACAGAGCAAATAAGTCAGAATTAAAAAAAAAGCAACCAAACAAAAAAAAAGGTATTGTAGATACAACAGCAAAACTGGTTGTGATTTTGTGCTGTAAAGTTAGAGGTACAGATTTCCTGATAGGTGTGACTAGTCTGTATCTGTTGCAATGAGAAAGTGAGTTTGCCATCCCAAGACTAAAAAGCAGAGAGATAAGCTACACAAACCAAGGAGTGAAAGCCATTTTTTTCCCTCAGAAGTACTCAAAATTGCTTGTGATATGTCTTGTAGCATCCCCTATTAAGCAAAATTTCTATTTCTCCCAGAAAAGTCTGAAAGTGATCCCTCATACAGTCATTTTGGCTTTATGCTGGTGGTCTCATTGAGATTCATAAACAGAATTTGGCATTAATGTCAACTAGCCAATGTTAAAACATTTATTTGAGGGCTAAGTATAAAAGTAGAGTTAGAAAAATTTAGTACTTTATTCTATATTCTGCAAGAGAATATTATGAACGATAAACAAAATTACACAAAATAAGTTGCAGTTCATAGGAAGTTTCTCTGTAATGTGGAATGTTTCACATAATCAGAAATATATATTCTTGCTGTATATTGTACATTGGTGTACATAGTAGAATTTTGATTTAATATATCAAAACTTCTAGAAGTAGTTTTCTTTTAATCAGCACAATTTTGAAAGTAAATTATGTCATACAGTTCATAGAAACAGGTTTAGCTCTGTGTGTTCCTAACACAAGAGTACCAACATTTTTCATATAGATTCTAGAACACTTTTGAAGAATAAAGTTCATGAAACCTAGTGTATGAAGTGTCTGTTATGGTCTGTTTCAATAGACCTATTATAGCTATATAGGAATATTTTAAGTTTTCTTTAAAAAAAAGAAAAGAATAAATCAACTAGTTCATTATCATCTTTATTTGTAATACTTTTTCAAGATCTGGTCATTAAAAAAGCCAACTAAGACTGTGGTCATTCTCTGGTGTAAGCTGGATGTAGGCACTTGCTGTCAGTTAGTAATTACAACAGTGTTATGTATTCTGCCATATATTTATGTGGTAGGTGGGCAGCATGTTCTCTCAGGAATGATCCTTTAGTGTGTAAGCATAAAAAACTGAAGTGTGAAACACCTGCTCTGAAAAAAGTATTTTTTTCATTGATGTCACTTATTCTGACCTCCAAAGGGTGGGGTTTTTTTCTATCTGTAAGCAGCAAAGACTGTAAGAGTAGTCCCAGAGCTTTAAATGAAAGACCTGAGCCTATCATAGACAAGAATGGAATGAAAGGGTAGTATTTCTGGATTCTGCTTCTTGAAATGATGATAGCGCTGTACATATTAAACATTTAAAGGACAATGAAAGTTTTAGTTCTGGGTTAAAGTAAGTAGTTTTTAAATCTGAGCCAGGAAAGGTGTAACAGTGGGGGGAAAAAAAAAAAAGGATAAAAGGGTTCTTAACCTAATTAATGTTAATGGACCCTAAATAGGCATAAGTATGTAATCACCCCTACCAGGGATTAAATTTGCAGTTGATAAACTCTTAGAGGCTACAAGCACACTTAGAAGTCAGGATTAAAATTGAACATGATCTTGATAAATAATATCAATAATCAAAAAAAAAAAAAAAAAGAACTTAATTTGCTAAGGACAGAGGCAAATACAGTAAAATAAAATCAATTGTTTGCACAAGCACAAGAGGGGAATAGCTGCCTGGTCAGCAGTAAGGCCAAGCAGCACTTGGGCACTTGGTGACAATCACAAAATGAATACATGGGTGACCCAGCTCCAGCCTTGCCTTGCTCCTTGAGGGAGAGTGCTGAGGTTGGGTCCCACAGGTCCATCATGAGAGTTGTCAGGGTCCCAGAAAACCACGTGTATGTTGTCTGCTTGCCCAAGGACATTCACGAAACCTGTGGCAGCATGTGGGCTGCAAGCTCTTTCTCAGGTCTGAGACACCTCCTCAGCAAAGAGCTGCCTTCACAGAGCAGATAAATCACCACTTTGGCATTTGGGGATATGGATGCTGATATTTTAATGGTTATGAGATGCAGCTGTTTTGTTATTTTAAATGAAACATGCTGCTGAGCTGGAATGCAGTATTAGCTTCAGCTGGACCTTTTTCCTGAGTACAAATGGTATAAAATTCCTGGGTTAAAACATTTGCTTACATTCTTATTCTCAGCCTCTTCGATGATAAAGTGAAACTTCCTGTCCAATCTTACCTCTTTAGACTTAGGGGTACAACCAAGACCAGCTGTCAGCAACATTTCAACTAGGGACCATCTTGTTGCAAGTCTGATATTTGAAACAGGCAAGGCAAACAAATCTACCAAAGCGACTGCATTCATAATTCTTTATTCTCTCCAGTCTCTGTAATTTCACAATTCAGAATTGTTAATGCTGCTGTTTTTCTACTACATTTTCTTGCAAAAACAAGTCCTATATTTCTAATTTACTGTTTATCTTGAAAGTTTGACAGATATCAAGAATTTTGATTAATATTTCACAGCTTTCTCAATTCCACTTTATTACCAAGGTACGTTAGCATAGACACCAGTGCTTGTACCTGACTTCAGCAAAGTGTTGTAATATTTTTGAAAGGAATAAGGTGATAATGACAATGGCTATGTGATAAATTTCTATTCTAAGACAAAATACCTTTTTTTAGGCAGAATTTTCGTTAATGGAAGAACCTGCAGGGTGAGACTAATGCTATTTTTCAGTGGTTTGGAGGGTGTTGAAAGAGACGTACAACTTTTTAGAAGGATAAAGATGCAGCTTCATCCTGGAAACTTAGAGATATTCTCCCAAAGCCTTTGTTTGCCCTAATATTCCATAATGTTAGGCTTTTAGAGTCAATAACCCATTAGTAATCAAGAGATGTATCATTTATTAATTATGCACCATATAAATATTTAATCTTTTGGGTTGCTGAGCATATTTCTAAATCTACTTTTTAATTACATTAGAAAAAAAATAAATCTTCAAGGCAACCATTAGAAAAGTCATTTTTCTGCGCATTATGACTTCAATTACTTTGAAACAGCTGTCTGTGAACTCTTTGTGATGGTACTGTACTTGGTAAAATGGCCATCTCAGCTCATCCATGCTCTTCACTCATTTGAAAGCTAATTGAATATTAGAGCAAAGGGAATGTTACAAAGAATTTCCTATGAGCACTAAAGTACTCTGGAATTAGACCTGGAAATGTGGTGCCAACTGCCTGCCACCACCCGCTTTGCAGTAGGGTGCTGGCCAGTGATAAACAACCATCTGCCTCTAGCCTGAGCTGAGATTTCTGGCTCAACACACATGGTGAAGCAGGGGTATTAAAGAGCTTTTCTGTTCTGGATTCAGGAAGCACGTTGCTCAGACTTGGAATCCTTGGCTTGGAGGAACCAGGGGGAGTCAGGTCGTCCGGTCAGCTCTTCAGAGGCACCCAGATGCCAGACCTGCCTCAGCCCCATCACAGGCTGGGTGGAATCACTCAGGAGGTAGCCCTTTTAGTTCTCCCAGGCAGTTGCATAGAGTGAGGTAAAATCCAGGGTCCTGAATCCTGTGCAACCTGCCTGGGAAAGCTGAGCTTTACTACATAGCTCTGCATGGATGTATTATTAATAATGGTAACTACATTATGGTAGATCGGTGCCCCATCATAAGCATGTCTGGAGACAAAACATAAAGTACTTTATTTCCCAAAAGATGAAGAAGATAAGATGTTCCACTTAAGTGCCATTTTTTCCTTGACACTCCTTGAACCTGTCAGTAGAATTGTCAGTTGCAAGCTGCTCACCAGAAGGTCTTTTATGGTTTCCTTTGTCAAAATCTGATTTTTAAAATGCAATAGAGGAAATATTTCCCACTCCCCTCTCTTTTACCTCATGTCTTCTAGTTGCAAAGCATTTGCCTATATATAATAACCAGACTTTGATTATTTGGGTATCAATAAAGGAGACAGTTTGTTTGAAAGCTGTAGATTTTGGAAGAAAATTTTTGATGCTCATACAATAACTTCAGAAACAGCCTCTAGAAATAAATCCCTTCAGTCATAGAAGAGTAAGTTCACTATGGAGAAAAAGGTGTAATTATTCTGAACGTCGTGTTTTTTGGAGTACCTAGCTGAATAAGGAAGGACAACTAGGGAAGTTAAGATGAATTACATGCAGGGTTGAAGTCAGTCTACATAAAGAATGTACATTAAATCCCAAATAGCATAGTCTCACTAGGAGCATAATAACCTTAGTTCAGTGAAACTTTTTCTGCTTTATATTCCAAACCAATAAGGAGAAGTTCTGAACACGTTTAAATTAGGTGAACATGGTCCTGAAATAAAAAGGTGTCTGGAGCCTGACTCATTGCATATGACCTTGGCAGCATTTAGTAATGAACTGAAAATAAAAAAGAAATTACAACAAAGAATCTAACATCTAATTCTCTGAAAATGTTTGCACTCAAATCCTGAGCTGGTAGTTATTTCCTCTATTTTAAACCTAGATTCTATAATTTCTTCGAATTAGATGTTATTTGCATAAAAAAGTCTTTATAGAGATATCTGAAGTGGATGCCATCTGTGTCACCAAAAGAAAAATATTCTTCTTTCACAAACACATTCTTGTGTCATCTACATAAACAAAATTCAGAAATCAGGAGGAACTATATGCTTGTTGCTTGCATATTATTAAAACACCGGCTTTTAAAACTATACATATGTATATATTTGGCTTAGAGTAGCTTGAACCTCTCAGAAAGTATAGCTTGGCAAAGCTGGATCACTCTGCAGCCCCTGAAAAGGGATGATATTTGTGGATGCCAGGCCTCCTGGGTTCAATTCTCTTCTCCCAACTATTGACGCTCTTTATTTCTCCCCACAACTTCTCTTTCCCTCCATTTTCCCATGTGGGCCTATTAATTTATGAAGTGATGGTGAGTCACTTAATGATGCTGATGACGGGAAGAGTGTCATGTAAGTAGCCAAGCATGTTTTCCCCAGAGAAGAGATCAGAATGGGGCACAGGGGATGCTTCTGCCAGTGGACTGGGGGGACTTCATCCCAGTGAGTGATCCTGGCAATGCAGTGCTCAGGGAGAGCATCTTCCCAGAACCCATCAGGGAAAGCAGTTCCTTAGGATTGTTAACTTGTCTCCTGACTGGTCCTCTTTTGTCTCCGTGTTAATGCTGTGCATAACTGAGAGAGGAAAAAAATATTAATACTTATCCTCCATTACATACCTGATAAAAATGAAAGCTGATTTTTCCATTAAGCTATGCAATAGACGGTTCCTTGAGTTTTCACAAAACATTAAAGGAATGAAGCATTATAAAAAAGACATTCTGTTACAAAAGAACACTAATCAATGCTGAGAACATTGGTCATAAATTATTCAGATTCCGTTATAAACTACTCAGGTCTTACAAAGACCCAAACCCCAAGGCCTTGTGGTGTGCAGCACTGGCAGCTGGATACCACAGTGTGACGGCCTCACCTGGGAAGTTCCATCACAATACACTGCATCTTGCAGCATCCAAATAGATGCAGCACAGAAATGCTTGTTTCAGTGGATTACAAGGAATAAATCACCGAGTGGTCTTGCCCCCGATAGAACCTGATCACTGTAACTTGTTGTGCATTCTTCCTTCACCACACATTAATTTTTAATGAAACCATTTCAAAATAAAGTCATAATGTGAGTCATAAATCACAAAACTGTGGTAATAAACCACTTTGGTTTATATTAGCTCTGTGCAGATGATACTTAAGCATTTCTACCATTAGCAGGGCATATGTGAGCATTCTCCACACAACATTTCCTCTATTACTTCCATCTTAAATTGTGGAAATGTGGGAAGCAAAGACAGTTCCAATCAACCTCTGGGTCACCATTTATTTTCTTAATTGAATGATCGTATGGTAACGAGTGAAGATTTTTAGCACTTTTCTGACAGCTGCAAAGTGTTTTTCTGTGACTTAAAGTTATACAAACAATGCTGCCAGGTATAGCTGAGATGGAAAATGGAAAGAGAAGGGGGTAGGTGTTGAGGGAAAGGCGTGGTTAACAGACGTGAAGACTAGGCAAAGGTGAATATTACTGGTTTATTATCATGTAGTGCACAGGCAGATCAACTGACCCTAAAGGGCCACCTCTTGTAGATCTATAAAACTGAAAATAAAGATATCATTATTATTATTATTATTATTATTATTATTATTATTATTATTATTATTTTGGAGGTGCTTTGTTTGTTTGTTTGTTTGGTGTTATTTGTTTGGGTTTTTGTTGTTGGTTTTTTTTGTTTGTTTATTTTTAAATTCCTATAATTACTTTTGAGCTTTTCTTCTTGCTGGTCTCTTCCCTGTACTGTGGACCTTACCAAGACCTATAAAACATAGCAATCAGGAGTAATTTGAAAGAAGACCTAGACTCTGAATGCCAATGCCAGTGCCAAGTATTTGGGGTCCTAGATGTCTGGACACCTGCACAGAACTGTCTTTCATTGCTGGGAGGGCTTTTTGGACACAGATCAGTTTGCAGTACATGTAAACAGTCTGCACATGGCCAGCAATGTAAGGCTAAACTGACCAAAGCAGGGAATTATAAAAGGCTACTTTAGACTATTTCTGCTCACCAGAAACCTCCTCTGTCTTGAATTGGTAAAGTATCAAAACTAGGAGAATATACCTTATGCTTTTGTCCAGTAGAAATGAAGGGTCAATGTTGTAATAAATAAGATAACTTGTAGCCATCACTTAGCACTTTATTAATTCTCAGGTTTCGAGAATTTACATAATAATTCCCTTGGCAACTCTCACAAATGTTTTCTTCTCTACTTTGAAGCATGCAAGAATCCTGGGGCCCATAACCCATGATGATCTCTTAATTGGGCAAAATGTAATTTCCAATTAAAATTATCCTTGTGTGTTTCGTGACCCTGAGTAATACAAAGTTTGCATTCACACCTGCATTCACAAGCTTCTGAGGGACTTTGGGAATACTGGAGAATAAATTAACATGAACAATAAGCAGATATATAATTCCTGGGTTTGGAGAGGGAGTCAGCGTCCATATATAGAGGAAAGAACAAATAATATAGTTTAATACAGTCTGAGTCATTACGATTGAAGATTTTTATAGAAGTTTTGGTTACATGCATTAATTCTAAAAACAGTTATATCCTGGTAAAACAATGTTTTGATACCTTAAGTATGTTTCTAACAACAGTCAGATCTAGAAAACACCTTATAAGTTAAGGTAAATGCAGAAGCAACAGAGGAGCTGTAGGGGTTTAAGATATTTAAATAACCTGTCTGCTCTAGTCCAGTGGAGCAAAGCTCGTTTCTGCACATGGAGAGCTCAATCCAGAGGAGTTTTTTCTACCAGACTGATGACTGCCCCTCTGCCTCTACTGGGTCACCTTTTCTGCTGCCAGATCTGGCCTCACCAGACACTAGCACCATGTCTTCTTCAGGCAGGAACTGCATCAAATGAATGTTATTGGACAGCATCTCCTCTCAGATGTCCCTCTCCAGCCAGCTACAGGGTACGTACTTGTGAACTAATCACTTCGGAAAAAAAAACCAAACTGTCATAGTGATTTTATCACAAGCACTAAATGCAAAGATTGACAGAAAACAGTCTGCTCAGTGGAGGAGTTTGTCCATAAGGTCAAACATTTCCTTTCATGAAATGAAGACAGGGAAACAGAAAGATGTGGTTGGAAGGTCCCTTTTGAAGCCATGGAAGCCATCAATCCCACCCTTCAGGTGGTATTACCTTTCATAGTATCTCCCTTGAGTGCTGAGTTTTTGTCACTCACAACTTCAAATGAAGAGTTATTTTTAAGAGTCTTCAGGTGCTCTGACTCAAATCAGTCACTGTGCAAATCTTGGATCTTCAGCTGTACAAGTGCCTCCCTAGCTTGTGCTAGGTTGGTGTCCCTACCCTTCTTCACATAAAGGCATCTTTAAGCTGTCATAGAGCATAGGGATTGAATGAGTAACTTTCCAAAGCACATCAAATAGGTCTGTTTGCAACTTTGAGAGCACACAGTTGGCAGGTGTAGTTCTGAACAGCCCACTTCAGCCCAGTCAGGCCTTTCCTCAACGGCATGGGATCAGGTTGCTCTATTGAGGAGGCAGCTCCAGCTCCAGGGTGGCCTCATGGACCAGCTCTTCCTGCCAGGCAATGACGTGGATTTTCTCTGCACTGTGCAACAAGGTAAATCCAGATTAAAGGGTTCCTGTAATAATAAATAGGAATGAAACAGACTTGATAGTGAAAAGAAGGCTAGAGCAGGACCTGAAAATGGATTATTTTTAATTTAGAACAGCAAAGTAGAATGATGAGACTGTTGAAGTTCTTGGTTAAAGTTACAGAACTTGGTGCTTCCTCCAAGCACTTGCTGTCACTGGGCTAGAAAAGGAAAAGCCATACTTGAATTTGCGTTTTTTTTACTTCTTTTACCATCCCTGAGAAGAAGGGCCAATGACATATCCATACTGGGCACTGGCAGGAACCATACATGGTATTCCTCTTTTCCCACTTGTCTTGGATTTCTTGTTGCAACAGAAACTTAGTCTAAAGACAACTGTGATGTGAAGCTATAGGCTCTATTTGGTTTAGAATCAGGCATGCATAGTGGTATTTTAATTGTGTATTATAAAGTTATCAAACAAAGATCACTTAGTTTTTAGATGATGATCTGGAACCATTAACAAAGTTGTCATTTTCCTCAATGTCAACATTAAATTACTGATTTAAATGCTAAGGAGTGCATACATAGTTTAGAAGACTGCAGAACATCTTATAATCTAGATGAACACAGATTTCTTTCAATGTGTTTTGCCTGCCTCTTCTAGATTTGTACAAAGCAATCAACACTGTCTAACATGACTATCCTGGTCTCTAAATTGGAAATACATGGATTTGATGGATGGATCACTTGGTGGATAAACAATTGGCTGGATGGTTGCACTCAAAGTGTTCCAGTCAATGGTTTGATGTCCAAGTGAAGACCAATGATGAGTGGTGTTCAGGAATTGGTACTGGGACCAGTGCTATTTAACATCTTTGTTGGTGATACGGACAATGGGATTGAATGCACCCTCAGCAAGTTTGTGGATGACACTGAGCTGTGTGGTGCGGTTGACACACTGGAAGGAAGGGATGCCATCCAGAGAGACCTTGACAGGCTGAAGAGGTGGGCCCATGAGAACCTCATGAAGCTCAACAAGGCCAAGGGCAAGGTCCTGCACCTGGGTCAGGGCAATCCCAAGCACAAACACAGGCTGGGCAATGAGTGGATTGAGAGCACTTCTGAGGAAAAAGACTTTGAGGTTCTGGTTGATGAAAAGCTCAACATGAGCCAGCAATGTGTAAGTGCAGCTCAGAAAGCCAACAGTATCCTGGGCTGCATCAAGAGAAGTGTGGCAAGCAGGTCAAGAGAGGTGATTCTACCCCTCCACTCCACTCTTGGAAGACCCCACCTGGACTACTGCATTCAGCTCTGGAGCCCTCAATACAAAAGGGACATGGACCTGTTGGAGGGGGTCCAGAAGAGGGGCACAAAGACAACCAGAGAGCTGGAGCACCTCTCCTATGAGGCCAGGCTGAGAGAGTTGGGGTTGCCTGGAGACGAGAAGGCTCCAGGGACACCTTATTGAAACTTTCCAATACTTGAAGGGGGTCTACAAGAAAGCTGGGGAGGGACTTTTAATGAGGGCTTGTAGTGAAAGAGCAAGGGGTAATGGCTTTAAACTGGAAGAAGATAGATTCAGATTAGAAATTAACAAGGAGTTTTTCACTCTGAAGGTGGTGAGACACTGGAACGGGTTGCCCAGGGAGGTTGTAGATGCCCCAGTACTGGATGTGTTCAAGACCAAGTTGGATGGGGCTTTGAGCAACCTCGTCTAGTGAAAGGTGCCCTTGCTTATGGGAGGGGATTTGCAACTAGATGATCTTTAAGGTCCTTTCCAACCCAAATCTTTCTATGATTCCATGATTCTCTTAAAACTGTTTTAAGAACTACCTAATATGCAGCAGAAAACAATTTTAGTGAATACATCCCAACACTGTTACAATTTTTACAGGAGGTTCTTTAAAAATGTATATTTTCTCAAGATAATTTTGAAAATGACTGCAGGAAGGAAATATATTAGCAATTAAATTAGCATGTTTTAGCACAACAAGCAATAAACTGCTTAACACTGAGCTCCTGTGAATTAAAAGCCAGAACAGCATTGGACAGAAGTCAAGGTTATGCTGACACATTTATTTCTCAGTAAATGAAGACTGTTTAGTTTTAATGCATTTGTGGTTAGCAATAGTTTCAAAAGATCAATGTAAATTCATTTTGAACTAGTAAATAATGTCTTAATGAGACTTCTGACAGCATGCTTTCACACCTTATGGTTTCTTACCTTTAAAAATGCCCAAAGGTGAACCTATTTTTCCTGGCATTTTACAATAAACAAATAACATCATGCAGTATTTTATGACTTCTGTCTGAAGTGTATTTGGGGGAACTGCAGTTTGGTTTTAACAACTACAGAACTGCGGTCGTTCAGTCCACAGTGTGTTACTGTGTTTCTCCTATAAGGGCTTAACTCTGACTCAGGGTAAAAAAATAAGAAGTTAAATGATCCTTTTTTCTTTTAACTCTGTCACATGAAGTAGCTTATATGAAACAAAGTACAGGATTTTTACCATAAACCTCTGATGGTATTACGCTGTAAACAATCTGCCACACAGAAACTTGCTGGTGTTTATAAAAGCACTTCCCCATTTTCTAAACTAGAAGCCCAACTGCATTGCCATGTAGGTCTGTCTGAGTCCTTCTACTGGTATTTAATAGGTGTAGAATCAGACACCATGATGGTAGGTAGGCATCAGAATCCATCATGGAAAGTAGGCAGGCATAAGGATTTTACAACATGAGTCTAAGACGGTATTGTTGTTCACAGGGCTAAGGCCACAAAAGTGTGATGTAGATTGTCCCAAAAGAGTTGTCAGACCACTCTTTCTAACACAGCATTGCTGAATATGCAGAATTTGTCTTGCAGGAGGGCATACATTTTTCAAAAGTGCAGCTTCACATCAATCTCTTTGTTAAGCCAGATGATTTAGGTTGCAACCCAGCAGCCTTCCCAGTGGTACCAGTGACTTCTACAGGGCTGCTCATGTGACTGATAGTATGCATCTGCTTTCTGACAGGGTGCTGGTTTAAGCCAGCACTACAGGTCTGAAGGAAAAACAGGAAACATAAACCTTTCATAAATTTTAAGAAAGTTCTAAAAATAAGTCCAAAGCTTGCATATAATAGATATTCAAAGTCTGACACCTTGCAACTTGCTAGATCTATAAGGGAGTACTCTGGCACTCAGATATATAGAAATATTCCCCATATTAATGATATCCATCTCCCTTATTCTCACTCTAATAATGTGGGAAGAATAATAAATGGTATCTTAAAACTGTCATGTCCTTGTGACTGCTATCCATCCCTGACCTTGAAGGAACATAATTCAGAGGAAGGGTTTGCTAAATCTTGGCAGGAAATAAGTATTTCTTTGGCTTTTGTCTTCTGGTGAAGCAAGTTGCTGTTTCATGAACCAGTCCTCAAAAAAAGCAGACGTCCTCAAACCTACTTCACTGTTGCTTCCTCTGCTGGTTCCTCCTGGGGAGGCAGGTTGGGGAGGTGAAATTGAGCTCTCCCTAAAGCACCTGCCTTCAGTGGGCTACAGATGTACTCTGAGGGCTTTATAAAAAGTTAGTGCTTCCTGAACAAGGATGTCAGGATGTTATTACACACATTTTTCATAGAGTTATAGAATGCTTTGGGTTGGAAGGCACCTTTAAAAGTTATTTAGTTCAATGCCCCCATAGTGAGCAGGGCCGTCTTCAACTAGATCAGGTTGCTTAGAGCCTTGTCCAGCCTGATCTTTTCCAAGTATGAGACATCTACCACCTCTCTGGTTCAGCACCCTGTTCATCACCCTCATTTAAAAAAACATGTCCTTATATCTAGTCCTCTTTTAGTTTAAATCCATTGCCCCTTGTCCTATCACAACAGACCCTGCTAAAAATATTGTCCCCATCTTTCTGATGAGCCCCCTTTAAATATTGAAAGGCCACAATAAGGTCTCCCTGAAGCCTTCTCTTCTCTGGGATGAAGAACACCAACTATCTCAGCGTGGCCTCAGAGGAGAGGGGCTCCAGCTCCCTGATTATCTTCATGTCCCTCTTCTGGACTTGCTCTAAGAGGTCCATGTCTTTCTTGTGCTGAGGACTCCAGAGCTGGACACAGTACTCCAGGTTATAACAGTGGAGCAGAGTGGAAGAATCACCTCTCTCACTCTGCTGACCACACTTCTTTTGATGCAGCCCAGGATATGGTTGAGCCTTCTGGGCTGGAAGTGCACATTGCTGGCTCATGTCTAGCTTTTAATCCACTATTACCCCCAAGTCCTTCTTCACAGGGCTACTCTCAATCCAATTCCTTTTTTGTTTTTTTTTAATAAGATTTTTATTTTAATAAGTTTCTTTGTTGCCTTTAAAGGATTTGTGATTAGGCCTTTCTCTCTTTAGGTAATCCATCCAAATGAAGGCTGATACTTATTAGCAGAGTGTCCCAGAGGTAAGGTACTGAAGTATACAAACTCTGCATCTTAAGCTAGGAATCTCCTGTGATTACTCACATCTGATATTTGATTTACTTCCTTGTTTTCTAAATGTAGTCATTTAGAATGAATTCCAAAGCAGTGATTCCAATAAGCTGTATTTTAGAGGGCATCTTGGACAACTTCGGTAAAGGCTGCAAATGTGTCTGAAGATCTTCTGCGTAAAATAGACGGGTTTCAGTGGAGGTCTCCTGACTTCACAGGTCTCCTAGCTGTACTTGCTTTTTGGACTATGGCTTGAGGCGTGACCTGCCCTTTGTAGAAAAGAATGAACTGGGAAGAAGTTAATAATGCATATGTAATTTTAGTTTAGTGGAAAAGCAAGTATAAAGACTGTATAGATGCAACTGTGTGAAATACATAGTTTAGAGAATCAAAGCCTGAGACCAATCCTTCAAGCACGGCACCTTTCCAATCAAAATTGGAAAGAAATTAATCAACCTGATCAACCTAGAAGGGAGAATTAAAATACAGTCCATAAAATTTTACAAAGAACTTCTCCAAAAGTGTGAAGAGGAGAAAGTCTTGAAAAGTGATCAAACATAACCTGTACCAGTAATTGCACTTAAAGAAAACAATTATCCTTCTCAAAGCTAAAAAGTCTAAGTACCACCAGGGTGTTACAATAATAATAATGCACAGCAATTCCAACAGTCTTGCAGGAGAAGAAAAGTTAAACAGGGGAAGTGATGTGGAAATGCTGGGTTATTTACCTAGATTCATTTTGTTTGAGGGATTTTCACCATTTGACCCTTAGCAACCTTTGTATGAAGAGAAGAATTAAGCTGTGTTTAAATTCCTTTTCACAAATCTTTTTTATTTTTTTTTCCCAGTGAAAAATTCACAACTTCTTCAGAAAACCATTCTTGAGAAAGAGTGCAAATATGTCTCTTGTGGTCTCAGAAATCTTTTGTGTTCACTAACCCAATTTTACATCTTACATGAGATTGTCCAAACATGTAAGCAAAACTACACAGTAATCTAAGTGGTATACAAACAGTATAAAATACTAAAAGAGATATTTGTCTATCAACTAGTTTAAATAAGTACATAAAGGAGCTCAAGAAATGGCCACACATTAACGTGCCAAAAAGATTTGGTAGTACATAACAGAAAGCTGTTTTGTTCAGAGGGAGGATGAGCTGCTAAATGGTCCAAACCAGCTTTTGTTATTTCCTTTCTGTTGTTTTCAGTGTGACCAGCTGCATTCAGTTTGATGTCATGATGATGAGATCTGCTTCTTTCTCCAACTTGACATATCATTGAAGCACTTATGCTGCTTTTTAAATTTTTTTCTATTGAGTGGATGTAGGCAGGTGCTTGAATACTCAGCTCAACAGACAGGGGTGCAGGCAGGCACTTTGAGAGGAAAGTGTTTTTGAGGCAGCAAAAGAGCAGGGGTCTTCTTGTGTGCTCTTTGGAGTTTCTTCTATGTTGTCCACCCTGCCTGCATACAAAACAAAGCACTTGAATTAGACAGTGATCCAAGTCCTACTTTATATGGACTTCGGTAGGCTTTGGACCAGGGTCTTTGTCCCCCTTAGTTCTCCAGAGCAGCTTTTGGTTTTAGCTGGTTCTGTATATTTTACCTGCATCTCTGGAGGCATGCACTTGATCCAAGAGGTCATGCGTTTTTTAACAGCTTTATGATACTCCACCTCTAACCTTGACTTGTAAGGATGTAGGATTGTCAACCTGCCCCTGACTGTATAACTGGACCATAGAGTTTACAAGACACCAGTGAATTTGCTAATGAACTTGCCCAGAAGGTACAGGAAAGGGTCAGTTCTGCACTTTCCCCAAGACAAATTGAACCATAAATTTTACAACTTTTTGTTGACATTAATTGGGTTACACTTGTGTAAGAAATTCTTCTTTCTTGCTCATTTGTCTTGCGAGTTGTTTTCAGTGCCAAATATTTCTGCCATGCCAGTCACTCAGCCATGTGATTTCCAGGCTTAACAATTTCTCTGAGACACCACAGACTCAAACCTCACTGTAGTTTATTGCTCAATAAAACCCAAAAACTTCAGATATTTCACCAGACTGCTGTTCTCGGAGGGTCAAAGTAAAACTCCCATTTAAATAAAATTTTCTTCCAGCCTCCTCCTTTTTTATTAGTCCTTTATTCACATCTCAAAACCACTAGGCCTTAAACAAAAGGCTCTTTTCAGAACAGTCACTTCTGTTCAAGATTAAGGGGGGTGATTTATTACATTTATGTAGTGTTAGGCAGTGATCATTCAGATGTTAAATTAATGGACGTTTCCTCACCAGTTCCTTGCCAGTTCCTGTGGTACTGTTAATGTACCATTTGATCCAGAATACATGAAATAATCCCCTCACTAGCTCTGGAAAAAGAGTTGTCCTTTGTCACTGTTGTTAATCCCCAGTAGTGTGAGTTGCCATGGTCATAGAGAGACTTGAGGGAGTTTTCCCTTCAAAGTCTATCAAAGGCAGAGGTGCTTGTGCTGTGCTCTGGGGAAACTTTGACACTTCTAGGAGCCAGTCTGGTGCAGAGGTACACAAGTATGTGAGAAACCCTAGGAAACCAGGGTAGAAAGGCTGAAGGTGCAAATTTGGTGGTTGAATACCCCGCTGCTGCACATTGGCTCATGACTGTTCCAGCTAATGCCACATGGGATCTGCAGACTCGTTCTTCAAGATGTTAGAAAGATGCTTGGTGCAGGAAGGGAGATGCTGTAGGAGAGGATGGCTACCTCAGTCACTGGAGAGGTCGAGACATTTTCAGAAATAAATGTCTGCTGGGAAGAATAAAGAAAGAATAGTAAGAGTAATTTTAGCATCAGCTCTTGTGAGTGAGATCCTGCATTATGTAGAACCACAAACGGGAGTTTTCCTCAACTTCTGTAAGGAGAGCACAAAATTACTTCTCCCATGTAACAAAAGCATAGGAACCCTTGAAGGTGTATACTGCAAGTAATTGATTACTACCTATAGGAGAAAAGTAGCACGCAGAGAGGTTACATTTTCCTTTGTTGTTTTGTTTCTCTTGGTATAAGCTTCTTTGTTAAAGCCAAATTCTCCAGTCCAATGTGCCGGACTTGTAAATGTGTTTGCTCTTAACTGGAAAAGCATTGATATTCTGTCATCCTTAAAAATGTGGCTTTCCAAATGTCTGTGATCTCTGTGCTTGTCAAGGCAGAGATCCAAGCAGAACAGTTTGGCCGGAGTAAAGATGACTGAGCAATTTACCGTCATGTAGGATCTCTCTGTATAAGATTTCAACTCAAAAGGGTAAGTTTAACAGTAAGTTGCTATGATACAATGATGTACCTTTGAGAGATGACCAGGGTAGTCATAAACTAGCTGGTTATGGTCTTAGAAAATGCACATTTAGGCTGACACAGGTTTCTGCTGGGACTGATGTAGCCTTGGGGAGGCTTATGGTGTACCAGTCCTGGCAGCGACTAGGTAACCACGCTAATGTGGTTACCACTACCTGACCCAGCTGTGGTACCTCCGTGTGGCATCAGCCTGTGTGATCAGGGCTTTGCAGCTCATGGCCTTGCAATTTTTTTGATTGATTGATTGATTGATTGATTCATTCGTTCATTCATTCATTCATTCATTCATTCATTCATTCATCAAATCCATTTAATAGAAATTGACTTTTAGGCACTTCCTCAGTCTCTTCTTGTTGAGCAGATTCACTTTTGTTCCACAGACCATGTGTGTTTGTAAGGCAGCTGAAGCACAGGAGCTGCTATCCAGCGATAAGTCACATGGACAGAAATACATGCTTAAATACGCAGAATTAGTCTGGTTTCCTGACTAGAGAGGCAATGCAGTTAGGTGTGTGCTCAAATTTAAATATGTGGTTAAGTCCTATTCATGCCAATGAAATCTTAGCATGTGCTTAAAGTTGAGCAGTTTGTTGAATTGTGGCAAAACTGAGCTACCTTTGTAGAATCAATTAATCTATCTGAGCTACTTTTTATGTATGTGACCCAAAGAGAACTGTATGGCTTCTGTGTGATTTTTAAACATATCTTTCAGTTAAATCAAGGATCCAGACACAAATAGTTGTACACATTATATAGATTTATGACATTCCCTGGAGGATTCTGGGTCAGTAAAGCAATGAATGGATTACAAAGAGGCCTCTAAAGTGTTTGCTGGAATTTGCAAGGAATGAATGAATTACTGTTTGTTTTATGACTGGAAAACATCTTTCTGTGGATGCTGAAGATCAGGCTGACTGACAGACATAGAGGGCTTTTGCTGTGTTTTTTGAACAACTGTATTTATTGTGTTCAGACCACAAGTCAAAAAATGAAAGGAAAGCAGAATGCCATAGCCGTATACTGTTAAAATAGAATAGAAAATAATACAGGTTCGATGCAAAAGATTATTTTTTACTCTGCATGGTTATTTTTCCTGCAGTGACTCACAGGCTTCTAACTAGATCAGTGTTCCATTGTTGCACAGACATTTTGTACAAGAAACTTATACCACAGGTAAACCTTATCTAAATGTCTGGCTTACCCAGATTTAATTTAAAATTAAGCTTGAGTTTTCTAAACAACTGGAAGAACTATTGCTGAACTCTATGCAAAGCAGGATGTTTTGTCTCAAGCTGGCATAGAAATGCCCTGTGTAGATGCAAACAAAGACAAGACATAACAAGTGAAAGTTAAAAATGTGAAAAGTAAAGTTGTTGTGAAGGATAAGAGGCCAAAGGAAGAAACCTCAGGTCTGTCCTACACTTTCAACAATGATGAAGGCCAGGTTTCCTTGCTACACACATGGGCTCCAGAGCACCTGACAGTCAGCTGCCCACTGTCCTTGCCATGCTGGTCAAGTGGGCAGAAGGGATCTGGCATTGCTTGCCTAAAAGGCCAGTAAGTTTTCTCAGCTATTTTGATTTCAGGATTGGGGAGATCAAGTAGCAGGATAGCCAAGCTGCTACTTCCCTCCTTGCCACACCAGTGGTGAGGAGACTGCTGTCTCCCCCACATCCCCTTGTCCCTTATCTTGCCAGA
Source organism: Actenoides hombroni (assembly GCA_024336885.1). NCBI lineage: Eukaryota > Metazoa > Chordata > Aves > Coraciiformes > Alcedinidae > Actenoides > Actenoides hombroni. The sequence continues at coordinate 2,287,949 of WUAM01000089.1, forward strand.
GGCAATGGGGATGCTCTTTGCTGTTGCCTGGCTTGGCCATTCAGAGTCACACAAGGGTGAAGAGTGGTCAATGAGAGAGCGAGGTTAGTCCTCTGGGAATTATTTTTTTTTCTTTTCTGAGGTATGGTTCATGAAACCAAAAAAGAAAGAGCATCTAGATTTGATTTCTTCCTTGTATTCAGTTCCTGGTCCTGGCAGCAAACAGAGACTCCTTGCTGTTATTTGACTGCTTGGCTTTTACTTGACTTTAAATTCTAAATCCTGTCCTAAATTTATGTAGGAAAGATTTTAGTGGTGCGTGGTGCTTGCTAAACACAGACAGCAGCCTTAGTTACCTTGCTGCTCTGTCAAAAAGCAGAATTCTGTCGAGCAGTGATCATATTCAGCAACCACAAGATGTGTTTGGGGAATTGGTACTGTCAGTGTTTGATATTAACACTCGATGGCATAACTGTAATAATTAATACATAACGATAACGCAAGGGCTAATGAAATTAGTAATGCAATTACTATTAACACTTTGCAAGCCTACCTAATCACTTGCACAGCACCCATTGTGTTGTGTTGGGGGGTTTTAAAGCATGTGTCTTCCCCTTCTACAGGGAATCAACTTCTGTTGACTTGGAAGGATTGAGGGTACGATTATCAGAGGCGGGAAAAAAGTAGCTGAGAATAACAACAATAACTAATATAGGGAAAGAATTGGAGGGTCTGTGTTTCTGATTTTTATCAATTTATCCTCAGCAATGCCAGCAAATACATGTTCTAGGTCACTTAACTGAATGGAAAACATCCAACAAGACAGCCAAATTAAACGAAAATAGAGGCTCTCTACCTTGAGTTCAAATAAAGCACAGACAGTAGGCGGCAATGGAAAGTCCATTAAATTTTAATTTGCTAGTCATTAAAGCATGCCATTCATTTGTAATATTACATAGCAAGGAAGCCCAAGTACAGAAGTGTATGGCTTACTGTTTTTAATGGTCTTCCTATAAATTTCTGTCTGTGATTATGATCAGTTCTTTCTTATCGTCCATGAAATTTATGAACCAATTTATTACATCAGCTGAGTGGAAATACCAGAAAATGCAATGCAATAAAAAGTAGATACTGATTTTAAGAAATCAGTGTGTCCTCTATGGTCTCCTGTGAGAAGAACTAGAAGAGAGCACCTAATTACTTCAGCAACATTAAAAACAACTGCAACATAATGGTGTATGGAACAATTTAATCAAAATGGACACACAACACTCTTGTAATTATATGAAAAGGTCATGGAAATCATCAATTTAGACAAATAAGATGTGAAGAATATGACTTAAAACTTCCAGTAAAGCTATCTCCTGGAGATTATTTGAACCACAAAAAAGTGGTTTGTATTTCCAGTTTAATAGCTGAGGGCACAATGCCATACTGTGTGTTTTGGCTTGCGAGATCTCAAAGCAGAACTTTCTTAATTGGAACTGTTCAGATACACAGCATGTAGGTTCATTTCAAGTAACATACCTGCTGCTGGAAAATATAACTGCCTACGATTTAATTATATAGAGGCTATACTCTGGCTTTTTGATTGGCCTTGTGAATTCCTCCACAGAGCTGAAACACCAATTCATCTGTTTTAGCAGAGGCAGAGGAAAAATGAACTGCTTTCAATTTCCTTTTTAGTATACAGTAATGGGTAATTTCCAGCTTCGGGGGAAAAAAAAACCAACAAAAACCACCCCAACCTATACCTGGGTGTAACCTAGTTCCACCAGGTAATATAATCTATTTTCCTTGCTGCAGTTGAACAATGATTGACCTCGACATCTTGATTTTGGGCAAGACAATGGAGCAGGAAGAAAATCTGCTCCTGGAAAGTTGTAGATGCTTTGAAGTGAATGGGAAAATACACATTTATATGACTATCAAGGTAGGGCCAATTAAGGCATAGACACAGGGGATACTTTTACGTGGCACAAAAAGTACTGTGCTTGTACCAAAGCTTGACATTGCCTGGGCAGAGGAGAAGGAAAATAACAGTATTATAATTTGCCCATGCTACTATGGTGTTTCTCCACTGAGTTGAGGATCCCATGAGGATGGCCTCATTAATGCAGCTATTTTGATTCTGGTAGCTCTTTGGAACTAGTGCTCTTATCTTTGCACAGGCTTTTCTTGTGTCTCGCTTGGGCATATGTGCACTTCATTGACATGTCCCTAGTAGCCAAGAAAGATGTGGTTACTTTATAACCTGATATTTGCAAGCAGACTCCAGCCCACTAGGACTGCCAAGGAGCATTTACAAACCCGGTGGAGAATGACCAGTCCCTGCTCTGCTTCACACAGGTGCATTTCAGCCCATCAGCTCCTGCCTATGTCATAGGAGATGCTGAGCAGGTACTAAAGGATGTCCCTGCTCCTAACTCTAAATATGGAGTGGAGACCTGGTGCAGTTTCTGGAGGTCTGTGGCATTGGGTTCTCAGTACTTGTATGGAAAAAGAAACCCCAGAGACACTCACATGTTTAGCCCAGAGGCAGGTTCTTAGGGTCAGGTGTGGTGATGTAAGGGAGCTTGGCTTGTGGTGCACAGTCCCCACAGTGGGAAATCTGGGGTTAATTCACAATCAAAATGAGGTGAAATGACACAAGAGTGAGACAACATCCCTTTTCACACACCTGTGTAGAGTGGATACTTTATCTATGTTTAGCTACAAAAGAGTTGCTCTAAAGCTTGGTTAATTCTGTGACTCATGTCACTGAATCCAAAACAGCTGAAGGATCTCGGTGCACCTCTGGCTCTAGAAGGGCAAAGTGTGGTTCACAGATGGTCTTTTCTTTGGGGTGGGAGAAACAGGATTTGGAAAATACTCTTTGGGGAGTATTTGGAACATACAGATCAGTTTTGCTGGAAGAAATCACTTCAATAATCTATAATTTTAATTACAAAGAGAAAGGGGGGGAAATCAAATATGAAAAGGAGATGAAATATCCTACAGATTCAGTTTCATTTTATAGGCTAATAACAAAAACATTTTTTGCCCTTTATTATATTGACTTGAATTTGTTAGATGAGGTACACAGTCAAATGTGGCTCTGCCTGTGCTAAGAGCTTTGATAAGTTTGAGAACTTTAAGTTAGTTATACCTTTTGAAAGAACAGATTTTAAAATATGAAATTAATAGGAAGAAAAGATATTTGCTAGTATGTCATATTTCAACTATTTTTTATTATTGGTCATTTATTTTTTCAAAGCACATGGTATAAGCAAGTGACTCTCTTTGTCCAGGCATGTAAGAGATAAGAGAATCAAGCTTATATTTCTCATTTTAAGAGCCAATTGTCAGTGGATTTATGAAAACTCTGAATTATATAAAACAAATTCACTGCAGTACAGATAAAACTTGACCGGGTCATGTAAAACAATGATCTAAAGTGACAATTTGTTGTAGAGTAGGTGATTCGGTCATTTCAGTAAACAACAAAAAAATAATACTTGTCCAGTTGTCAAATGGCTAAACCTAGTATGAAATAACATTCACCCTTATTCTTACTAACAGACCAAAACAGAATGCTTCCAAATCCATAATAAGACAACTAAATGAAGTGCCCTAGCTTCTCCCCTGCTACATTTTAGAGAGGATAAATCATGTGTGGCAGCCTCTTTGGTGCCTAGGAAGGGCTCAGCATTTTCTGTCTCACAGCCACCTGTGATCACACTCCCACTCATGCTTAGGGCTGTGCCTATGCCACTATATTCAACAAGCAGCAATCCATGTCCCCAAGGGGTACTGGCAGAGTTTGGCTAATGTGCAGCCTGAGACTTTTTGGGAGCCTGTGTTGCTACTAGACACCTCTGAGCCTTACAGCTTGATGGGACAGCAGCTCAGGACCCTCAGATCAGTACCAGGCATGATCATAGTGGAAGGCTGCAAAACCATCAGCTACAGTTTTTGCACTGGTATGTGTTGACATAATTGACTTGTGTGGCATTGGACTAGTGTGGAGGTCAGCCAATGGAATTCATGCTGTGCCTCATGTCTGCAGGGTTCAGAACCTGCAGGAAGGAAGGGCAAGACCAGCTGTTATGAAATGGGAGAGACAGCAGTGGTCAGAGCAGAGAGGGAGTACCTGTGCTGGCCCTGGGGGCACTGGGATTCCAGATAAGCTGATGTGCTCAGGCATACTTGCTGCCACCGCTACCCTGTGTCATGACTGTGCCTGGTGCCCCTGAACTGAGGGACGGGAGGGACAACATTGCTAGCAGGTCTGTGTGTCTTGTGCTATCACCATCCTTGCCTGCGAGGTGTGAGGTTGCTGAGCCACTGAAGCTGGATATGGGCTTCCTGATCATGGAGCCAGGTGAGGTCATCAAGGACAGACAAAGCTAAGGATTCATCTGTGATTCTCTGGCAGAATATAACATCATAGCCATTGTGTACCACACTGCAGCAGCATCTCCACCAAGGTCTTTAGTCTTATTGCAAAAGCTGTAAAAAAACAATCAGGGTTACTACTCTCAGCTTTTTCTTTTCCTCTTTCCCTCAGTCCATCCTCTCTCCTTTTCTCCTTCCTGTAAGAAGGAAATTTCTGTTTATATTCACGTCCTGTAATGCAGAATAAATTTAATGTCTCCCTCTCACCATCTGTGTGAATCTAGTCACTCACTGGAACAACTTAGTCCCATTGCTGTCTGGTTTATAGGCTCTTCTCTACTCTTAGACTCTTATCCAGGGTTTTCTGGGCTGTCAAGGCAACCTTCCCTCCAATACTGACATCTGCTGCCACATTCTGAGGGGCCCTGATCCTGGGACCACCCTTTGGAGAAGAGATCCAAACAGTTCTGTAACATTGTGAAAGGCAAATGAACACAGTAATGTTGGCTGTGCTCGACCACCCCTGGTGTGACTGGGAAGTTCAGGGCTCTCTCACCTGGCTGGAGTGGGCAGAGGCGTTTCTGGATGTCGTGCAGCATCCTCAGTCCCGTTCCAGAGGTGTGGCAGCAGAAGGATGCACCTGACAGGTCACAAGCTCTGTGCACTATGGCGTGTTTGCTGACATCACACGTTGCACTGCCAGCAGACAGGGACGGGAGTGGAGGTGTTGATATGGCTGATAAGGAAATAATCACTTGCCGCTGTGGCTTTATCTACTGTGCTTATCACATGAGGTTGACAGTTTGAGAGGTTCCCAATGCCTGTTTCCTGTGGCTGTGCTAGTTGCTGAGCACATAGGTCAGCTTTCTCCCAGATTTGGTCCTTGTTCCCTCAGCACCACTAAGGAGATGTGATGCAGTGGTGCACCTTGCTATTGCTGTCTACCTGTGTTGTTGCCCCTGCCCCCAGATAAAAGTGTGAAGGAGGCATATGCCCAGAGGACAGTGCCTCACCCTGTCTACACCCTGCATGTCCCAGCTACTGGCACTTTTTTAGGATCACGGGATCTTGGGGTCCTTCTGGTTGCAGGGTAGCTCCCAACCCTGGAGTTTTAGGTTGCAGGTTGCCAAAGCACAGCTTCTTCACCAGAGCTAAACATCTGGTTCAGCTTGTTACAGTACCCTCCAGTGTGCCAAGCCACACTGGCATACCTCTTGGCATCCTGTGCCTCTCTGTAATCAGATTTTGGTTTCTGAAATTTGCCTTGGCATCTCTGCTTGCTGCAGGTACAGTCTCAGCAGAAGGCCTCCATGCCACCTCAGGACAAGCCCTCCACTGGCGATCTCTCCTATCTTCTACTCCTTGCCCCCCAGCCTACTCCCCCCACATAGCCACAAGGGATCTATCTGCATCCCCTTGCAGCTCTCTGGTGTGATTCAACCATCTTCCTGTGGGTTTTTTCTGTCTTCTACTGCTGGAAGGATGAATTTGACCCACACAGACAAAAGGGATTTTTGAAGCCCCTGGAAAAGTTGTTTAGGTAACAAGACTGTGAGGGTGTGCACTGTTTCCTAGTGTGTGGGGTAAGGATGTGGGGTGGGGGGGATACAGACCCTGCTGGGACAGAGCTGTGCACAGGGCAAAGCAAGTCAGTCCTGTCAATCTGATCCCTGCAAACTATAAAAAATAGCTTCTGGAAATAGATGTAACCATGATCAGGTGTTATTTCTAGGACCTAGCAGGACAGCTCCAGCATGGAGCCTAGGAGTACCTGTGTGGTGCAGAAAGTCAGAATGCCACTGGTCTAGCTGGGGATGTGTCCCTAACCTTATTTAGTCGCATAAGCACATACTCCAGCTGTATATATACTAGCAAACAAGACAGACGCAGTGTACAGGTTCAAGTGCTAACCTGTGATTTGTTTCTATTTATTAATCACTAGCAAGCTCCCTGGTCAGGTTTGGGCTGGTGCCAGCTAGCACTTCCCTAGAGGAAGATTTGGAGGTGGTACATGCTAGAGTCTCTTCCCAGTCCAGGTGTAATCACCCTTGTTGGGTGGGAAGAGCATGGAGGAGCAAATTTCACCATATGGATGTAGTGTATGGTTCACCTAGCCGGTGGGCCAGAAAGCAACCCTTGTCTCTATTTTATTTATTAGTACAAACCTAGCCAGACAGGATCATCCCCTTCCTTTGAATGTACTCAGCAAATAATTAGTTGGTAATCTGCTTGCATGACTGAAAGAAAGAAACAAACAAAACCCCTTTTAAGTTAAAAGAACATTATTAAGGTTGCAAAGTCAAGCCCTCAGAAATTAGCCATTGCCTGAGATGAGGATGCTTGTGCAACCGTTATTTGTAACCTTTATATGTTTGCCTTATGACAGTCTTCAGTCACTGCATGCTATTTTTTTCCACTGAGCTTCTGTTTCCTTCAGTGCACAGGATGAGCTGCATACAAATAATGACAAGTTTAGTTCTGTTCTCTGCCTAATGTGTGATTCCAGGCTTTACTTGTTGCATAATGTTCAAAGCATGCTCTGAAGATACGGCTATCAGTTTCCTCATTGCTTTTCCTGTGGTAGACACCAGTAGCCTGTGCATGGATTCCACAAACAAGAATGATTTTTAACTCCTAGTGCCCTGAAAGGAGAGGGTGTAATATCCTTGGTTTACAATTGCAGAACATGTAGTAGTTTGGATGTTCCATTTCTAAGAGCCTGAGAATTTTGGGTTTTTTCAGTCTACTTAACACTAACACCAACATCTGAGAACAGACACCATTTGACTTTTATTGAAGTTATGAATTTCAATGTTTTGGCAAGTCAGACCATGAGGCCTTAGGTTTGGAATGCAGAAAATGAGAAATGCATGACTTCTTGTGATAAATCCTCAGACCTGAAATCATGCAGGCACACTGTGGCAAAGGCAAGAGCAGAATTCAGCTCCCCCAAGTCATCAGTCAGCCTTTTCTGTTTCTCTGTTCCCCTGGCTCATTGGCTTCATCCTTTCCAACTTCTACAGCATATAAAACAGATGTATTTCAGACTTCATTCTATTTTACCATGCTGTCTTGGTTCATACCCAGAGCTGATCTCCTCCATTCATTCAGCAAAGTACAGTTGCTATGGAGAAGATCACAGAATGAACATGCCAGATCTGTCTGGACCCTAACCTAAACTCAAACTTAGGTCTTCCTTTTTAGGTAAGGAGCTGGGTAGGGAGCGATCCTCCCCACCTATTGGTATTAAGCAACCTGGACTTCTAATCCAATTTCAAACCCAGATTCTCTTGCTCAGACATAGACAGCTCTTACATAACAAAATACAAATTTTCTTAATTACAGCAGCCCCTGTTTTCAGAATGCTTGAATTTGCAATATTAATGTTATTCCTGGAAGGGGAGAAAATAAAAATGGGTAATTCTTAGTCTTTGGGGATGGAGGAGGGAAGTAGGAAGATGTCTGTGACTGGGATCTTACTGCTACCTCTGTGGCTTGAGAGCAGAACTGAAGTGTCTGGAGCTGACAAAGAGAGCTCCTTCACTGGGGCTAATGCAGTGGCTGTTAACAACACCAGGTAACAACCCCTGATGGGACTAGCAGCTGGGAAGGGCAAAGAGAAACCTGCTTCACTGAGGCACTCATAGATGTTAATGAACAGCAAGAAAGTGTCTGTGGGTCTTTCAGGCCTTTGAGGGAAGTGGGGTCCAGTGAGCCCTGAACATGCTCTCTCCAACCACCTTTCCTGTCCTGTCCCCTCTACCCTGGGATTTTCAAACTCTCTGCTTATCTGCCCCAAATACCATCAAAGCTAGTACAGCTACCCCAGGAACACAAGTGGGCAAACCTGCGGCCTTTTGAAAATACTGTCCTCTGCATACAAAGAATAAGCACAAGGAGGTCCAGGGAGTCTCTTTTCCCTTCAGACCTTGGTAAACATTTTTCACTAGTTCTAAACATATAAAAGGCTTTAGACAGCTACCTAAGCAATCCAGACTCAACAAATATCTTTATTATATGAAAACAAAGAAAACTTCCTGCATGTGGTTTGCTTTCAACTACCCTTATCTGTTTAATAGACACTGAGCTAAGCAAGAAAAGCATATTAAAAAAAAAAGCACATTTATGTTAGACTTCTTGCATAACACAGGCCAGGAGTTTTCTCCAGTGACCTTAGAAGTCCCTACGCTCTATTAATTTCTGGTTTGTTGTATGTATTCACTGAAGGGGGAAGCACATGACTGAAAATAAATTTTCTGCGTTATGTATTTGCCACATAAGAAAGGAAAATAGTGCTTCAGATTTAAATCATATAGTTAGCACTGACTGACTGACCAGACTACCTTTCCCACAATTTGGTATTAAAAGGTGTGTCTGATAGCTCATTTGCAGGTCAAATCAGACCCCAGAAGGTCAGATGTTACTCCTGAACACTGCCTGTCCCACTCCAGCTCTGCCTGGTGGCAACTGCTCACTGCTGGAATTTGTTTCTGAGCATTACAGAGCTCTTGGACTGCCTGCCCTAAAGCAACTGTGGCCAGACAAAGGCAATATCTTTTCACATAGAGCAGAATCCCAAGCCCTGTGAACTTAGCTCCCTCTGTTTGGCATTACTGATCCGTTAGTCTAAATATGGTACATGGCAGTTTGATGGAAATCATTTCCAGTAAGAGAGGATGTTTCCTCAGCAGTTTTCAAGCTGGCTCTGACTCAGGCATTCTCATGGGAGCCCATTTAACTGGTCATTAGGGAGACAGCAAAAAGGCATTGAGGAATTTTGTAACAAAGATGTGCATCCTGTATGAAAGACCTCCTGAGAGTCCTCCTGGCCATTGGCTTTGTGTATGCTTGAGAGATTTTATTGATGCTGCTGAAAAAGTACTGATGAAACGAATCTATTATTTGTGCATAATTTTAAAGATGCTGTATTGTACTTGTTCCAGCAATGTGATGAACCACTGTGCTTGTAAAATGCTGTGCTCAAACAAACCATAATTAAATGTTCAAAGTCGATTAACACCCTATATTGCAACACACTAATCAATAGTGGAAGGGTTGCAGTTACTAAATGAATAACGGGAAGAAACATTCAGAATTTGCTAAGCAAAGTCTTCTCATAAACTAGGACTAGAGTAAATATGTCAAGCAGAGAGTCTATCTAAGAAAGTAAGGGTTGTAAACTGCCCTTAAAAAAGCCATAAGACGCAAAATAAGTATTCCTTCATAATACACACTCTGATTTATGCCTTTTTATGCATATGTGTTTCAAGGCAAATCTTTAATCCTGTAAAGTCCCTGAATAAGCATGTTTCTTTAGGTGTCTTGGCTGGACCCCCTGACTTTATGAGGATTACTAATATGTTTAAAGCTGAGTCACATCTTAAGAGTTTTGTTGGACTGAATCTAGTATCTGGCAGAAAGGTGGGTATCACAGAGGGGCAGAGTTTTGATTTCCATTTCAAGTCATCCAGACTGTGGCTGCCCCTGCCCCCAAAACACCCCATCATGGAGGCAGCAGATGAAGTGACATACCTCCTGCTGAGGCACATATGTAGGGTTAGGATGCCCCAAAGCCAGTTGTCCTCTCTACATGTCTCAGGCAATCCAAAGAGACGGGGAGCCTGTTGGATGAACAACCCATAAGGGGATCTTCTGTTCTGGATCCTGACACATGCAGATAAAATGTAAAAGCCCTCCCTTATTGACTTCCCTTTGTAAGGTTCAGAGTTTAGACAGGAGTTTTCTTCATTTGGAGACACATTGATTCTTATCACTAAGAGTAAGACTGTTTGTTGAATGTTTACTGCCAAGCCAGACTGAATCACAACCATCTTCTGCTTGCCTGAATAAACAAAAGCTATCATGAGAGAAATCACGTTGCTTAAGTGTTGGATCAAATACCTATGGGATTGCAAATTTGGTTCCTGGGCATGCTGGACTGGTGTTACATGCAGGAGTAGTGACACTGGGAGAAAAAAGCCTAGAAAAGGAGGAGAAAGGCACAGGGAAAAAAAACCCATAGGACAAAAGGAGAAGCAAGTTTGGGTAGATATGCAACAAATTTTGTAAAAAAAGGTGTAGTGTTCAGGTGCTCTGCACTGAAAAGTGGGACATACCACAGCTAATCAACTCCTTAGGCATGTTAGTTGGGGGGCTCAGAGAAAGGGAGGCATTAATCTTAAAGGTGAAGTTCCAGAAAACTTTACATCAGGCAAATATGACAGTTTTCTCTGCCCTCAAAATTCCCTTTCCTTGGATAGATGTTATGTTCCCTACAGATGTCTACTGCAATATCTCATCTCTCTGATGATACTCTCTGTAGCTTGTGCTATTATAACTCCACATGCTCTTGTTATTCATATGAAACTATCTGATGTCCTTCTCTTTCATGCTAAGCTCTTGACCTCAATAACTTCTTGTGGCCAGGAGATCCTTACCCTAACAACATGCATGAGAAAAGATTTTTTTAAGCTGATCTAACTGGCTAGGCTTTTATTTTAAGCTGTTAAGCCCAGTTCAGCCTTACTGATGTGTAGCTTTTTTAGGCAATCTTATCCTGTGTAACTTAGCCAAGGTATCCCTGTAGTTGAATTTAATATATAAAGATTTAGCAAAACAATCTTGCTGGTACATGTTTTGAAAAAAAATCCTGCAATGAGAGGCATGAATTACACATAATTATTGACCTTGCAGTGTAAATACTGGTGATAGGAAGCTTTTAAAATGTACATTATTAAACTGGTAGAGTGTTTATTGCTATATAGACATCAGTGGTTTAGCAATTAAATGTATATTTATGAACTCTCCTAAATAGACATTATTAATCCAAAACTTTCAGTTTTAAGATAATTTTTAAAAAAAACAACAAAACACACTTTTCAGATCCAGGACACTAAGTTGTCTATGAGCTGTTATAATCTTTAATTTTAAACTATATAAATGTCCCACACATAACAGCTTCTTACAGGGACTGTTACAAGAACCTTAACTGAATGTAAAGTCTTTCCACTGACTTCAAACAGCTTTGAAAAGACAATCTCCTGCAGGCATTACCTGCTCACCATTAACTGCTCTGGCATGTCCATGTTACTCTTCTGGCACTTGCAGAGGAAGGAAGGAGATGAGGAGTGTGATGCCAAGAACAATTGTGTACTTTATTTAACAGCATTATCCCTATAGCACTCAGCACCTTTCTCATCCAATTTTTGCTGTTGGTCAGTGATGATATGCTGTGTGAGTGATGGGGAAAAGACAGTTGTTTTAAAGTATTCAGTTGGAGCTGACTCTAGGCAGAAACAGGACCTGGTCTGTGCAATGCATGCTCTAGGTCCCAGGTGGGAGAGGTTGTGGCCTCATGCTCCAGCAGCAACAAGTCTGGGGAAGGCCTGCAGAGCATAGGGCTTGATGAGATAGATATAGGTCCAAAGGGTGGGCTGGACCACAGGGAAACAAAGACTCAGGGAAGATAGGCTGGATTGTGTTGGTAGGTAGGAAGACTCTATGGGACCAAGGAGAAGGGAGAGCCATTCATTCCCTTCTGGTATTGTGCAGCATTAGTATCCCACTCAAATGTTTGTCTTAAACACGATGATCCACCAAGAGTATGAAACCAAATTTATCGATGGTGTCCCTAGTGGACATCTCATCTGCAGCCATAGGGAGTTAACATGACTTCCCAAATCATCCTTGCAGAAGGGACATATTGTGCGGTCCTCTATACAAACTGGTCACTAAGGGTAGAGTTACCAGATTGGATTTGAGATATGGGTTTAGACTAAGACAGAAAGTGACAGGCTGGAATTCAAGTTAATTGAAAAAATATCACGCCTTTCAAGTTTTCTTCCTTACTCCTCAGCTCTCATGTTTGTATTGCTACAGCTATTTAGACATGTCAGGCAGGTTAGGAAGAGATGGAGATACACAGGGGATTGTGACAACTTGAATAAATGAAGTAAACTGGCTTGAAGTAAAATAAGAGGTGTTGTTCTGTTTGTGTTCAGGATTCAAGTAACCTTTTCTGAAACCATAGTCTGATTTTCAGACAGGTAAGTTAATCTAAAAATCAGATGAGCACTGCTTACCCCAGCCACTAGGCATTCATGGGACTTGCCTGGCCACCTGCAATTCGTTGGGTGCTCTTCTGCTGATATGCAAGAAAATGGCCTGGACAAAAAGACTAACTATTTATTTCCAAATGAATGGTGGGATCTGACTTCTGATGAGCTTCTGTCACCTCTGGAAACATCTGAGTGTCTCTGGGTGCCGAACCTCAGCTCAGCTGCCTCTGGTGCCAGAGGAGGATGCTTAGAGCCTAGGAGGGAGGGAGGAAGGGAGAGGAGAAAAGCCTTGAAATAGTTGTGATTTTTGGCTCCAAGCCAAGGAAGTTTGGCTATCTCTGCAAGAGGGGAAGTTTGAATAAATTATCCAAGTTGTTGTAGAGATTATTACTCCCTCTGGGTCTTCTCTGAGGAAGGTGATGATGGGAGGGTACGGGAAAGGAAGCTGACTAAGTCTAATAGAGTGGAGGCTTGTGCTCAGTGTTGGGCCAACCTGACAAAACTGTCCCATGAGAAGTGTGTCCAGTGGAGGCACCAAGCGGTGTTTGTTTTTGTTGGCTCTGCATCTGTTGTCTTCAAATATGTCTGGAGATATTGCGAGAGTACAGAAGAAGTGAGCTGAAGGTTTCTGTGGCTTTTTGTCAGATTTTCATCCTGTTTCCATCGAGAGACTTTCTGGTGACAGGGTTGGAGTGGCTCTGAAGAGTCAGAGAAAGGTGCAGAGCTCAAGGTCTAGATCTAACCCTGGTGCCTCTCACAAGACACTCTCAACCACATTGAATTGGAAAAGCTCTATTCTATATCCCTACATACTGTTGCACAAAACTTATGCACAGAACCTGGAAAATCAGTCCTCTGACATGCGATCTGCCCCAGCCATCTCACTGAGGACCAAATGTGGATATTTGGTGCAGCTGATAATTTAAATGCCCCAAATGCCAATGCTTCTCTTGCTCATGTGGGAAAAAAGAGCAGTGTGGTTGCTGAGTGGTCTCTCTGAATTTCCCCTCAGTCCCAGGAGGCGCATGCATGCAAGAGGGGATGCCAGGTGCCTGCTCCCCATCCCTGGAGAGGGGACCAGATGGGGAAGCTGTGGGGCTGGGGAACAGGCTGCCCCCTGCTAGATGTGTGCTCAGACCTCTGTGTGCAGCTTCTCATCTAGGTGAGTCACAGGAGAGGGGCTCGCTGTGTGGGCATAGCTTCAGCAGTGTATCCTTGCTCCCCCCCCACTCTGTCCCTGGGTGGGTTCTGCATGGAGAACCCAGATGAAAGAATTTCATTCTTTGCACACTGGGTGTTAATCAACATTTTGGGAAATGCAATTACAGGTTCACAAGCTGTGGAAACCTCTGGGTTTCCCACACTTGGCCAGTATGGTCATCATCCATGGCTCAGCTCTTTCATTAGCTGCCAGGGACACTTAACCTCTCAGTGTCTGCATGAGACGGGGAATGTTTTCTGAATGACTAAGGTGCCAGCCCTGGAGGCAGACATGTAAGTTTTGCAACAGCCAGTGTTAGGATTTTCCTAAGAGAATTAGGAACACAGTTTTCTGGGAGCCAAACTCTACTAGTTGATTTTTTTAAAAAAAAACAGCCCTGCCTTTTTGTTACTAGCTTTCCAGCTGAGCATGTTAGACTCCTGGCACTGCTGCTGTACTCTGCTGCATTACTCAGCTTTTGTGCTGCCAAACTGAAATGTCAATGCAAGTAACTGTCAGCCTCCCAGGAGGTGAAATGTAGAGTACCATTCCCCCCTCCCTAGGTAAGCAGCTTCAGAATACAGCTCGGTCAGTTACAAGAAAGGTTACAGGGTATGTTGCCTGAGGTAGAGAGGGACCAGGCTTGCCAAAATGCAATGACCTTCCCAGTCCTGAATTCCCAAGAACACCCAGAATTACATGGAAAAATAAGGTTTTCCCATTATATGCACTTTCCTGAGTAGTTCTGCTAAAGTATATTCCCATTGCCATTTTTCTGCATTCTTAAATGTCTATGTCCTGACTGCTATATCCGGAGAAAACTTTCATTATCAGAAACCATAATTCACCTACCAGCTCTCAGAGGTCACCACTCATTAGACATTTATTCCTTGACCTTAAGGCCTTGCCTATACAGAAAGCCTGTACTTCTCTAACCTCACTAGTATAATTAGAGTAAACCAATCTCTACCCTTCCCCCACTCCTTGGTGTGGATGCAATCATGCAGCAATAAAGATGTGTATACAAATCTCAGTAATTCTTACAGAGAATGCATAGTGTGTTTTACCACAACAAGGCATTTTCATTTTGGTATAACTGCATCCCCACCAAGCCTTGTGCTGCTCTAATTAGGGCTAATTTCGTACATAAGTGGATGCCAGAAGGACCACACTGAAATGCTGATATATGGGGGCAGATGCATACACAGGGCTACTGTCTACGTCTTACCTATGTACTGATGTGGGTCTCCCACCTGTAGTGTCACAGACCTAGCACTGTGAGAGAAGGAGGTCGTATCAGCAATTGAAATAATTGTACACGTACAGAAACTATGTTTAGACAAGGCATATAGAGAAACACAACTTATTTTCTATCATTTCCTACCCTTTGGAGGATGGACTGTCCTGCTGTAAGGCAAACCTGACAACAGTCAGAAGCGTAAAGTCCATGAGATGACATGTAATGTTTGGTCTAAGAGATTAAATACTGAAATTATTCACCTTTTAAATAGATAGTTCAAGAGAACAAACTCCTATGAATTAATGCTTCATGATCTGAAGTGCTTTTAGTGTTTCAGTACATTCTGAAGGACTCATGAGAAAATGTCCCCTGTATCTGGAAAGAAACCTCGGACTGACCTCACCCAAGAAATCTGGATACCTTCTTCCTCTTTTAAAGCAGCAAATAAAGATGAATCTAAATGAAGTGGCAAGCAAAACTTCAAGCCAAGTCAGTTACAACATATCTGCAACCACAAGCCAATTAGATCTGCCCTGGGGTTTTAATACAGTGTGCTAGACAACGCCAGTATCTGAAAGTCTGTAGTGCTTTCTAGTCCACTCAAAAAAACAATTAACTGAAAACAAGGTAAATAATAAACATATTATGTAATATATTTTTGAGCATGTAGTATTCATGCCGTTTCTCCAGGGCACCTCTATTCCAGGATGAGACAAGACTTTATGCAAACCCTGATCACACACAGTAAAGCACTTTATAAAGGAACAAGGATGTTTGGCAGAGGTACAGTAGTCAAAAACTCCTTGGCCGTGCACAGCCATACACTGCCTTACTGACTCAGATGCTGATCCTGAGGCCTGAACCAGCTGCCCCTACAAGTTCAAGCAGCCATGGGTCTGCTCTGCCAGCTTATTTATCAACTGGGGAAGTCTCATATTGCCCATTACATGTAGGCTGGGAAGGCCTAGTGACATCAGGATGCACTTTGCTTTGCCTTCACTTTCTCAGTCCTGATGTGCTCCTCCATGGGGAAGATAGGCTGAGTAAACTTAGCTTCAGCCAAGCATTATAGCTGGATGCTAATGACTGGACTAAGGAGCTTCAAGTTCTACTCTGGTGGTACAAAGGGATTTCAGTGGAGACCAATGATCTCTCCAGTAGAAGTAAGTTTTAGAAAATTCTCAGGTTTTCCAATAGCAGTATTAAAAGCCAGGCTGTGGTAATAGCTGTAATTTCTCTCCCTTTGCTCTTAAATGTGTTGTGGATGTGCAGCCAGAAAGCATAGCCTGTCTTGTGTCATGCACCCTCAGTTCCCCATGCTCTGCAATGAAGTTGGTCAATGCAATTTTTAGACAAGATAAACTGAAGTTACCATTTTGCTTCTACAGCCTATAGTCAGGGATAAGAATTTGCCTTCTCTTCCCACACGCCTTCTCAATCTGTGGGCAACACCCTACTTTCAGTAAAGTGAAGGGACTTCTGCCATTGCCTTCAATGGAACCCAGAATTCACCAACGTGTTTGGAAATTCTCATATTTCACAAGCAATCCATCAACCCTGAGATAACATAAATAGCCAACATGTGAAATACTATAGTTCCAGGCACATCATCCCCACATCAGTCAAACTTCACTACTGTGAAAATACTTTAAAAGAAGAACTTCCCAGACAGCCTGTACTCTCACAGAGCCTGCACAGGACCAAAAGTGGGACACCAACTTCAGCAGGCAGCAGTGCCAAGCTTTGAGGGAAGAGGGACAGGCCTGGGGGAGGTTGTAGTTGAAGGGGCTCTGGAGTGAGAGGGAGGGCCGTGCCACACACATTCATTTGTGTTACCTGCGTAAGTGTAGAACCTGCTCTGTTTCTACATTGAGGGATTTTGCTTTTGGCAGCTAACCTCTGGTTATACAAGTGATTTCTTACACGGTGCAATGAGCAACACCTAATCATTTTCTCTCACACAGGGAACTTAATGACTGTTTAATATGTCTGGAGCAATGATGTCCCATGTTTGGCTTGCAGGTCTCTAAGGCTATCCAGGAAGTTTAACCGTGCAGTACTCAACAGCTGAGCTTTCCATTTAATTAATTTTGGCATTCTTTTTATATTCCCATCTCTTTTAATTTCCAAGAGTTCTCTGGAAAATAAACAGCATCTGATTTTGCAGATTAAAGCAGAAACCCACATTCATTATTTCACATCAAAAATTTTCTCATGGATGAATGAAGAGGGGAAACATCCTTGGGCCTCTGATAAAGAGAAGAGAGATCCCATGGCTTCCACTCAATGGGGAAAGATCTTGCTCAATGGAATTGTGGGTTTCTGCACTAAAAACCACTCTGAGCAGCAGGTCACTCCTTCCTGTGTGGCAGAAAAGGCCCAGCACCTCTCCTTTGTTCCCTGTCAGGAGAAAAAAGAGAGAGAAAGTAGTAGAAGTAGTGGTAGTGGTGGCCCTGTAGTTTCCCAAACAGATCTCCTCAGATGGAGCACAGAACTGTTGCTGGTGTCAGCCTCCCCTTGGTGATCACTCTCAGTCACAAGATATACTGAGCTGATTTATGACACTTCTACTGACTTACTTCAACCGAAATTTGGACATCATAGTCTCTTTGGCTGTTACTTGTATTTCATTCTAAACAAGTGAAAACAGGTAATTGATCTCTCAGGAACCAGAAGTTCTGAAGTACTCAAAATCTCAGGTAGTCTTGTTAAGGGATGAAAAAGTCTTTATCAAGCTTCCATTTTCTGTGTGTCATTTCTTTTTTTTTTTTTTTTTTTTTTTTTTTTTTTTTTTTTTTTTTTTTCCTTTATCTTTTGATCTTTTTGTTTTTTTTTTTTTTTTTGGTGGGGTGTTTTCAGACAG
>WUAM01000089.1:2305675-2345295 GCA_024336885.1 Actenoides hombroni
TCCCAGGTGGTTTTGTTAAGGGAGGAAAAATTTTTTTTAAAGCTTCCTTTTTCTTTGTGTCTTTTTTTTTTTTTTTTTTTTTTTTTTTTTTTTCTTTTTTTTTTTTCCCCCTGAAGCTTGGAACCTTGGAGATACCTTGTTATTTCAGGTGGAGCTGTTTCCAGCCAGGGGCAACTGTGGGCCCAGGCAAGGTAGGACTGCTTTGGGATGCTTTGACTTTTCTGCAAGTAAGTCCATTAGTCAAATGTGTTATTGGTGGTGCTTGTTATTCTCATTTTGAAATTTCACATTGAGTTTCAAAGATAACATAATACAGAAAAATGCTTTTAATAATCAATCTAGAAAGGAGGAGGAACTGCTGTTCAGGAGATCAGAGTGGATAATGCAAATGCTCTCAGTGCCTGGGGATGTACACAAATTAGGGAGAGACCAGAGGAGAGCTACAAGAACAATAAGAAATTTAAAAAAACCCCACAGTCTGTTAGGAAAGATTAAAGGAAGTAGGGGCCTTAGTCAAGGACAAAGGTTGGGGAAGGCTGTATAAAGTCTTTGAATGTTTAAAGGCTGTTACAGGATAGCAATCAATTTTCTTCACATCCACATAGGGAAGTAAAAAAAAATCTACTCAACCTGAGGCAAACAGAATGTATCTTACTTATTGTTGGTCGTTGTTTGTCCTTTTTTTTTTTTAAAAAAAAAAAAAAGAGAGAAAGAAAACCAAAAAAGTGTTAGTGAAATGGAAGATCTGATTATCTAGGAAAACTGTGGAATTCCTTCCCAAAATGTTTTCAAGACTCAGCTAGACAATATTCTGCCAGAGATGCCTCGTAACACTTAAGCTTGCCTCAGTACAGGGGTTTGTACTAGATGAACTTAAGCTGCATAAATATTGATGAGAAACAAGTGATCACCTCTCCATCATGTTTTAATAACCCGCTCTGTGCAGTGTGACTCAGGAACCCAATATAGCTGAAAATAGACCCTTGTCTATGGACATACGGGTGAAAAAAACCAGTCTGATGGAGGTTTTAGGATCTGCTAATGTAGCCTTCTTGTACAATTTTCTGTGACCCAGGCAGTCACAGGGACCCTTGATGAATGAGTTGCCGAGTAGAGAACAGTTTGCAGACAGGTCTGAGGACATCTCAGGTGCTCTGTCCTCAGGCTTTTCCCTGTTCTGGGGAAGTAAGTGATTTTTTTATTCCTTCTTAATGATAGCCAGGTGAGCCTCCTTCTTTCCAGACTTGATGTCCTTTGCCAGGCTGTCTGGTTTGGATCCTTGTGTATCATCAAAGCAACACTCACATCCTCCTTGTTGAATCAGGGGAGCTGGAGAGAGTCTATGGAAAGGATGACATGAATAATTAGTGATTTAGCAAACATGAAGCAAGATGGAAAGACCTGGGCTCTTCACTGGGGTGGGGAAATAACAAGTTCTGAGCATAAAAGCTGTCCTAAAGGAACATGGCACAGTACGCTGTTCTCCATGTCCCTTAGGAGGAGGGCCAGGTGAGGAGCAATAAGTTCTTTTCTCTACCCTGGTAGATTCTCGGTGGATGCTGCCCCTTTCCTCTTCCCACTTGGTTCTCCAGGCCTCACTGCATAGAGAAGCCACTGTTGCTCTGAGCCCGCAGGAGACCATGTTGTCTTACATGTCTTCAGAGCTGGCTGTGCTTGGCCCAGCATGGGGTCTTAGGAAGCCCTCCCTCATGACTACCAGAGCATGCTATCAAGGGGCTGTGGGAGCTGCCAGAGGACATGATATGAGGGAAGCTCACTCCACTTTGTTGGCAACGAAATATCTTTACTCTGAATAAAAATGTCCTTGAGAAAGAAAGCAATTTATAGTTAATCACTGGAAGGTTTTTTGAGAATTTAGCAAGGGCAGAAAGATCTGGAGTCTTATGGTCTGGAATATAATAGAGGAGGATGGTTTCCATGAATACTCGGGGGTATTATTTTGTGCTGCACATGTTTTTTTTCTGAGCCTGGTCTTTTCGTACAATACACTGCATGTCCTGTACAGCAGCAAGACAAGACAAAGCTAACCACGTAGGTCGCAACTCTGAGCATGTGGGAAGCCACTCTCCAAATATAAAAGGTAAATATCTGGTATTGATAAACACACTGTGCATACTTAAGGTCACCACTGTTCCTTGGGTGCCCTTTGTTAGTGTAAATAAGCTTCATCTTGGTTTGTGGCAAACCTCAAATATTTGACTTTAGTCTCAGCATGGTTGAGCAGGCAGTATACAGTTATTCGTCTGTTCCTGTGCATGGTTTTTAACACTGTAACTTATCATACTAAATCATTCTTGACAATGAAACCCCAAGCTTGTCCAAAGAAAACACTAATAGATGGTTAGAGGATCCTCCTCTTGCCCAGTCTAAAGTTGCTCTTCTAATCATTCAGGTGCCGACCATTCTCCTACTCCAAGGAAACTGTTAATGCATTCTCTCTGTTATATTAGTTTTATTAGCTTCAATGAAAATGGGGAGGCTATAACCCTACTGATACCATGTGTGGGCCTTTACCTAGGCTAAGGCAGGGAGAAGGGGCTGTGCATAGGTGAAGGTGCCTGGGGCACCCTGCTGGGTAGTGGGAATGCAGCCTGAGTCCACATCTCTGCAACACACTGCACTGCCTTCTGAAGCAAGTGTGTGTGTTTTGACCACCACCATCTGACTTTTGGGAGAATGGGAAACGGAGTATGTGGGGAACTACACCTTTGGAAAGTTCTGACCAGAGCCAGATGGATCCCAGATTCCTTGGCTCTGAACACCCTGGATTGTGCAAAGTGGGTGGCTACATTGCTGGAAAAGCACTAAATAGCTCAGCACAGGGGGTTCTTTGTCTCCTTCTCTCGTAGCTATTAGCATGAAGAAAGCAGAAGTTACAGTACAGTTTCACCCTGGTCACTGCAGCTTTGGAGTGCTGCTTGCGCAACTCTGGCTCAAAGTGCTGACTTCACAGCAGTGTGCCTGCTTAAGGGGACAGTGGTACAGAACTGACTATGTTTAAATGGAAAAGTAGTATAGAAAAATGTTTAGTGTGTGTGGCAGCCATATCTGTGCTCCAAGGGACATGAACAGCTTCATTCCCAAAGAGGCTTTGGGACTCAGCTGACATTGTACCTGTGTAAACCTCAAATTGAGATTATTCATCTCGTCTGCCATCTGAATCTGAAAATAAATGAGGTTTGCAGAATGTTCCTGAGTTGCTGAAGATCTTTCACACAGCCGAAGGCTGTGCATGAAGCCACTCAGGTTGTAATGGCTCCACCAGGCTTTAGCTTGGAGCCATCACATCAAGGATGTCTGTCTGCACATCCTTACAAAAAAAAAAGCATGTTACTCTCTGCATCACTTCTCCTTCCCATCAGTACCCACACAAAATCCAGGCATGTGGTGACTACGTCCAACTCAACAGCCCAGTGAGTAGTGCCTTGGTCCTTCTGCTTGGTTGAGGCCAGGCATTGTCTCTTGGGTGATGTGCCAGCCTCAGCTGTAGGGCACTCTGGAGTGAAAGCTTCCTCTCTGAAAGCTCTTACATCCGGCAGAAAATGCTTAAACATATCTTGTGTTTCAGAAAAAGTGAGAGTGACCATGTACGCTGATGATTAGGATTTCCAGCAGAATGCTTCAAATTAAATCTTCATTCCAGTGAGCATGATGACTCAGAGGACACTGTTTTAAAAGGGGCAGCAGTTGTCCCAGTAACACAAAACTACACCCTTCAGCTGGACAGGGAGTTGCCAGTTTTGTGATCTCCTACCACACATTTAAGTTAATGTTTTTGGTAACATGTTCATAACAAAGCAGAACTCTCCTATTCTCTAAGCAAAAATTTTGCTTGATCCTTGTTCAAAGCCATGCAGACATACCTTTCTGCCAGTCTGTTCTATGCCACATTTTTAATTCCCTATTTTTCTCTTCCCTGGCCTCTTTCAGCTGTCTCTCCCCACTAGCAGTGACCCAGGCAGAATTTGTACATCCAGGAGATTTGCCTTGTCTGTGGGATATGGGGTGGTGGGCCATGGTTGGCGGGGGCTCTTCCTGTCAGCGTTTGGCTGGGGTGGGTTGTTTCCGAGCTCCAGTTTCTTCCCACCCACGCGAATGGGACACGCAGTGCCTGCTGGATTTCCCAGAATGAGCCTGGCCAGGAAAATGTAGAAGCCTTGGCTATGGCTCGGAGTTTTGGCAAAGGCCTCTCCCAGGAGCAGGGCTGGTAATGGCAGAGTGGTGTGGCAAGAAGGCTGGCTACAAACCCAAGCAAGCAGCTGGTACCAGGAAAGCATCTGTATTTTTTAAAAGAAAGAAAAAGACAAACAAGCTCCTCTTTCAGCTAGTCGAGGTTAAAATGCCAGGTTTGGCTCCTTTGCAGCTCTTCAAGCCCTTTATTGGGAATTATGTCCTCAGCCATGCCCTGGACACCTCCAGCTCCCCATTTCCCTACGGGAGGGACAAACAGCTGCAGCTTCTTGGGAAATGCTCCCCTCCCTTTCTTCCTGGCAGGTAGATACTGTTCTTGAGCTTTCCGAGGAATCGGTTGCATCAGCAATGACAGCCAAATAGTTACCAAGGATGACAAAATTTGGCCATACTGAATGGTTTGTTAAGGAAACAACGAAGGCTGCAAACCTGCTCACTGGTTATTCATGAAGGTGATCCCAAGCTTTGCTTCAATGAATGGAGCAAATGAGCCCCATCTTGCTGTCCCCATTAAACTTGATGGACTTGTGCTGACCCACACCAGCTTGGAGACTGAGCTATAACATAAAGCAGCCTTCAATTTAAAAAAGAAAAAAAAATAAAAAAATTAGATCACTACAGGAGGCACAGAAACAGCAGGAGTTCCTGGATATGCTGTAATTGTGCTGGCTCTGCCCATCCTGAGAGGTGAATTTTACACCTCTGGGATATGCTGAACTACCTACCTACCAGCACAGGTCTTTAGCACAGGCATGACTTATCAGATGAAGGTAAAATCCTAAAATTGGCAAGGCAGAAAGAAACCTGCAGGTGGTCCTGGAATAGGTGTTTTGCCAGACTGCTGTTATCCATGGAGTTATGGGCGCATTCACATCTATGTCTTCATGGAGGGCAGAAATACAGACTTGTAGGAAAAAAAAAGATTAAAAAGCAGGGGAAATCAATCAAATTGTTTCTAAATTTCAGAAAGTTGTAGTTAATTTGATGTAAATATAAAAAAAATTCTAGTAATAAAATTTGAGCCTGTATGAGTAAGACCAAA
Organism: Actenoides hombroni; assembly: GCA_024336885.1. Taxonomy (NCBI): domain Eukaryota; kingdom Metazoa; phylum Chordata; class Aves; order Coraciiformes; family Alcedinidae; genus Actenoides; species Actenoides hombroni. The sequence continues at coordinate 2,310,930 of WUAM01000089.1, forward strand.
AGTCTGTGTTGTCTGACCCTCAGCAGTGACTAACAGTGGACACTAAAGAAACCAACAAGCATTCAGTGTTATCATCACCATTCTTCCATCTCTCAGCAATGTGTGACTCCTAAAATTTTTGAGTCAGAAGTTGCATCTGCATCTTGGTGTGAAATACTATTTGGTGAAATTTTTCTCCTCCTATTTTTTCTCGTTCGTATTTCCATGACACTCTGGCAGTGAGCTCTACATTTGAGTGGGGGGAAGATTCAGGATGTGTTTTTTTCAAATTAACCTGATGCCTGCAGAGTTGAACATGATCATAAATTGCAAAGATCATGAGTCATTCAAATCAGTAAGCCATTCCAAAAGGTGCCTTTTGATTTCTCTTGTTCTTCTCCTTTGAGATCTGGTATTGGTGCACAGAGGACTTGGACAATTGGAAGAGACTTAACCAGCCCTGTATTATTTCTGTTTTGGGTTTTTTTCATAAACAATTGTTGATTTAGTCAACATTAACTTTTGAACTTTTAAAGAAATGTTGCTTTGAAATTCAGTTTGAAAAGTATTATTTCAATGCTGTAATTAACTTGGCCTTAAACTGGGAGTGGAGTAATCAAGCAAGCTTTCACAACATTTTAGTCAGAAAAGTCAACATCACGAAGACATGTTTTCCTTACTACGTCTTCCTGTATCTTGTCTATCCTATGAGATACAAGTATTATGATAGGCCTTTATTTGATTATCTCACCTTGGATAAAACAAATTGAACATTGTTTGTGTTGTAAATAGTGTTACCTATCTAATTAGCTGTGCAGGCATATATCACTATGTTTTACACAGTGAATGGAGAAAATCAGAAGACCCACAGAATAACAGACCTTTTTTATGGACTACATGATGCTCAGAGTTAATTTACCAAGTGGAAAGAAGCAGTATATTAGGTGTGTCATTCTGCCAGGTACATCTGATAAATGCTTTAACAATGTCCGAGTACAGCACTCAAGTTAAAACACCTTTGGAGATGTCATTGCCTTATGGAAAAAGGCTACACCAGAACTGATGTATGGCCATATGGACAGCGGTGAAATGAAGGCTTTCTGCTTCCAGCAGGTGCTGGTAGCACACACTGAGGGAAGAGGTGTGAGAAATAGGATCTGTGCAGTACCACTCCCCATGAATATGCTCTTGGTGCAGACATCAATTTATAGCTTTGAGATGGAAAACATCCTGTGCATTTTATTTCAATAGTCACTGATGTATCTAGATGCTATTTCTCATTAAACTCATATTTGAAGTGTGAAGAACTGCATATTTTAATTTTTCTGAAGATATCTGCATTTCCACTTTTTTATAAAACCCCTCAGCATCACCTATTTGGCCAGGAGTTGCTGTGGGTCTAACACATTGACCTGACATGCACTCCAGGTGTATGCACCTCACATCAGGGCTTTGACAGGGAGTTTGTGAGGCTCCATAGCAGCCGTTCATCACTGGTTTGACACAGTACTCCCCTTGAGGAATTGGGCAAAGAGAGTTTAAAAAAGCAACCACTAAGCTGTATCGAATCTCTGTGGTTAGACCTCAGGTACCCTCCACTTCACCCACTACAATGAGGCACCTCCATGCCTGTCATCCTGCACATGTAACCACTTCACAGGGTGAGCCTGGCAAGGGAAACCACAGGCTCAATGAAGACAAACTGTCATTTCAGGATTCACACGGGAATATAACTTAGCCTCTGTGTTATACAAACTCAGTAATTATGTCTATCAGTGGGTTGATATTTTACATAGATAATGTGCATGATACCAGCTGATTCAAGCTACTTTAGAGAGCAGCTCTTCAATGTGAAATATGTTTATAAACTAAGATTTCTCTTAAGTTTGAATAATTATTGCTGTGGCAGCAACAAGATATTTTTCTGATAAAGATGCCCATAATTAGGAGATCAGTTAAGCTGGTGCTTTAAATCCTCCTGTGAAAGTCCTAGTGGTGGCATCACACTGTTTTTTGTCACAGGGTGGTGCAAGCAAAGATTTCAGTCTTAGGTTCCACTTTGGGGGAGCAAAGTGTCCTGAATGACAAACTGAGGAATGACAATTCCTCAATTCAGGCATGTGGTTCAGGTCCTCCAGACTCGAGAAATTAGATGAGATTTCACTTACACACCTCTTTCATGCAGTGTTGGGCAGAACAGGGAAGAAGGCAGAGGAGTACGAGTAAGATCTACTTGCTCCCTGCTCTGCTAAGAGGGTGTGAACTGGGGTAAGACTGAGCCACCAGATCCATAGTATTGCACCTCTTCACTACAGACTGAGCGTATATTTTTATTGCTTCCCAGGTAGAAAAGAGTCTGACTCCTCCAAACTGTTCAACACCCCTGTGTGGCTTTCACAGCAGGGATATGTAGTACTGAGGACATTCCATGAGGGTTAGTAACACGCAACAAGGATCACTAAACATGCTTGTCTATGATCAAGATAGCCCTTTCACAAAAGCAGTATTCTTTTTACTAAGTGAATATGAAACAAACTGTGCTGCTTCTGCCAAAGGAAGAAAAAGGTCAGAACCTGGACATAATGTAAAGCTAAGTGCTGGTGAGCCAACTTACTCAGGAGCAAGCTGCCACCCTTTGCACCTGAGATAGCAACTAGACAGATTTCCAGGTCCTTTAGGAGAGAAATTGCAGGCAGTGGGGCTGATCTGCTGCCCAAAGTGGTATGCATGCCTTGGAAATGGCATGGTTTGTCCCAATCTGGTCCTAGCAATGCTTCTAGGTATCCTAGGCAGAATATATCTCATCTGACCTCAGATGTTGGGCAACCTATGTCTGAGTTTGTTGTCTGGACAGTCTTTACAGTGAGTGGGAAGAAAGAGGCTGTGTAGCACCTCATTCAAAGATCTATTGCAAGGAGGAGATGAGTTGTGTCCTAGAAGAGACTGGTTCTCTCAGGGCTCTAACAGGAAACTGTGCAACTAATGCTGACATGGACACCAGCACTGTAGGTGTTTCCACTGAATCACCCTTTGAATTAATGAACCCTAGTGAATATATCTAAGAAAAAAATTCTGGTTCATGAAGGGATGTGTTACCCTTTCCCTGTCTAATGGCTTCTCCATTGAGGCTACCTCTGTGAAGAGTTGTTGGCATTGGTATTTTTTATGCTTTCCCTAATGTAATTATAAATATTCTCAAACATGCATGTTAATTCCCAGTTGCATTTAATTGAAGTGCTTGTGTCAGATGGCACTGGAATTTATCATCTCCTAACTTCTTGTCAACACTATGGTGTAACTTGGTGGACACTGCATCACTACATTTCAAGACTTGCCAACTTACTGAAATGCTTTAAAACTCACTTGAAAATTGTATTCCCTTTAAAAAATAAAAGTACTTAAGTAAAGCAAATCCCTGCCCTTTAGATTGTGATGTTATTTTAAATTACAAAACAAAAATCACCAACTTCTGTAACCTCCATACAATTACATATCTTCAATAACATAAATTTTCTGTACGAGATGCAATATGATCTACCCTTGTTTTTCTTGCTAACGGGTGGATTGTGTCATCTAAGAACTGCCCTGAGTTAATGACACATCGAATTACATCACCTCTGGGAAGCATTGCACTACTGAGCTTCCCAACCCTTTCCAGACAATTAGAGGAAATTCGGCAGCTATTCCGCATCCTTATGGAAAACACACTGTCTCTTTTCCTGGATTTTGCAGAAAGTAAGTGGGCTTTGAGCAGCCCAGATGCTAGAGGAATTTACTTACAAAGTCAGACAGAAAAACAGTGATGTCACTCTTTTTATTATGTTAAAACTACTGTTGTACCCACCCCTTCTCAGATCACATTGCATTATTACAGACTCCCCTATGCTGACAGCAAAGACACAGCTTTCCTGGGGGCCACCTTTCTCTTAGGAGCCAGAAGTGTCTACCAGTCCTACAGTGTCTTACCTGTGAAGAGCAGGTAAGAGAAGCCCATTACTCAAAGGAGGCCACCTTCTGTAAAACAGCTCACAACTCTCAAAAGGAATGCCTTTTCTGAATATACATGCTCTGTAGACATCTGTCTGGACCCAGAACATAAGAAAATAGTCCAATCCTATTGCTGTATTGAAGATCAATAATAAGTGGAAGAAATTGAAGAACTCAACTTCTAGATGGCCAGTGTGAACTGACTCTATCCCTTCTCCCAAAGAAGTCCTGCAACTGTGCCTCTGCCTCATCTACCACAAGTTATAACAAACCACATCAGCATCATCCCATGACAGGAAGATGATTAATTTATACAAAGATAAATCTCAGGGTCAGAGTTGCGGTTCTTACTGGTTTTGTTTGGCCACCTAGTACAAGTAGGTAGTTTTCCACATAGGATAGAACTTTCCTCTTCTTCGAGTGCATTGATGTCCAGAATTCAAGCAGTTCTATACATAGTGGTAGCTGCCTAGAAGGAAACTAACTTCCACCAAAAGAACAAAATGGCTTAAGGTGGAGTCTATTGAATTGAAATACCCTACCTGAAATTGAGCATTTAACCCACTTTTAACTCAGTCAGAACTAGCTGGTATATGTCCAGCTGGGCTGGATGCCTGAGCTCAGTACACACTGCCTCTGCTGAAGTATAGTTCTCAGGACTTCCCACAGATAGAACTGCTTCATGTTAGAGCTGTAGGAGACAGGAGTACACACCTTTAGATAGTAGAACCAAAAGGTGGCTAGTTGCATGGTCAGCAAGTGGGAGTGATGGGAAAGGGGAAATATGTGGGAGCAGAAATGACAGATACAGTCACAACCTGGAATGAATTTTAGACCACAAAAAACATCCATGGGGTGCCTTAGAGGGACACAGCTCTTCTAGTGATAGCAGTCCTCACAGGGAAAGTGTTTCATATTTGTTTTCTTTTCAGTCTTTCTCTTCACAGATTTTCTTCAAATAGTGACTTCCCTTTTTATGAATGAGATTCTGTAACCAGACCCCTCTCAGTCAAGGAAAAGAATGGGTATTCACAGCATATCACTTATTTTGCTGCTGAGTTAATGGTATACTGCAACAACTAAAATAAAAGGGGACAGAAGTATTGTACAGGTAGCAACACAGAAATGAAAGCAAGCTCTTGCCACAGAGTAGAATGTAAGGATTTGCTGAGGACCATCCAAGATCAGTTTCAGGCCACATGTTTCTATTCTTGTTAAGAAAATGTAGTGTGTATTGCAACAGCCCAGTTGCAACTAGCTATACAGAGAGAAAATGATAAACTCCAGCCTACGATTAACATGATGAAATTTAGGATTAAAGTGGTTCACAAAAAAGAGTTTTAAAAAACCATTTTGATTCAATATAATTTCTGTTTCTCTTCTAATCTTGATGCAGTACAGCAATATGTTTGTTGTGAGATATTAAAGAAAGAATAGGCGAATTACAAAGAAGGGAAAGAAGGCAATCAATGAAGGCAATCTGTATCTCATTCACATTGTTGAATAAATAATGGCAGAGGAGGTCTAAAATTAGATTTGAGAAGAAATCTGAACTAGTCTGGATATGGGCTGATGCACATCTCCAGTCTAACTAGTGTACTAGAGAATCAAATTCTCAGCTGGGGCAGATTGATTCATATCAATGGTGTCCTCCTGCTGCTTGCCTGGCTCCTCCTGGCTGGGACAGAGATGCTTATGCTGGGTGGGGAGAGGAGGTATCGATCCTGCAAATCATTCACTTCTGGAGAGACTGACCAGTTTTAGGTGATGTCTATTTGCAAGAGCCACTTTGTATGATGCAGGAGAGAGCCTTGCTAGTCCAATAATGGACCACGAGGTGGGAAGTGAAGTCCTCAGGTTTGCCATGCAAAGCCTGCCCTCCACACATTGCAACTTGATACAGAACAAGATGGGGTCAATAGCTGACCACACATTTTCCCCATTCCCAGTCCCAGGAGAAGGGGGGGGATAAGGAATACACCAGTTAAGCTTGGATCTTGCAAATCCAAACCAAAGATCTGTGGTCTTTTGCAGGAAGAAATGAGAACCAGTCTAGTGTGCCTCTCCACAATTAAGAAGCAATGAATGCTAGTGTGAGCTATGTAAGCAGTGAAAGTTTGAATTCTACCACATTGAATTTGAAGGTTAAATAGCATTAAGGCAAGCCACCAAAAATGAAGCTTTGGTGATGGATCACATCTGCTGCAACACCTGCTTAGGAAGCCCTAGACATAGTTCCCTCTTTAGGTGCTAACTACTCATTTGTTTTAAAAGCTCAGGTCACACAGTGTGAACATTGTTTGTCACCCCTCCCAAACTGTTTAACAGCTACCACCTAAACAGCCATTCTACCTTCCTGGTGAGGGTTTTGTGTTCCTCATGTCTCTGAGCAGGAGTGGATTTCTAGGTTACAGACCTAGCCTCATCTCATTTATCAACGTGTCTCAAACCATGGAGCTAAAGTGTGCTGGGCATCTGAAAGAGACTTCTTTCCATGCAGCTGTGACCAGGGATTGATGTGATCAAACAGCTTCCCAAAATCAATTCATCCACCCAAAGACATGCTCATGTGGAGGAAAAAGTTTAAAACAACAGAAGCTCACACATCTCTGATCTTACCTAAACTTTGTGTGTTCTTTGAAAATTCAGAAACCAGACATATCCCCCACTTCTGGGTTGGAAGATATGAGCTGTCCTCCTTGCTTGTTTCTCAGTCTCCCCAGAAGGAGCTGATTCTGCTTTCCTCACCTTCACCATCAGAGGTTGGAGGTGTTGGCACTTGGGTCTGCTTGTTGTCTTTAGGTACAGAAAATTAAGCCTGTCAAATCTCCCCGGGGTCTTACAGACAGGGGCTGACCAATCCTTTCCTACTGTTTACTTGAGGACTTGATACTTTTCCTGGATATCATTATCCATCATCTCTGGTTTTGCACTTCTTAAAAGTAACTGATGGATTTCATACAGGTAATAGGACATTTCTAGAATTAAGGCTATGCACATATATATTATACTTTTTTTCACTTGGCTCCTGAGCTAAAGAAAGCCAAGTAAATTGTAATTTGGAGCCAAATGCTGATATAACCCCAAAATATCAGTGTCTTCGTTAAACAGAAGGATTTTGTTTATGACACTGAAGTGAAGTGCAGTAAACTGGAGCTGATAATCCTTCTCCTGATTCATAGCAGGGCATGAAATTTCATCATCCTCCCCATATATCTATGATGGGGTGACTGATGTGTAAAAAGCTTGTGAATGTTATCTTTTAAGTCTCAAAAATAGCAAAGTTCACCTTTGCAACAATTTTTTCTTCATTTTCATTTGTTTGACATGATTTACTGAGTTTGATCCCAACTTGCAAACAAATTCAGATCAAGTAAGAATAGATTTATTCCTGAAAATGTTATCGTATCTACATAAAATATTGAAGCATGAAGATATACATGTCCCACATGTCTCGCAAAGAAAAGTTTTCAAAGGCCTAGATGGTTGCTGGGCATCTAACTCACATTTGTGCTTTTACAAATTTTCTTATTGATGGGCTCATCAATAATGACAAAACTTTCTGAGAAAGAGCAGTAAATAAATCCATTAAACCCTCTTCAATGTAATTGCACAGAAGGTCAGATCACTTCTCTGTCTGAGTGAAGAAGAAAGAAATAGCTCAGATAGGGAAGAGAGCCCTGTGAAGGATGGACAGAGGGATGGACATCCCTTGCTCTACCTCTTCCCAAGCACCTGAGAGCTTCTCACCTTCTGTCGGCTTTAAATGTTGCTGCTCATTTTGCCAAATCAGTCATGTTTACAGGAACTGCTCATTTCTGAGTTTCCCATAATTTGGAAATGCCAGTCTGCTTCAACCTCCTTTTCTTTTTGAGTGGGAAAACCCTCTCTCTGCTGGCCATGGAGTCAGCAGCTGGACAGAGCTCACTGGAGGGATGGCTCCCAGGGCTCTGAGGAAATATTATCGGAAACAATACATTTTGGGCCAGAGACCTGGGAGGGGGCTTGGGAGAGGACAAAGAAAAAGGCTGTGGTTGAGAAGCGCTGATAAAAAAGGAAACAAAAACCAAAGGAGACCTCAACTTTTTATCAGCTTGTGTATAAAATTGAAAGTTTAGGAGCCAGACTTAATTTCTATATTGAAAAATAAGGAAATGATTCATAAGACTGAAAAAATAAAACTCTTTAAAAAGAAGAAGTACCTCAAAGCAATGTCTGTCTGATTAGATTGGGTGTCTGAACAGAAATAGGAATTATACAAAGAATCAGCAGAGCAGTGTCACTGACACAGCGCCAGAGAGAGTCGATCTCTAACCAGGTATCTGCTTCCTCTGGGTGAAGGACTTTGGATTGATTATAATAGATTACCAAAATGCGTGACAAGTTCATTACTGTCAAAGAGAGTGGATAACTCTCAAACATTGCAGATATTTTATTTATGAGTGAATAAAAGAATTTTATAGCTGACTATCACTAATCTCCAGTGCTGGAATGGAGTAAAATAAATTCAAAGATTTGAGGGAGAGGGAATTATTTTCATAACCTAACATAGCTTCCCTTGTTATTATTATTTTTGTTCTTTGGTTTGGTTCTTTTGACTTAGAATTCTCTGTTTTTATTTTCAATTTAAAGGCAAACTGAAGTGTAACAAACAGACAGGCTTTAATAAAGAGATGTGTAGTGTCTGTTGTATTTGAGGGAACCTTTGCTGCTTGTGGTTTTGTATATAGTTATGGTAAATAACTATCATGCTGATTTTTGTGGTCTGGCCTTTGCTGTGAGTACTCGACCGCTGGAGACTCACTTAACCTAAATAACCCAAGCCTGTGCCCAGCCTCAAACTAACACCTCCATAAAGGCTGGAAAATCCCAACCAGCACCCAGCCATGGCAAAGCAGAGCACCCCAGGAGTGACGCTGGGCACGATGGTGCCCAATCTTGGGGCTGGAGTGTTTGCTTTCGGTGCACATTGGGGAGGGAAGCCCTGACAAACCCCGGCCAAGGAGAGCTTCGTTATGCCTCAGTTTTGTCACTGCAAGACCCCCCTTTTCCCCATGGCTGGTTCCTGCCGGCAATCTTAATAAATGAGCCCAAATGGGAGACAGGATGACAGGGCTGAGGCCCGGAGCACAGCTTGCTGTACATCACAGGGGGATAGCCTTGACAGGGGGCACTCAACCCGAACTGATGTGGCGGGCGAGACTGAGTGTCCCTGTCTCAGTATGTGCCTCAAAAGCATCAGCCTCTGGACCTGGGGGGCCTTCACTAAGTGTGATTTCACTCTTCTTGGAGAAATTAGTGTTGAGCTTGCTACCCTGGCAAAAGGAAATTAACAGGACACAAGCCAGACAGTGACTACCACACAGAATATTGCATTTAAGGTACAAAATGTTTGTGCATTCTCCTGATTGCTACTAGAAAAAGACCCTTACCTGATACTTTTCAACTGCTGGCCTGTAAAAGGTTCTGTGATATATATATATATATACACACACACATACACGCATATATGTCTCTATATATACGTACATACACAAATATATGCACACATGCTCTTATATTTCAGCCCAGAACAATAGCTGCAGCAATGTATTTTTTCTTTTGCGGAAGGTGAAAAACCCAGCTGGAAGTGTAATAAAACACAAATGACATGCACTGGGTGGGGGGGAAATTTCTCTGAAATTTCACTGAACTTTCTAGGGGAATGTCAGTCAGGGACATATGCAAGCAGTGAACCACAAAGTCAGAAGCACGACATTAGCAGGAAAAGGAACTCTCTGGGCAGAGTTCCTTCAAAGCGTGACATTTATGATTCATCTGACTATAAATTTGTGTCCATCTGAACACAAGGTTTTTCTTTGGTTTTTTGTTGGGGTTTTTTTTTTCCCTTTCCTGTGGAAATTTCTCACACAACATAAGACTTTTTGGCTTTCAGTGAAAAAAAGAATAAGTTTTGGACTTACACTTTTTGGGAGACTGTTTTTCTGATAAACACAGATGTTTTCCAGGAGGGCAGCTGACTTCTAAAATAAATTCAATACAGTTAAATTGTTTCCTGAAAAATAGCAACAAACAATTTTCTGAATTATATTTAAAGCACATGACTGCTATTAGGGCTTTAAAAACAACAGGTGATGAAAAATGCCATCTTCTGACACTGCTTTCCTCTTTTGTTTTCATTCCTTCTCTTACCTACATATCATCAGGCAAGCTAGAGCATCTTTCTGGGAATTTGATTGATAACCAGAGAAGATGTGTGAAGAACAGCTAACACTGTACTGACTGTAGAATGATAAATTAAGGTGTGAGGTCATGCCAAGTCTGATTTCCTTCACTTGTCCTACAAACTTATGTGCAGTTCAAGATTGACTCAAGTATCTGTTTTTTCTTCTGTGGTGGTGTTTTTTCTCTATTCCTCTTTCCTATTGTCTTTTCTTTTCCTTTCCTCAGATCAGGTGGAAAGAGAGGATGATAGGGTTCCCCAAGACAAGGGGTGGCAAGTAAGAGAAATAGTCACTGGAAAGCTCTGTGATTTCAATTGGTCAAAGTTAAAAAGACTGACTGTTGAGAAGTGCAAGGAATGTACTCCTAGTGAGGCCTCAAAAAGGATCAAAAGAAGATTTCTGAAAGACCAGAAATGGCTGTACAATGGTTGTTGCAAGTTCAGAAAGTCATCGAGTTGATGACAGAATTCCCATAAGAAAAAAATAATCTGCAAAGACACACTGGGCAGGTGAAAAAATGGTTATAAAAATTTTTAATTTCCTGCTTAGTCACTTTATTTTCTTTGTTTACAAATATAAGCATCCTTGCTTATAAGCTCCCTTTTTTGTAGTTTTGTAGTTTCATCCTTCTTTGAGGAGCTCTATATAAGAAGATAGCTATCCCAGAGCTCTGGTTGACTCAGATCCTGTCACATCATTTTTCTCCTCAGCTTCCAGAAAGAAAGAAGAGAACACAGTTTATCCTAACTCTTCTGGTCTCCTCTGCAGAGTCCAGGTCCATTCCTGAGCCCAGTCATTCCCTCTCCCATGTTCACCTGTTTTCCTCATCCCACTCTTTGTGCACAGCCCCTTCCATTCTTTCTCTTCCAGCTGTTAATAAGTGAGACTGGGAATGCATATAAGCAATTGGCCCACAGAGAAACCTTCTGAACTGAGGCTAAAATTTCCCTTCTGGGAGTCAAGGGATTCTGTTGGGTTTGGGTTTTTTTAATTTTTTTTCACTTACAAGAAAGGAGAGACAAAAGTCAGCAAAGGAAGTCAGTGCAGCTGGCAGTGGAGAAATTATTCTGCTGGAAAATATACTTTCTTCCCCAACTCAGTTTTCTAAACTGACCAAAAGGCTGAGCCAGGATGTGAAAACTGAGAAACTTAACTGTGCTAATTTTTTTTTTTCCCCCCAGTTCTTCTCCAGAGTTGAGCCAAATTGCAGAGCTAGTGGCAGCCGTACTGAAAGAGAGGTGCAGACAATCAACAACATAGCACAAGCAAACCACATTCTTCCTCTGTCGTTGCTGAGGGGCATGCAGAGAGATGATAGCTGCAGAGTGATGATGATTTCTTCCTGTTGGGAAAGAAATGAAGAGAGAGCTTGGTATTTGTTTTATGCTATTTGTTTATCTTGCGTTACATACATCTGTGCCTTTGAGCAGAAGTAACTGCAAACAGCTCCAGACATCAATGCGTGGTTCTCAGGAAACAGCAGCATGAGGAACTGACTTCTGTGAGAGACTGAGAGGGAGGAAACTCCCTTGCTGTCTGCCATAGCTTTGGTCCTGTTGTTATAAATCGAACAGCAGCAGAATTATTCTCTTCAGTGTTGCACGCCCTTTGCAGCTGAGAGCGAGACACTGCAACAGTGCCATGAGGGGAGCTGTATGCATCATCAGAGCCTGGGATTAGATGGAAGGGCCATCTGGATGGTGAAAGGCTTTCACCTGAAATATCAGGAAGGAGCCCTGACCTTTGTATCCCATGACAGCATTAGCTGATTCATCCAATTATATGTCCAATGTTCAGCAACTTGCTTCCTGATAGCTGTGGTACACAAACATCTGCAAATTCCGTGGGCCATGGGCTTCACAGAGTCACATGGGAGAGCATTAGAAGCAAGCTGACAATGTTACTGCTTGAGTTCACTGAAAGTATGATGACAGTGCTTATAGTAGGAAAGTTTGGTAAACATGGTTTGTTTTGAATAGATTTCTCTCTTGGCATGGCTGGAATCTCTATTTTCATACAGAAGAATCTAGGAAGCACTTTTCCAAACTAAAATATTTTACCTTTTTAGTAACAATGCTTTAAAATATTTTCTTGCTCTAGTTTTGTTATCTTGTAATTGTATCACAGTTTTGCTATTCAGCACTCTGAATCTCCAAAGCCTGGTAAAACACAAAGAAACAAATTAACCATATCTAAGCACCTCTTTGATTGTTCACTTAAACTTAGGTATTGTATAAAGTGCTATAGTGTGACATGTTTCTGTGGCTGTCTTGGGTCCTTCCAAGAAATGACATTGTGTTCCTAGACGAGCAAATTCAGGTTCAGGTTATGTAGAAAGCAGTTTTCTGCTGCTGGTTCATAGTTTCCACTGATCTAATCTGATCTTCACATTGAAGATATCCTTCTCTGCATTTGCAATATTACAAGGAAGTAAGTGGCAAGCTTATTTCATCTTACCTCTATGAAATACTTCTAGGGGAATAAAATCATACCTTACTGTTTTCCTGTTACTTACAGCCTTCAGATAACGCAATAGTCCATATCATCACATTTTATATGACAACTTGCTTGAATTCTTACATGAATCAAAGTGCTCACCTGGTCTGAGGTGAGCTCCTCTGGACCTCCTAAACAGAGAATAATTTGCCTGACTTGTACAGCTATGCTTTCTTCTCAAGTCATGAACCATCTTATTTCTCCCATTTCACTTTCATTGCTATGTCTTCCCTTAGACCCACTATGTAAAACAGACCAGGCAGTTCTAGTGGGAGAGGACCCTGTTGTTTAGACAACAGACTGCATTTTCAATGCAGAAGCCCATTCAAGCTGTACCCATGATTGCTATCTTCTGAACTGGGAAAATCCCTGAGGCAAAGCTCTGTGGAGTTGACATGGATGACCGGCGAGCTGAATTACTACCTTTCAGCAGCTTGCTCAATGCCACCCTCCCTTGTCTGAAAAATATGCTTTAAGTCCCCCATAAAAGATCAGTTGCAAAATCTTCTGACACACCAGTAAATAATGGAATAGCTGGAATGAATCAGAGCCTTAGCTTACACTTTATTCACAGGGACTCTGCAAAATCAAAGGGGCAAATTGATCTGACAACATCAAATTGCTCAGTGTACAATGTATTAAAATGAATTTCTTGTTAGCTGTTAGAAGCAGCATCTTGATTAGTATCTCTGTACTGAATGTTTTCCTGGGGCTGTGCCAATGGTGCCTCGTTGTCTGATTTCGAAGGACTGTAATTGAGTGATAATTGCAAGTTCCTATTTTGAACCAACACTATCTGCAAGCCTGATAAACTTCATAACCATTTAGCTAGAAATCTGAGAACTCTAAACAATTTATTTACAAAGAAAGACACAGACGTCTTTTAACATACTGCACCCAGTTGCCTGCCCTCCACCGCAAGGACAACATGTACATCGGCATTTGGATGGCGCCAATTAACAGCATGTTGCAGTTTGTTTGTTTGGTTTATAAAGAATAAAATAAAATAAATTGAATCAGGTTTTTTCTCTTTGACATGGTCTACATTAGCCATTTGTACAAGCTTCTTCCTGCCTGCACAGCCAGAGTAGTTCTGCAGTGGTTTCAGACTTATGAAGTCTAGTCGAGGTAATATCTGATTTTAGTCACTTGGGATTTCTTGTGCTAAGTTCAGTGAAGAGAAAATTAATTCTGAAGTGATAGATAAGGGAGAATAGAGCACAATGTAGAAATGAAGAAGAGTGTCATTTAACTTACAGATAGGATGATGCAGTCTGGTTTTCTGCTGATTTTCTCATTTGGCTGTTAATGCCTCATCTGGAAGTAACGTACTCAGAATTATATACTGGCTTGCCCCTTCACCTCAAAGCTTTGTAGAGAGTAGCTTTCAGTGGTGGAGAGATGGATAGTAAAAAGAGACCTGAACACCTACTGCTCTACAGACCTACAACCGCAGTATACATACTGTGTATATTGTGCCTGCTGTACTTACTGGAGATGGAACCCATTAAGTCTTACCTCCAGGGTTTTCAAAAAGTGTTTTCGAAAAGTTGCAGAATGGTACAAAAAATAGGGCTGAAGGGGACTAGGAGTGTCACCTGCCTTGAAGACCTGTGTTATTCTTGACAGATACTTCTCCAGTCTGTTCTTAAAAGCCTCCAGCCATGATGTGTCCACCCTGCTCAGATAAGCCCTCTTAGTGGTGTCTTGCCCTTAGTGTTTGGGAAAGCCTGTCTATGCTGAACCTAACACCTCCTGTTCTGCAGCAATTGCTCACCTCCCTTCAATTTTGCTATCCAAGACTGAAAAGAAGGCTTCATTCCTTTGCAACAGCTTTTTTCATGCTAGATGGCAGTAAACCCTCCCTCTAGCCAAAACAACCCCAGACCTTTTGCAATTTCCTCAGTCAAAAGGGACTGGCTCACACCACCCACTCTGCCGTAAATACTGCCCAAAGATAGGGTGGGGATCTTAGTGGGGACTGGGATGGACACCTGTGGGCAATAACCCCCCTCCAGCTGGCCCAGCAAAACCTCCTGAAGCCTATTTGTCAGAGTTCAGTGGTGATGGTCACTCTGTGCTCTGCTGTGAAATAATTCTTCTTGCTTTCATCATGAGTGGTGTGTCAGGAGAGCATGGGAAACGCTTGCATTTCTTATTCTGTCTTTACCACAGTCTCCAGGTTTCAGTTAGAGATAATTTAAAGGAGTTATCAGCATTTAGCCATAAAGGAAGCAGCAGGCTGGCCTGCCTTTACCAATGCCCAGCCTGTCTGGGGTCAAGAGTGCAAAAGACTCATTTTCACTTGTCTCTAACAATACAGAAATTGATTTGCAGGTCCAGTGGGTTACATTTATCTATTTGTCCAGAAGCAGTATACTGTGCATGCATGTAGGGAAAGGTACCTCTGAAGCTTTTAAATGGATTTCTGCTCTGGGTTGTACTCCTTCCATGAACTATAGCTATTAAAATATGATGGCTATTGGCTATGGTTTTTTGTGTACTTAGTTTAAACTACACGATTCATATGAATGTCAGAGTACACTTACCATACAGACTGTTTTGCAGAATGACAAACTTTAAAAAGTCTCTTCTTTTGAAGAAAATACAGATCTTCAAAGGACCACTTTCTCAAATAATTAGAGCATCATAGCTGTATGCTCATCTAGTTTGCAGCCAATTCTGAAGCAGAAGGTGTATCTGGTTTATGTGATAGCATGACAGGTCTTTCTGTGTTTCAGTCTTAGAAGCTTTTAAAATGAAAGTTCAAAATTAGATAGGTTTTTTTGTTGTTTCTCTGTAACTCGCTCTCTTACTGAGAATTGACTTTCTACTCTCAGCCTGTTTCGTGGAAGATGAGACATAGAATCATATACCCAACATTGTTGCATATTCACCCTAATAGACCACTTTGGGGAGACCTGTAGTGTATCTTTGAGATTCGATTGTGAATCTCTTAACTTTTATACATGGCCATACATAGATTGAGAAAAGCAGATGAAGTAAGTGATTCAGACATGTTTCTTTGGAAATTCAGGATGCTTTTGCCACTGACATTTGTGATTTGTTTCAAGAAATAGGCACCCATTTCAAAATAGAAAATACACTTTCCCTTACAAAATGTGAGAGGCGTGGGTGAATCAAATCCATTTTCCTATGCTAACTAATACAGAAATTAGCTTTTAGAAGAATCATCCTTACAGCACTCCCCACCCTTTTCTCTCTCTGTCTGAAATGACCACAATCTCCTAAATTAATACTGAACTCACTCAAACCACACATTTAACTGTTGCCATCTTGCCTTCAGTTCTCCTCCCTCGTATCCATCATGCTGCTGCTTCTTCACATGTGCTTGGAAATTATTGAAACCTCAGCTGACTTTGGAGCAATGCTTCAGAAAGAAAATTTCCTAACAAACATTTTATCATGATGTTTTCTGTTATATTTTTCTTTCTAAAAGATGGGCAAGGTCTTGCTGGACCTGAGCCAGGCATACAGGTAAAGTAGCAACTTTTTGACATCTTTCCCCTCTCTTACCACCAGATAGATAATTTAATCTTACACAAAGAAATTTGTTCTTGATTTAGCCCATTAAGATTTTCATAAGCTTTGGAAGGAGGACAATGGATGAAATAAGAATTCAGATGTCAGTGTGAAAATACAGAAGGTCTGGGCATACTCTGCTCTGGCACAATCCATCTCTGCAGAATGCCAGGACCTTACTACTACAGGTGCCTTTATCAAAATGAATGCATACCACTCTGTTTTGGTTGTTGATTTTGGTCAAAAGTTGAGATCTATGATGACAGCTTTTCATTAAACTAAAAACAAACTTTTTTCAGTAATGACAGGTTTTCGGGAAATAACTGTTTTCTGAAAAGTTTTTAATGAAAGATAAAATAGAAAAAATCTTGCCTATCTCTTCTTATACAGGAAATTTGGCTGGTTATTTATTTTATTTTATTTATAAATAAAGAGTTACTAATTATTCTCTGTTAACAAGCTTAAATCAGCCCCTCCACCATAGCTGTGTCTGGCACAAAGATGACTTGCAATTGTATGTATGAAAGTATAACAAATGGTAGCATAACCTCTTAAGAAAATCCCCTCTAAGATATCTTAACCTTATTTTTCATCTGAAACTGGTCTATATAAGAGTCAGGAATGATTATAAATACTATAAAAATTATATGGACATAGAATTAATTGCAGTACAATTGCCTCCTTTATCCTCATCTATCACAGAGGTCAGCAGGTGTGGTGAGACACCTCAGCTCCCATGCCGTCCTGTCAGGTCCTACCCCCGTGTGTTGTGCAGAAGGACCCTCTTTGCTGCTGGCCATGCAGCCCAGGGTACAGCATCCCTGAGACCCCCACCTGGAGTACTTTTAAAGGTCCCTTCCAACCCAAGCTATTCTATGATTTTATGATCCCTGCAGGGTGACAGGCTTCTCCCTGATGTTTAGTAGAGATTGTAGATCAAGTATTGCGGTTCTTTTAAAATTGCCAGACTAATGCAGAAAGAGTCAAGTAGCCACTGTCAATCCAGAGTTATATATCTTGATGAAACTTCAAGAATTAAACAAATACAAAATGGATTAAGAATGTAATTGAACACATTTTATAAAATTACTTATTTTCAGCTGTACATTCATTCTCTGAACACAGTGAGTTGAGATGGTAAACTTCAGTAACTAGTTAATAATAGGAAGCAATATGTGTTTGCCCTGGGAGTGCCAAGGAAAACAAAACCATTTGTGGAGCACTTGGAGGCAGAACTTGCTGAAGCTTCTGACAGAAGGCAGTTTTGCTTCGAGTCACTGTCTGTGTTTTATTCTGTTCAGATAGGACAGGAAGAAAGGCTTCATTTTCCTCTTCCAAACTACATAAAAGACATAAAAACTGCGTGATGAGGTGAGACCTGCTGCTATGCCTAAAAACATAGAAATGACTTCTGATACAAAATCCTTTCTTAATCAGAGTCAAATGCAATACATTTAGTTTCACAATTTGTGTCCAACACACTGAACTAACTAATATATACAGAGGTGTTACACAGTTTATTTGGATTCCGATTTCTGTCCAAACAGAACATGCCAGATTTCATAATAAATTATCCAGTGATAGTGAAGTCTACCATTAACTCTTTCATAATATAAAGAAATTAAGACTCTAAATACTTAGATTTCAGGCTACATTGTTTTTTCCACTTGACCAAAAGAAGTATAAATTTTGTTCTAAAACACCTATTCATCTACTTTTTATCATCTTCTAGTAAAAACTCTCTCTAAGAAAGCAAAGCATACAGAGTCAAAATAAACATAGTGCTTGAACAACTCAAATTAAAATTCCCAAGCACAGGAAGGCATGATTACCAGTTCAAAATAATCACAGCTCTTCCAAGTGTGCTATACCTGGGGGTGACTATCTTTACATGATAACTGCAGCCAACAGAACTGTCTTGCCTGGCTTCTGTCTTAGTAAACACAGCCCACACAGGTTTTGAGCAAGGATGAGGAATAGAAACAAACTCCCACACCTGGGTCAGCTCTGACATGCATCCCCACCAGTGCCCAAAAGCAAGGAAGAGGAAGAAGAAACTTCATATTAACAGCAATTATACTAAACATGGCCTCTTGCACCAAAATGCTGGCGATGAACTCCACCTTCAGCTGTCATGCCTGAGGTTTGTCTGCCTAATTAGCCAACATGGAAGTTTGGTTTTTTCATGCTTCCCCTTGGGGAAAGCTTGGCTTTAAGACCAAATATTGTGGTCACTCTCACTATGTTTTCCTCAGAGTCGTGCTGGTGTAGCTGTCTTAAAGTAATTGGAGCTTTTAAAGGAAAACAAAAGAAACAACACTTTTTTTTTTTTGTTACATAGAAATGGGAAAGCTTTTCCTGGCTTCCTTCTTCGAAAGGCTTGATGGAGGAGGGAGGGTGTGTTTAAATATGTGTGTGTGTGTATGTAAATACTTAGAGGGCACCTGTGGCTGATAGCAGGGTAAGGAGCAGAAAACAGGATCTTAAAACAGGAAGCATCAGGCAGACTCTGTAACAAGCCATGTTATACACTGTGGCTACATTAATGAAATATGAGGACTAGCCGAGGTCAGTTTCTCCTAGGGCCTAGCCTTCCTTTGCACCCTTCATGTGGGGATCAGCTCAGACCTCACTCAGGGGAGCACCCCGTGCCTGTGCTGGATCCCAATGCCTTCACTGCTGCCTGTACTACAAAAAGCTGAGTCCTTGACCCCACTGCCTTCCTTGGGGTGTCAAGGCTGCTTCCACCTCCATCCAAAGAGTTGCTGGGGCTGCCTCAGGGGGAGGTATAGTGGCTGCACCTGCACCCTATGGATGCCCCACCAGTAGTAGCCTGTTATAGCTTCCCCTCCTACAGCACCTCATGGCTGTTCCCTGAACCCAGCCAGCCCTCAGCTGGTTGCACACAGCACTTGCTGCAGCACAGGAGATGTCTAGTCCTAGACACTTAAAATAGCTGCTTTTCTCTGTGTTTATCTTGGCCCAGGTGGACCAGAAACACAGCCTGCTTATTTTCTGAAAAAATGACCGCGCATATAATGTGTGAGTTAACATTTGTCTTCAAAACTAGCAGGGATCTGATGTCATGGAGTGAAGGCAAGTTACAAAATCTCAGAGTTACAGCACAAGGTGACTGTTGACTACCTTTGCCCAAGTGAAAAATATCAGCTGGTTGGGGTTTTCTGGGGGAGGATTGTGGGGTTTTTTTTTCTTTGTTAGCCATTTAACAGTATTTTATCTCAAACAGGAAACAAGGGTTACAGTTAGGTCAGGCAGTAGGGTCTCCCAGACCACTGAGGAAAACAATAAACACACAGACTGCAAACCCTTGGAAAGTGAGAAGGGAAATGTTGCCTCCACAAAAACTAAAAGAGCAAAGTGAATGAATAGGGACTTCAGCCATGGCAGCAACCAAGGACCTGACCTAATGTGCAGCTGCACATGAGTGATGTGAATGCTGCTGTATGCCTGCGTGCATGTGGGACAAGAAAAGAGGAAAGGTGGGAGGTAGACAGTTGTTGGCAAAGCCCAAGGTCCTCCCCATCACCCTTTGAAATCAAGAAAGTGTTACTTGCTTCTTAAAAGTTGGGGTGAATCCAGCATCCTCAGGAGGGAATGAGTCTTTGCTGCCAAGTCTTTGTCGGTTTGGAGTTTAAGCATTTAATCAATTACACTTGTATTGCCAAGGCTGTAAAAGGAAAATAGCTGTTCATTTCTGTGCCCTGTATACCAGTAGTGATGTTTGATTTCTGTGGTGAAAACAATTTAAAGAAATACCACTTACACCAAACAGCCTGTAAACAAGCATGATCTATCCTGAAAACGATGTTTCCAGGGCTGGCTTTAGTCAATCTGAGTGCAAGTAAGAAGTACAGGCAATGCCTCTATTTTTTTCCTATAGAAGTGTAACTTGGCTGCTTTCCATGGGAAGCACGCAGCCTTTCCCACCTTGCTTGCACAACAAAAAGCTGCTCCATCCCCAGCCAAGACCCTAGTCCCTTGATCAGCTTCTTTCCCATGCCAGAGCAGCCATGTACTGAAGCCCCACCATGGTACAGGGGCTCCCATGAGGTTGGGAAGTGGGAGACATTGGCTTGCAGTCACTGCAGGGCACTTTCAGCACCCACTAATTGCATTGCATCTGCTTCATGCTATGCTCTTATGGCATGAGCAAAAAGTGGATAAGTTGTCTTGCACGCGCCATAAGGACATGCCTGCCAATGGGTGCTTACAGCATCTCACATAGAATCACAGAATCATTTAAGTGGAAAAAGACTTTTAAGATCATTGAGTCCAAACATTAACCCAGAACTGCCAAGTCCACCACTACATTGGCTGATACACTGAGGAAATTTAATGATATAAGCCAAACTTTACTGAACGAGTATGACTTAAAAAGCACTTATTCCTTGTCAAGAATTTTTAAGCAGGAGATGATTTCTTCAGCAGCCTTCTTCTACATTCCAATGTGAAGATTTTGCCCATATTAGTGAACAAGATGCCACTTCAATTCTCTAAAAAAACCAGTAAGTTTTTACACTACCAATCAACTGTGACACACTTTGTAAATCAAGAAATCCAAAAGGACATTTCCCAACAGATCCTGTCTTTCTGGCAACTTGTGCCAAAATTGTTGCTTGACACATCAGCATTGCTTTTGTTTTCCACTGGTTGAGACTAAATACAAGCATAAATTCATCATTTCTTTGTAACAGAGTCCAGAACATCCCTGATGACTACAATGCCTCTGTCCTGGCTCAGGACTCATTAGATACACAAGAAAATAGAGCTGAAGTAAAGAATGTCAAAATGGTGTTACAACATCACTGACTAAATAGTGATGAGTACTCTTTAGTACAAGAGTGCAAAGAGGACTCTTGTTGCGGGTAATGGGTAGAATTTCCTGGTGTGGAAAGGGCAGGTCAATAGAAGAGGTTCTTCTTTATGTCACATTGCACAAAGGCAAACTTGGGCTTCACTTTTTCACTGTGATGCACATTTTGTAGAGACCATCTGGCTGCATGTTGCATGTGACTTTCTACTTCCTTGGTGCGCATGCTGAACGCTTAAACAAAAATTTTAAAGGATTCTTTCTAAGACTGTTTTTACAGAGTTCCCATGAATATTCCATTTGGAAAGAGCAGGAATTATTATCATATTCTTGGGGAAACCATGTGTTGCTGTGTGGGGCCAGGTCTTTGCCCAGTAAGATATATGCCAAACATGTAAGGTTGACACAGGGAGGGAGGGATACTCTGCCCACACACGGGTGTCTGGTGTTGTTTCAGGTGCCTCAGGGTATCTTCCTGGATCCAAGCTGCTGCTCCAAGGAGTGCAGGGCTTCTCTAGCTCACATCTAACATCCTGGCAGGGATGGCTTGAATGCTCTCAGGCACCTCAAAAAGCCAGCAGCAGACTAAGTGGACAGTCCACCATGCACTAGATGCCTGTTCTCAAACAACAGACTCCTTACACAAGGGCAAAATAAAGTGGTCTGATCTCAAGCCTGATTAGGCTCTCACAGAGCCCTCATTTTGTAGGGATTTTATTTGGGTTGATAGAGAAATGGTTCAGCTCATAATGCTGATGGGTCATCATGCGTATGCCTTACGACCCATGCTGTCAAAGAAATCGTCTTGTCGAAGCACTGAGGCAGGTGGGACTGGCTTTATGGTGATGCAAAAGCTTCTGAATCTAAGAAAATACTTACACCAGCAGTGTTTGCAGCTGAGGTAACTGTGTATATATGTGCTAAATTTAATCAAGTGGAGCCTGCTGGGGGCCCTGGGAGCATAAGGCAAATGCTGGCCCCACTAGGAAGCCCATGCTGCCACATCCTCTGGGTGATGGGGGCCCTGAGCTGGCTAGGCTCTGGCTCTGAAAGGAGCTGATGGGGTATCTACCTGTCCTGGCTTTGCACCCACGTCTGTGATTTAAGGATCCAGAAACGTCTGGAAGGAAATGTAGGCAAAATTTACAATTTGCATTGCCTGACCCATTGAAAGGGCTTTCAGGTAACCAGCCCACACAGACATATGTTGCAAGATACAATATAGGATATAATCTTAAGTGATATAATCTTAAAAAACATAGGCTGTTTTGGAATATAGCTCAAGAGAGACCATTTAATGTCACATGCCCTCAGTTACCTTACTTTTAATCCTCTGTTGGCATTTCTCTGTCTGGATGTAAATCCCTCAGGGCAGGGACCATTTCTCACTCAGTGTTTACTGCAGACAGAGATATTAGTCCCAAATGACTCACAAGGTGTTAATGTGATTCTGAGTAGGCATAAGGATGGGTCATCTCTAGTTTTGAGCCGGTGCAATCAGAAGTTTGAAGAGATCTGTGACATCTCACCCATTTAAGACAGTGAAATTTGTCTCATTGCCCATGAAGAGTTCTGTAATGAGAATTAGCCATCCACATGAGTTAGCCTGGAGACATTAATGTTATCATAAAATTTCCTCCACAACTGAGAAGCCACAAGTTTTGTTTATGAATTCCCAACAAAGTTGAAAGAGTATTCTGTTTGTCTTTAACTAGGAGAAAAGTTAATGTTACATAAGCTGAGATAAAGGGCAGAAGAAAAGGACGGGCTCTCTGTCACCATTTGTAAATATCACTTGAAAAGCTCTTTAATCCAGAGTTTGTGGGTGCCATCGTCTGTTCTCAGAAGTTACAGGAGAACATCTCTCCTGAGAACACCCATATCTGTGAGTGTTGCATGAGATTAGAAATCACCTCTCCCTTGCCACCTACACTCAAAAGCAATAAAATACACCATTACAGTCATCAGATGGATGAACTTTTTTCATGATGGAGGTGCTGAAAGGAATGGAATTAGGAGAAGAATTTCCAGCCTGGAATGATTTGACTTTGTAATTCCTGAACACTGACATCCCTACCTCACCCTGGTAAAACCCATCTGACACCATCCAGGGACTCAGACTCACTTATACATACAGCTGATAACTATACCAATGTTGTCCTAACTGAATGGCTGCCGTTGTCTTAACCTCATTGCACCAAAGCAGAAAAAGCCCACCTCTTGCTCTTCACAGTAAAAGATTCTGTAATTTCCTGCTGTTTTCTTAACAAGCAGAACTACCTAACAAGGAGCATTCCTGGGGATCCAGATAAAACTGCCTCCCAGACTAGACCTTACAGGTAAATAGCCACCCACATCCTAGGCAATATGTACCTGTGGGCAGGGCTTTGGCTGACCCTGGAGCAGAGGGGTGATAATTCACAGCACCTGCAGGTCTGACACCTGCATTGCTGCTTAGACTCTTCCCTATGGAAGAGAACATGGTTGGGAATGTACCTCCTTGCATCTCTTTGAACTTTGTTAACTCTTTGAGGTTGGATAAATGCATTGGTAATTATGCAAATATGTTTGTTCCCACACAACATGTAAATATCAGCTATCTCTATTAATGGTGTAGCATGCCTTTTCTTTTTATGCTGCAGTCCACTTCCTTCACCTGTCTGTACCTCCATGCAGTTTGTGACCTGGGAGCAACATATACACTGATAACTACTAAATGTGTGTACCTTCCAGCACAGGGAGCCCAAATTAATTCCTACAAACTGGATGATATATAAGACTTAAGTCTTGCCCTATTACTTTTACTTTTTAGCTAAGTATCCCTTGCTGGATGCCACCACCATTTGTACTGGGCCAAGAGGACTTTTGGTCTGACTCAGTAGACCATTTTTCTGTCATAAAACTCAAGGACTTAGAAGGTGGATCCAGCACTTCCCAGCTCCAGAGGACTGTGGTTTTTCTAACCCCGGTTAGAAAAGCTGTTTCTAACCCTGGTTAGCCAAAGGTGTTTCCACATTAGCTGTGGAGCACCTGACTTTGACACTTTGAACATGTGCAAGATTTAATAAACATATATAAAAAGGGAATTACCTTGCTGCAGAGAAATAGAGTCTGTGGCAATGTGAGATCACATCACCTTGCACCCAAATTTGCACCACCTATGAAATTTCAATGGAATTTGTATTTCTTATCAAATATGAATTATTTGTCTTGACAAATTAACAGTGAAACACTTAAAACTCTTTCGTTTTTATTACCTTCTGACTGTTCATGTGATGCTTCAAACCAATTCACTTCATCAAACCTGCCTGTTTGATATAAAATTGGCCATTCACTTAATTAAAGCATGCATTGAATATACTGTATGTTGAATAAAAAACAAGGAACTTGTACTCTAATACTTTGCAACAAACTGCCTATTATCACTGTGTGAACAAAAAAACCACCCTTTAATTCTATATTACAAAGTCTTATGTCACAGGATTTTCTAAGAATTAATTGGAAAAAGAATTGCCAGCTATGTAATTTATTGATTGCCACAGCACTGCAGTTAAAGAGATCTGTTGGTGAGACAGTACTGTAGCTGAATGAAGGCAGAGGTTTTACATGGTCCCAGGTATCCATCCCACTTCATCCTGTTTCCTTCGATGGGTGTCAAGAGGAATGGGCTTGGACTATCAGGTGGGGGGTCAGCTGGTGCAGTACTGTCAGATGGGTGCAGTTCTCAAGGTTCCAAGGCTGCTTGCCCAGTTTTGCCTGCTGCCGTGGGGAGGGGAGTGAGGGAAAAGGACACAGATTTGAGTGCAGCAGAGCTGATCCTCCTTGCAGAGCTACTAGCAGCCTCACTGTTTAACTCTGAAGTGGCTGGTGGTGAGCCTGCAGGTAGCTGGTCATTTGTGGCATGTGTTTCTGAGACATATTACATGAGCGACTTTTAATGGCAGCTGTGAAAATTCATGGCCATAGCTCCCTGATAATCTAGTCCATTGCTTCAATGGGGGAAAACAATGATAAAAAAGTGTCACTGAGCTCTGGAAGTCAAAAAGTTTCTCCTTTTGGTTTTCTGCTTCATTTAGCAGAAAATGGTGTTTGTTAGGGTTGTATTTTCTCTTTCTGTCCCACTTCTCTCAAATCAGCTTCCTTAGCAAGAGAAAGATTTTGTTTACTCTTCTCAAAGTGCTCTGCATGACTTGTGCAAATGTTCAGTCCTGTGATTCAGAATTTTAATGAATAATGAAATAGCAACCGACCCAGCACTTGTACTGGAACATTCACTTGGGAAGAGTGTCGAGGAACAGCAGCTTTGCACAACTAAGCTGCTAAGTAGGCTCTGGGCAAAGTGGTGCCATTATTGGAAGAATAGACTATATTGTCTTTTCTCCATTGAGTCAGTTGAGAAAAAATAGGCCGAGGCTAAGAGCATAATGGTGTGCAACAGGTGGTACCATCTGGGCAGTACAGGCTTCACGACACTGACTATTTGCCCTCTAGCCAGACCGGTCATACTCTTGGCTCCCTATTAAATGTGTGGGAGGTGCATGGAAAGAAATGTCACAGGACAGCAGGCACATGGGGATGGACGTGAGTTGGACCCTGCTGTCAGCCAGCCTAGCCTCACTGATGGTGATGGCACTGCTGCAATTTGTGCCATTTAAGATGCTGGCTTGTAGGCAGAGCCTGTATTCTCTCAGCTTCAAAACCATATGTAAGTCTATACAGCACAAAAAATGAGAAATCTAGTCCTCAAGCCCTCAACTCCTCAAGCCTTCGAGCCCTCAAGTCTAGTCCTCTCTAGCCCTCGAGCTGGCTTAAAATCCTCTTTTCAGCCTTGCTGGTGTCACTATGGAGGTTCCAGAGTCAGAAGAGCCTGAGCCCAAACCCTTGGGCTCTATTTTCTCTCTTCACAGTCCTCACTCAATGCAGCAGTGTGTATAGCCTCTGGCCACGCTGTCCCAAGGGGGTCACCTGCCAGTGGATACCTCCCAGCGTGTGGGATCAGTCAGCTCTACTGGGAAGAGCTTGAGTGAGTTGGAGGGGAAGAAGAAGGTCTTTGGGGTTTGTTGAAGTTTCCTACCACAGTACAAGGGTCCCCACTTCTTTTTTTTGTGCTGCCACTCACCTTCAAGCTTTCTGTAGGATAGCTAGAATAACGAAGGAGCCTTTTCATACCAACCCCTTCCCACCAGCTTTAAACCTCTCCTCTGGTTTTCTCAGAAATTTTGCTCCTCTTGTAGCACAGGGGCAGCAGGGGTGGGCTCACTGGGCGCTACTCTGCACGGGCAACCATCATGCTGGTGTTATCCTGGAACTTCCATTCTGGTGTAATACTGGTCTCATTCCTAGAACACGTAATTATTCTGCTATAAGATTATTTTTAACATATATATGTTTTTGATACAGTTGATTCCAAAGGAGCATAAAACACATCAGAAAAAAACCAGTGTGTGGAGGTGACTTGTGCCATTGTAATGTCATCAGGTGAAGCTCAAGCTTTAACTCCTGCAGTATGAGCTTCCACAAAGCAGTAGCACTGCGCTTACAAGCATGTGACTGATATGAAGAGTAAGGTTCGTGTCTTCAGCTTGAACCTGCCTTCCAGCAGAGTAGTTTTTCTGTTATGTTGGGCAGGCACGAGCTGCATACCTATACCTGAGAGACTGGGTTGTTTTGAGTTGGTTTGCTCAGCTGAGGAAGCAATGTTCCCTCCTTCCTTCCCTCATCAAATCCATGCTCAGCAGGGGTTGCTAGCTCAGACATAACACTCAGCTCTAGCATGGCTTTTGTTGTTATGGGACTCCGTTCTGACAACTCAGAGGATGAGCAGAGCGCCCTAATATTTACCTGGTTGCACTCACAGAGATATGTTGGTTGTAGTGCCTTTGCTACTTATCTGCTACTCTACCCTGGGTATAGGATGCTCACTTTGATTTTTGTTTGAAAGCTCTTCGGTATTTCCAATGTGCAATGAAAGTATTTTTAAATTACTTAAATTTTTTTCAGGATATGAGATCTGTTTCCAGCCTGGCTCTACAAGTATCTCCTCTTGTGAAGCAGGAAAAAAAAGTCTGCACATAGTAGTAATTCTACCTGTTATTATGGAGCAGTAATTATTGTGCCTGACTGTGTTAGTGGACCGCAATGTCTCTTTGCCATTCCCCAAACAATATTGTTTCTGGCTAACAAAGAAGCCAATGTGGAATGAAACACCTGTATGCTGTGTGCAATACACGTAGTAGGATGAGGTTTGCCCTAGAGACCCATCCTCACTACTTGCCAGTGTTTTATTGAGGGTGAATTGGAAGGGGAATCCATTAAAAAGAACAGGGGAAAAAATCAATAATATAATTAGAAAACATTATGTGAGGTAACGATGCCAATTAAAGAGTAATTCACCCATTTACAGAGAGGCTTGGACTGATTGGCAAGGGTGAAGGGGTGCAAGGCCCTGTAGTACACACATCCTGCTCCATCCAGCATGGGTCTGGTACTGCTCTCAGCATCATGCCACTGCAGCACGCCTCAGTGCTGTGCCAGTAACAGATGGGTGCCCAAAAGGAACTCTAACAGGGGAAAAATTTCTCCTCCCTGTCTCAGGAGGCCAAGGCAGACGCATGGCTCAAGACAGGCGTTGCTGAGGGGTTACTGTGCAAGGTGTATAGAGTGAGGTTACTGGATATCTTGGCTCATTCATACAAGTAAGAGAAACATCACCCAGAAACACTCCAGAAACAAACAGAAAACCACAAAGCAGCTAGAGGAACACTTGCTCTGCTGCTCAGGGACAAAGTGAAGAGAGGTTTGGTGCAGGGCTCCTGTCTGGGGAAGGGTCTTGAACAGTGCTCTAGGGAAGTGTATGGTGGTGTCTGATCCATTGGGCATTCAGAAAATGGAGACAGTTTGCCAGCTCTCTTTGCATTAGCACAACTGCATAGCAGAAGTGTCTTTTCTTCTAATGGAAGAAATTCACATAGTCTCAAAGATTCTGGATTCAAAGGAGCAGTAGCATGCTAGGGAGAATGTCAATTTTAGCTAATACCAACCACACAAGAAACTCCTTCTTCAGATTTCTTAGTATTCTTTAGAAATCAATAAAATAGGTATAACTTCCAAATAGTATTAACATCCAGAGAATGTTTTTGAGTAGGCTGTGCTGTACTCTGCATGGCATAAATGCTCGTATTTCACTTGTGGGTAAAGAAGCAGTAGATACATAGTGAAATGTATGAAATGTCTGACAGTAGAAAAAAAAAAAAGTTAAGTTCTATTTTATCTTCTTTTACTTTGAAGAAAAAGTCTCCCCCTGGGCTCCCAACAAACTCCTTCTCTTTCTCTGTCTGGAGTCAGGTGTGATTATGCAAAACTAGAATTGTCTAATATTTGCTAATGATTAATTGTTGTTAGAGTAGGAGTTTTTCAACAGCAGAATATTTTGATGTCTTTTCATTTTCTTGACACTACTCTTCTTTGTGCTTTTTTTCTAAGCCCTTTCCTTCTTTCCTTCAATGGGAGAAGAAGAATTTAATAAATTATGGGAATCTCTTTTGTTACTCAATGGCAGCTCTTCCCTTTTCACGTGCTGTGCCAGGAAAAAGACTGCATTTTCGTATGAATGTTTCGTCTATTTGCACACATTTCTACAACCATGCCTGGCTCCACTCATGGAGGTGAAGTTTGTCAATGAATGCATATTTGCAGACTGAAAATCTTCATTTTGGCCTCTGTAAATGTTTAGCTTTTCTTCACTCTCTGTGAAATATTGTCAAGAGTTTGAAGTGATGACAGGGAGAATATCTTATATGCTATATTGCTCTGTTCTTGTCTTCAGTTATGGCTTCTGCTTTGGTTTAGTGGCTACCTTGATCATAATTGAAGTTAAAAGAAATTTCTGCCATTTCAATGTCAAGTCCCTGTTTTTATCCCCTTATGCCTATAAATTGTCTCTCTTTAACTGAAGTCTTCCCCTTCGTATTCAGCTTAAATACATGGGTAAACATTGACAGTGCCAGCCCTTATCATCACATTTGGCTCAAGGAAATGGTTATCTTGCATCTGTTGTTCAAGAAAACAAGCATTGGAAAGTGGTACTTGTCCCTTCTTCTAGGGCTCGGATGATTCTTCTCTCTTCCTTCTTCCTCACAGCCCATCAGATGCACGAGAGAAACCATCACTTTATGCACTGTTCCTCTGAGGCTATTGCTATTCTCCCCTTCTTTTCCTCTCTCAATCTCAGCTGATGCTCAAGGGGGAGGAAAGCACTTAAGTGTCTCTTTTGGGGCTTAGTCTACTTTCCTCTCAAACCTCCAGGATGCTAAAGGGGACCTGTGGGGGCTTATCATAAACAAAGTACGGTTTTAGCGTTCATTAGACATCCCCCTGTCCCCTCCTCTCTCTTCATTTCTTTGACTTGTGCTCTTACCATCAACAAAATCAGTTCACAGCCAGTACAGTGGATGAGGATACAGCAATGTTGTTTGGAGTATGTCCTCTGTGTGCAGGAAACACACAATGTTACCTCCTTCTCTGTCCAAGTACATGTCTTCTACATGAGCTGGATGAGTGAGTGGAACAAACTGTGTAAATGTGAGGCAGGGAGATGCCCTCATCCCACAGGGAATCAGGAGAACCCTGCGTGGTGACTTGGCCCTTCTTGTGGCCTCCAGAGGACACAGGCTTTAGCTCTGCTTCTTACCTAATTTTACTGTAATTACCAGGACCATTCTGACTTGGCTGAGCACTACAGGCAGGAGGTAAAATGAAGGCATGATTAAAATAATTGCTAGGTGTGGTTCATCTTGTGGTGCTCAGGCAGCTGAGGGAGCACCATGTTCTTTTCATGTGAGCCAGGAATCGAGCTCACATTGCTTCTCTGTGCAGAGGCTGCACAGGCACAAATGTAGTAACAATATTCTGCAGGGCACGAAAGGCAAGGTTGCTGCTGCCATCAAGTTTAGGAAAAGTGACAGGAAAGAAATACCAAATGAGAACCAAAGTCAGTGTTTTTCTATACATGCGTCTTTTAATTTGAGAACTTAGCCAACCACAAATATCCTTTCCAAATAAAGGTTCTATTTACCACATACATATATACATGACTCTTAGCATATCTTTCAACATACTGCAGAAACAAGGCAAATCTCACTTTCTTAGTGGCTGTGTGTTCAATGAACCATAACCCTGTAAGTGTTTTGAGTTATACTGACCCAAGCCGAGTACTTTTTTTTGTAGTGGATTTCTAATTGCTCTTGTTTCCCTGGAAATATTAAAAACTGGCAGGAAATATATTACCTGGAAGTCACCTTTTTTGAAAAAACAGTGGTTAGAAAAAAATAGGCATATCGTTTCTTTCAAATTTTGGGACACTCAAGTATAGTTACTAAGGCTGTTAGACATGCTGCTCATGGATTTGCTGTTACAGTCCAGCATCTCATTCTTATCTCTTTCCATTTCTAATAACCCTGTTGGAGGATCCAGGAGGAGAAACTCCAGCTATTAGGCCAGGAAAAAAGTGAGAATCAGAGCAGTCAGTTAAATTTTATGCCATTCTGTATTAAAATTCATACCCTTTTGTTGATCAAGGTATGTTCCTTGGCCAGTTCTTCTTCTCCTTTCAGTCCTCCTTTTCAGCTGCACCTCAGCTGAAAGATGCCCTGATTTTATTATGTTTGTGCTGGCTAGCTACAATCAAAACCCAGCTTCTCTGAACTTCCTCAGCAGGCCAAGTGTGTCAGAGTTTATTTGAAAAACAACAGTACTGTATATCATTCTGTATTAACACGTTGCCCTCTCAAATAAGATTGCTCTGACAAGCAAACACAGTCATCTTTGAACACTGGTGAGCATCAAGAATTTCTACATTCCCCTTCTGAGATTCGTTTCAAAAGTCTGGCTGATAACTCAAATGTAATTCACAGGTCTCTACGGCTGCTCTTTGCCACTCTGGCAATGGGAAGCAGGCACACACCAGGTTACAGTAACTGGGAAAATGAAGCGTAAAGCTGTTTTTAAGTCTAGAGGAATGCATAATATGTCAGTGAATATGGTCGTTTGAGTCACAGACATTCTTACAAGAGCAGATTTAATCTCATCATTAAAGTCACTGCCTGCTAATAACAAGTACAGGTCTTAAAATATTATTTAAAAGTCATTCAACTTAATAAAATGCTTTAGTCATTAGAAATGTTTGGCCTAGAGTCAGCCTGTCACATTGAATTGCTGCAGTATGTCACATTATAATTTCATATTTTATTTCACACCCAATCCTCCACACTCTAATGATTTTATCAGAAAGCAGGATAGGGTAAAATGAAGTGCTTGAAGACACAAGGAAAAAAGTTCATGTCTGATGTAAAGGTGTTGAAATCAGTGACTTAACACCAGATGTAAAACTGGATCAGTGGCACTACAGGACACTGAAGATCTAGTACACTTTCTAAGTTACAAGAAAGGCCTCTATTTTTTGAAGACCAGAGTATGGATTATAGTATATTAGGTGTTAGTTACAAAATACTTCATAAACGCTAACTAATCATTATCTACAACTCCTTTGTGAGACAGACATTGTAATTTTCACCACTGTTTAGCAGACAGCTTATCCATCTCAATTTCTTTACCTGATCTCCCTCTCAAGCTACAGAGATTTAATGGCAAAATTTTGACTGGAGCTCCTGGGTACATAGGATCAGAATAATTCCATCAGCAATGCTCTACTTGCTTATGCTGTAGGACCACCTTCCCACCTAGCTAAAATTTGAAAATACATCTGAAGTACATTTCAGTCAGTAAGACATACTTGATTTTTTTCATTAGCTGATGTAACAAACTTCAGAGTACTCATTTGTTGTAAGAGAGATTAGTTTTAACTTCCCAGTACAATTGTCATTTATAATGCATAGTAATACTTAGACCAGAATTACTTCTTTTTACTGTATGATTCTCCTTAAGAGAATACTGATTTGGAATAGAAAATTGAAACTTGAGGCAAAGGAGAGCAGAGATGGAATTTCTTGGAAAGCACTGGGAAATCAGATAAAGGCTGAAGGGCAAGGCAAGACCACCACCTGCACTATAGGCAGTCAGGCAGTGAGACACTGCCTGATTCTGCCCAAGAAGTGATTTCTCCTTACCTGAAGGGGGTGTCACTGGCTCTGACACAAATGAGTGGGCCAGCCTTCCTCATTCTTTTTCTCCCCTCTTTCTCTCTTTTTTTCTCCTTTTTTATTTTTGGTTCCTAATCAGAACAAAATGTTACAAAGTCTTGTTTATAGTTCTGATTCAGGGCAGGAAAATATTCTAAGATCTCAGAAAGTTTTGCAAGATGGGAAAACCATTTCCCAGACAGGTTTAGCAATGTCTTCCAGGACTTTCAAACAGCTGTGAAGTAAGACTGCCCCTTGGCTTAATACATTTTGGCGATCTCCAGTTGAGTTTTTTCAAAGTATTATATCATGACTTCATTAAATCCCACAAAACTGTTTCCCCAGGAAATAACTTTGAGCCAACTGGATTCTAACTACCTGCTGTATCTCATGACCCCTTAATAATAAAAAATGTGGCTGAAATAAGTCTGCACATTGTGTTGCTCTCTTTCCCTTGCTCTGTAGGCTAACCTGTCATAGGGGCAATTGGAAAAAATTTGTTAAGGCTTCACTAATTTCTTCCCTCATTTCCTTTAGCAATCCTGGTAGCTGCCCAGGATACTTAGTCTTCCTTAAGAACATTCAATTTTTGGCACAAGACTTTTCATTTGTATCTGCTCATAATCTGTCTCCTCCTGTCATATCCGGAAATACGATCCCTTTGTTAAACAGTTAATTTGCTTCTCTTTGCAGAGGGGAGAGGGGGAGAGGGAGGCTGGAGGACTGCCTAACAAACCTGCATGATCTTCCTTCCCTCCTTTTATTCCACTCTCATTTACTCTTTCTTACTTTTATCTTTTTTTTTTTTTCTCTATTGTGAAAAGCATTTCATCCCTTCTATACACATCTAAAAAACAAAGAAGACCAAACCACCCTTATGAACATGCTCCTGAACTATATCCTTGGCTGGGAAAAGCTGACACATTCCTGCCACAGGCAACAGAGCAACCTGGATTTACAGCAGCTGAGGCTCTGATCTAGACCTAACAGTTTGCCCTTGCCTACTGGATTTTTATTAAACCTCCAATGTGCATGGTCTTCATGGTTTGAATCCTCCTTACATGGCTTTAAATGCAAGAAAAATCCAGTTACACTTACTTGTACACAACGTAACTGAAGTGAAAGTGCTCTAGAAATGAAATTAAGAGCTACATTTGATTCTACTTCTTTTTCTGTGCGCTGCACCACCGTAGAGCTACTGTTTTCTGGTGTGGTGTTTTGCTAGTGCATGGCTGTATTCCAGCAAGAGACAGGGATTAACCAAAGATGGTTGCATGGAAAAAGCAGCAGCAGCAGCAAAGGTTGAACATGTTGGATTTCTGAGCAAAGGCCTGAAATGTTGATACTTTGCATGAATAGCTAAAATCATGTTGGCAATAGGCTTCTTTATACTTTCCAAATTGTTTTAATGGTAAGTGAAGACAAAATGCTCTCTCATTAGAAATGTGTGAAGAAAGCTGCCATGCTAATAAAGGCATATTCACCATAGTACAGTCTGTTACTGAAGCTTGTCTGTAACAGCAATAATGAAGACTGTGACCTTCCTTGATCACCAGTGATGTCTGTCTATCAGCAGACAGCAGAGTTGCCTTGAAAAGCTTGGGAAATATGCTGCAATTCAGAGCTACAAATGACAGAAAAACACACTCCTGGCAAACAAAAAGGCAATAAATTCCTCCCTCCTCCCTTAAGCTGTCAAGTGTCTTTTTTCAAGCAGGATTTTTCAGTTCTTTGGTTAGGTTTTCTTTAAAAAATGAAGGTGTCTGTGATAAGGTGGCTATTGAATCTGAGAAAAAGAGAAGAATGAGAGCATGAAACAGCACAGAAGTCAGGGCTTTCTGGGTCTGGCTGCAATTTGATTCATGTTTGCATCACCACAGCAATACCATATTTGTAGTGCTATTACAATATATGGGTTTCCAGGGCAAGACCCTGGAGCTTGTTTTCTTGTTTTTTGGACAAGGAATTTTTTGTAGAAATTTGGAACTATGTCTGTCTCTATCTATAGAAGCTAGAGGATGAAGGTAATTGAAATAGAGTTGAATGATAAATATTATCTGAATGCTTTGGATATTTTTCTTTCTTTCTTTCATTAAGAAAAAGGAAAGGAAAGGAAAGGAAAGGAAAGGAAAGGAAAGGAAAGGAAAGGAAAGGAAAGGAAAGGAAAGGAA
>WUAM01000089.1:2345395-2374052 GCA_024336885.1 Actenoides hombroni
GAAAAGAAAAGAAAAGAAAAGAAAAGAAAAGAAAAGAAAAGAAAAGAAAAGAAAAGAAAAGAAAAGAAAAGGAAAAAAAAAGAGACTTACTTCGAACGTATAAGACCTTGAACCTGAAAAAAAGGCCTATCTAGTAAAGCGCTTGGTCTAAACTGCAGAAATAATGTGCTTAGAGGAAATGCTTCCCACAATACCTGATATTGAAGAGAAAGAGTATGTTACGTGATGCATTTTCTCCTGAGCTGCAGATGGACTATTGTGCAGCTGTATTCCTCAGCCACATTTCCACAGTGATGCTCTTGTTCAAGCATTGATATCTCCTCAGTTTCAAATGGATCTCCCCAGGCACTTTAAAAGTGGAATTTCAGCGTCCATGTCACCCAGGTGCTTTTGAAAACTACAGCTAAATGCTATTGTTGAACATAATTAGATTTCAGTGAACTAGCAGGCTAAACTTTAAGAACATGCCTAACTATTTAGGATCAAAAGTGAGAGACAGAAAACATTTCCAAAGCTAACAGAAATATTTTTTATTTAGTCTTGTCCTCTTATCCTTCATTAAGAGCAGCTATTTCCATTTCCGATCTTGGATTGACACAGAGGGCTATAGCAGGACTTTAACCACTCTTTTCTGACCTCAGTTCACAGCATCTGTGTGGGACAGCTGTGGCATAAGACTAACTTGCTGGTGAGGAACCATCTCAGGACACTGCTTATGCAGCAGACTTTCCAGTGGAATCACTGGACTTCTTTTCATAAATAACATGGAGAAAAAGAGATGTCCACATGTATTTATGAGAGAAGAACAGGACAAAGAAACTATTTGCATTGTTAACGGAAGGTTTAGATAGTTTATCTTTGTGAAATGTAAATGAGTGGCAAGATGAATCAGGGTCTATTATTCTTATCTGATAGAATGCAAATTTGCCAAGGAACAGGAAGTCCAGTGTAGGATGAAAACCATCTATTGTTAAGAGATGAAAAACTATTATATTGAAAAACTTGTAACGCCTGTTTTAGAATCAGCCTGCAAACTTCTAGAGTTCCATACTTTTGGCTATTATATCAATTTCACATCTATAGGCAATATTCTCTGATTTCTAAATAGTACAAAACTTACATAATTCTATCTTTATATATTAACTAAAACAAAATTTCACCCTTCCTAGGTATTTAATCTCCCAAGTGCAGTCTAATAACGTGTGTGTGTTCACTTCCTTGAGTGCAATTCAACTATAGTCCAAATTTTTACAAGGGACAAAAGTCACTTATAAAAGGAAAATGGGACTAAGTACCTCACATACACTGAAATCCATAGGAGTAAATTTTCACTGAACTCAGTGGGGTGGTATGACAACCTTTTAAAAGTGATGCAAGATTTCCCTGCTTATGGAAATGCTAAATTCACAACTCTGTTTCAAGCCAGACACAAGCCTGAGCTTGCTTCCATTCAAATCAATGGTGATGGTCATACTGCTCTGTATGGTTCAGGGTCAGTCTTTCAGCAGCGCTAAACACCCTTGGGCGTGTCTCTTACTTTAACTTCCATTAGTTCAATCCTGATTTATATCAGAGGCACTAACTACCACCGAAACACACTCAAGCCTGGTGTTGCAGTCCTTCAAAACTGTGATCTGAAGAAAAAAAAGTAACAGTTGTTCTTGGGCTTCAGATAGGTCTCTGAGGAAGATGTGATGGACTCAACAGGAGTTGAGGCTTTTGGCTCTGTCCCTCATGGTGGCATCCAGGTCTAAGGAGATTTAAGAATTGGATTTCTTTAGACTCTCAGTAGTCCAGCCTTGTTGCTTAGCATGGCTCTTTCCTTAAGTTCATGTGGGATCACACAAGAGCACATTAACTAGATGGCTAATTTTTCTGTGGCAAAAGCTAGAGAAGATGAATGTCCCCCGATGCTGAGATGTAAAACTCACACTTCTCTTTATAGTGTGATGTGGACATCTGAAACCATAGATTCTGCTTAAACTTTTGCATCAGGATAAATGTGCAGCTGTGGGAGCTGTGTGGGTATAAAGACTGTAGGTGTAAAGAAAATGGCATCTAAGATGGAACACACTGATATCTCACACATCAAAGGCCTAGGAGAGTAAGCAGGACAACAAAAAGAATTGCTATGTTTTTCCACTATCTTTCAGTTTCTTGAAGTGTAGTATGAATCATCATGGACTCCTGCATATTATGCTTTTGTAAATAGGCATGTTAGCTTGTGGTGGTAGGTCAGGTGCAGATCAGAAGCAAGCATGTTGATGCCAGCTTAACTGTGTTGCAGAAAAATTAATTAAGTTCTGAATAGAATAAAGGCCTGTGTATGTGAAGATGTTTGTGTCTCTAGATTGGATACATGGGGTTTGTAGATTGTCAATGTTATGTCAAGATACAACTCAATTCAGTGTTTCTGTGAAAATTTGTTTTCTACTATTCATATTGCTAGATCATTTTGGTTGCAATTCCCCTAACTTTTACTGACACATTTATGTGTTCCTAATACAAAGCAAGCATCCCAACTAAAATGAGAGGCTTTTTATTGTGTAAAGCTGTAGACTCTTAAGTTACTCTATGCAGTAATATATGCTGTGGTTAAGGACCACCAAAAAGAAACTTCAATGTAAAGTAATCCATTAAAAAAATAAATTCTTGAACGTAGTTATTGCTTATCAGTGACTGTGTCATTGGTGAGCACTCTTAAGATTGATATCAAATGGATCCACCTTAAGTCCAAAAAGGGCAAAAAGAACAAAGCTGAGGCGAAAGAGTGATTTCATTATACAAATGAAATGGAAAAATTCAGTGAAATTCCATCCATCCCCTAGGACTGGCTCCACTTAGAGGTTAGAGGAATCACTTAGAGTGATCTCACATTTATGGGCTCTGTAACTGTCATTCATTAATAATTGTAACATGATTATGACTCAGGTTAAAGCAATCAGAAGACAGAAATGCCAGCTAAGAAGTTGGCCACTTGGAAGCCCACAACAAAACACCCTTATTTCTCTACAGGGCCAGAATTTCACCCTTGGATTTACTTGTTTTCCATAGGATGCAGACAAAAAGAGAGGCAGCTCCTCCAGAAGACACATGTCCTTTAACAGTTTGTAAAGGCAGGGAAGCAGAGAGCTTGTCCGTGTGCCCTGTGGGAACACGGTGTGCTGCATAGCCTCTCCATCAAGCAGGGACAGGGACTGTGCTTTGGTCACTGCCCTGAAGTAATTTTGCACCCTGAAAAGATTTATTTGGGACCAGTGCATCCTGATCCTTCCCCAGTACAGCTTGCAGGAGATGACTAGTGAATTTGGGCTAGTGCTGAACTCCGATTGCAGGGAACCCAGCCTCCTTCCCCCTCCATAGTGGCCTTATCTGCTCCAAGCAGGTTTAGAAAGGCAGTGTTTCTCTGAACACTTTCTCCAACCAAAGGGTTAAACACATCCAGCTGACATGGTTTTATCTGTGTTGTCTTAGGAGGCTGATGGGATGTGCAGAGCTGCAGCTGTGTCAGACACAGTTACAGTCTGGCAGGATTTTGTTTGGGGTGTCCCTCTCACGTGCAGGACTCAAAGCCATCAGGCGTGTCCAAGTCATCCTGGCACATGGGTCTTGT
The DNA here is from genome assembly GCA_024336885.1 of Actenoides hombroni. Classification (NCBI taxonomy): domain Eukaryota; kingdom Metazoa; phylum Chordata; class Aves; order Coraciiformes; family Alcedinidae; genus Actenoides; species Actenoides hombroni. Next base: position 2,349,009 of record WUAM01000089.1, read on the forward strand.
TACTCCCTCTTTGGCAGCATCAATTCTGACAAATGTACCTTGTAGAAAAGTAAGATAGGGTTTTAGCAGTTATTCTGCATAAGGCCACACATGTGTGTGCATATTCTGTTCAGGGCAAGATAGGACCTCTGCAAAAGAATGAGATCTTGCTAAAAATCAGGAACTTGGCAAAAACAAAGGGGTGAGGAGTGCAAGAATGTGTTTGGATGAAAACCAGGAGGGGAATTCTGAATTCTCTGGAGGAAATTCTGCTCTGAAGAGGACACTAGTACTCCCTTCCACCTTCTTCCAGGCTGTACTTGCCACTTCGTCTTCTCTAGCTACAGTAATCCAAACATTTGCCATCTATGGGGAGAAGTGATGACACTTTCATCTGATGGTGAAGGTGAACAGGCATTTGCTGACATTGGGATGGTTTTGCTCACCTTCTCCTTGCGTCAGGCTACCAAAAACCTGCTAGAGGTGTGCTCAAATTTTTGTGCTTCCAATTCTAATTTTCAAGATAAAGTGATAGGCCAAAATGTTGATTGTTCATAGGAATCACCTTGCCATACAGGTCCTTGGGCCACTGTGGTGACAAAGCCCATGGGAAGCCAGTGAGGACTGGCATGAACAATCTGAGGAGAGTCCACAGGAGATCAGGAGAGTCCCACAGGCTGCCTAATGCTGAGAAATGCTATACAATTTATTTATTTATTTTTAATGCTATTAAATGCTTCCTCTGGTGGCTTTCCCACTCTATTATTGTCATATTCATAGTCCCATCAGTGTATTCACTCCAAGGTTCCTACCAAAATCTCCATCAAACACATAGCCTGACAGCAGGCAAGCACCCTCCTTTGGGACAGAAAATCTAGAGATGCCTTCAGTTCCACTAGAAGAATCAGTGAAATCCTTCAGTTTGTGGAAAAAACATGTGACAGAGTATCTGCATATTGGTATAAAACTATTGGGCCAACAAATACTGAGGAGGAGAAAATCTGTACACAGCAGAGAAATTTCTGTGCACACCCTTGGTGCAAGTGTGCCAAATATTCCTCGTGTGTCCCTGTGATCTTACAAAAGGTTGACTCATAATCTGGCTGTTGTATTGTGCTTTCAAAAGCTGGGACATGGGCTGAAATATTACCCTATGCTGCAGTAAATGACTAAGCTCCCTTTGGCTTCAATGTGACAAGGTTTTTGTCCCATGTCTTTTTCCTCCCTTCTCAGAACACATGGTGACTTAGCTAAGTACTAAAAAAAATTTTTCTAAACTGTAAGAAGCCTGCTGGGGCTGCATCTGAGTGCAGAACACAAAGGACTGTGAATAGATGTCAGAACTGCAAGGGTTGGTTTGGTTTTAAGTCAGACAGTGTGTGCCTTTTCAAGGGCTTTGTGGCTGCATAAAACACTGGCTCAAAGCACTGCCAGAATCCAAATCTACTGATAATTAAAGAAAATATATGTATATGTGAAGGGGGAGAAGAGATATGAGAAATACTCATGTTCTTTCCAACAATATTTTTCTTATTAGAGAACAGGAGATGTTGATTTTAGAAGCGCTAATGTCAGCAAAGTCTGCTCTCAGTCTGTCTCATACAATGGACATGCTGGCTCTGGTGGCACCTACATTCCCAGTGAGGAGTTCACTCCTGTTGCTTGATGGGGGTGCTCAGCTCTGGTTCCCTGCTTGATCACTGTGACAGGAGTAGTTGCAATGCTTAGCACAGGCATCTAGGGTCAGGGATACATCCCACTTCAGTGCTTGCGGGATGTGTGAAAATAAAGAGCATGAAGTAGATCTGAATAGCATTGTCTGCAAAGAAAAAAAAAATGTGAACACAATCCCTACTTCTTAATTGCTCAGAACTCGTGTTTCACACTGGCAGCCAGCACAGCCCTTCTCCTGGCATCTCTTCTTCCTCCCTGTTCCCTCAGCGATCGTATTGCAAACCTAACACACTTGGTTCAATTCCATTTTTAAATTCACCATTGCAGATTCTGCCCCAGAGTGACTGCATCTGTCTCAAAAGAGAGACGGAACCAAAATTTAAACACGTTTCGTGTAGGCATTGAAGTGCCTCTTGGAGCCAAGAGAGGAGCATAGCTGAACCTGTCTAAGAGTGTATATCCAGCCTGAGAGGGGCAATGCTGACATACACAGCTGTGTTAAGGACAGTGAAAAGTGGCTAGCATGTAGGCATGAAAACAAGCTGCTGTTTAATTCCCAGCTCAGCAACTTGGGTTGAAAACTGTAACAACTGTAATTATCAGCAAGTTTCCAAGCCAGACAATTGAATCACTTGTCTGAGCAGATGCCTTTGGGGAATAGCAATAGAGCTGCACTCTTCAGCTTGTAGTACACGTACACACTGTACGGGAGCATAAAACCCATCGCCAGCACACTCATCAACTTCCTATCACTCACCAGAGTTTGGATCAACCACTGGGGTCAGCTATTCCCATCAGCTCCTGCTCAGTCATTTGATGCTACCAGAGTCAGGGTAGTGATCCACACTGAAGGGAGGTATGGGCACTGTAGGGTGTCCTATGAGCTGGGATTCCCACCAGATGTTCATGGTGAGGAGGTGTAGAGGGAATCCCCAGCCCCATAGTCCTGCCCTTGACCACAACAGAAGCAGTACGCATATGCATATTTTTCATCCAATAAATGCTGTAAGGCAGCAATGGTGGGTTTAGAAGCATGTCTTAGATGTGTAGTTTCCTACAGTTGGGAGAAAGGTAAGTAAAGTACCTTCTGCTGTAACATAAGATCTGCTAGTCTGAATTAATGTACTTAAAGTTCAGCTTAATCACACTTCTTTTTGGTGAGGCTGGACAGGTTTGTTGTAGGAATTGCAGTTCACTGAATTTTCTGGGGGAAGCTACCTTCCCTCGTATTGTTTTTTTCCCCTGAAGTCAGAGAGGATTAGCTTCAGGCAGCAGATACATATGTACCCAGGGGAAAAACTACCCTGGTTTTGTTCACAGTTTATTGCAAGGCTGCCTGTTTTCCACAAGAACTGCTCAAGCTCCAGAAAAAAAAAAAAATGCAGTGGAACTGAAATGCCAGAAGCCTCCCTCCTATCATTTTTCTTTTTGAAAAGCACACATTTATTCCAAACCTTGTTAATTTCCTCCATGTGCTTTGAGCTACATTTCTAGACCTGGGAGAAAGGGATCTCACCATGTTAAAGATCTCTCTGCTGCGTGACTAAGATTATGTCCCACTGTGGATATTTCAGTTTTAAAAGTGAGATGAGACCTGATAGTGATACCACATTAAACACATCTCCTATTGATCCTTTCTAACCTTGCAAAATAGCAGCTCTGCATTAAGTACCTTTTACTTCAGCACTGCTGATGGAACCACAGATGTTAACTGCTAGGCTAAATATCCTCAGAGGTCAGCAGACAGGGCATTTGAGAGGTCATAAAGTAATAATTTTCTGGCTAAGAAACAATAGGAGTGTTTACCTCTCTGCCCTCTAACTCAGCCTGAGGACATGCTAGTAGCCTACAATATTTATAAATAAAAGGGAATTAATAAAAGCTCTCCTTCCCAGTGTTCCTTCCTCACCACGTAGTGTTTTGAATGTATTGCAAATCAGTGTGATATGTCAAATTATTACACTTGACTGAACTGATGACAAAAAGGCTTTGTACTGAACAAAGGCTTGTGCTTTTAAAGGTATATTTTCAGACCATCCTCTCCACTATTAAAGTCTGCCTACTCTATACAAAGACATGAAAGTAAATCACCTACTCTATATTGAGGCACAAAAAAAATCATCTACAGCATACAAGAGAAAAAAGTTGTTCTGTTTTTTAGACTGTACCTTATGGCTCTTTGGTGTGTCTCTGCTGAGCATCGAGAGATGCAGCTGCCTGTCCTCCTGTCTTCTGGAATTCTCTCAGTATCTGCTCTGCGGGATTTGTTTTCCAAGACCACTGAGGAAATGGCAATCTCTGCAGAGATGATGGCAGTATCTTCACTGAGCTGTGAGAGCTAGATTCTCTGCAGACATTGAAGTATATGATCCATATTCTTCAGCTGAAATGCATCAGTTCTTGCCAGTTGAGGAGCTGGTCTGCAGGCTCAGCCATGAGTTTGAAAAAAATTTCTTGTTTTGGAGTGTTCTTGGTTTGCTCTACTAAGAAAGAAGAAAAAATTGTCTGCTATTTTTTCCTTACAGACATCAAGAAAACCATGCTAGTTTTATCAAAGAATCAAAGAGCAACCTAAATCACCTTTGGAGGCTTGCTTCTGGAACACCAGCAGATGCTATAAGCACATAAAAGAGACTTCTGCTTATACGCTAATCCTTTTATTTTCAATTCACTTAATTTTAGATATTCCATGACTCCTTACGAGCTGCTTTTTGCTGAACCAGTTCTGTCTGCTTGTATTGGGCACCTTGTTTTGTTTATTCTTTTGGGAAAAGATATGGTACATATTTTCTCAAATTTCCATAGTTACTTTTGACTGTGTGATCAGGTTTTTAGCCCTGTTTTTATTTCTCTTTCCTCTTCTGTCTCTCAAGCAATATTTTGTAAACAAACAAACACAAACAACCCTGTAAAACAACAAAGGAGGGAAACAATAAGCTTGTGTTTGATACATGCAGCAGCTTGAAAATGAGGTGTGTGTAATGGAGAGTGTGTGTGTTATGTGAGAATTGTGGTGCCTGCCAAAACATTATTGTTGTTACCGTGTGTGTAAGAGGAAGATTAAGCTAATAGACTCATGCCAGCCATCTCTGAGGTACATTGTGGGAACCAAGGGGGTGGACGTTGTCTGGCTGAAATAACATGTGTGTGAGTAATTCTTTCCTTGAATTTTGAGTAAGACCTTAAGAAGCTGGCCTGTTCTGTCCGAGGCTGGGAACAGTCAGTCCCATGTAGTGGGAGATGCTCCTAGTTTTTAACTCTTTGTTTTAGAGCAACACTAATCCTAAACACTCACTGGGCTTGGTGCTAAAATCTCCCCAATGTCAAGCAACAGGTAGAGGAAGCCTGTGTGTCCCATAAGAGTGAGAAGGATGGAAAATTTTCCTTCTTGAAAAGTTCAAATATTTCAAAGGCCATCCTACTAATGATAATTAAAAAATTGAATGCATCAGTCAAAGCATTCTATTTTGATCATTCACAATGTTAAATGTCCTTTTTTATCAACTACTGTAAGTCACTGATAAGCAGACCTCACAGATCTGGTCAAGTGAGCTGTTTTTATTGTACAAATATAGAAACAATGCAGAAAGTTATAGATGAGTCTGCCTTTTAAGGAAACAGGTCTTTTGTCAAAATTTGTTTTCTTTCTCTTTTGCTTCAATGAATTAGTACTTTTCAATGAAAATAAACTTGCCCAGCTTTACCACTGACTTTCCTATATTTGTTTCTAGAGGGGTCTTCTAGCTTGTCTTGTTTCTTCCTTTTAATCTAACTAGATTTTATTACTGAATGTAGCATTGCTCTTCACCCTCTGGCTGTCTATTTTTCTTCATGATCTATTCTGCTGGAACTTATAAAAAGTCTTTTGAAAATAGAAGTAGATGATGCCCATCAGACCACCTCTCCTTTTTATTGTATTAACTTTGTTTTTTCCTAATAGATAGTGAAACACTAGCTCTTTTTACAGAAACTGTGCAAGCTTTGACCCTTGTGGATTTTTCTTGTCCAAGTACTGGATGGTGTTGTCCTTAATTAGACTCTCACTCTCCTCTCCAAGTACTGAGGTGAGGTCAGCTGGTCAGCAATTCCTCTCATCACTCTTGGCTGCTTTTATTAAAGCATAGATGATAACAGTCACTTTACAGTCTCGAAGAACTGATGCTGCTTCAAGGTTTCAGTGTATCTCTCTATCAGGATCTCTGCTCTTCACACTTAATTTCAGAAGACTGCAAGTCCAGGTCTCTTTGAATCTTATTGAAAGTCACAGGAGTCAAAAGAAAAGCTCCTTTAACCTCTCCCCACCTATGATCCTCAGCTCTACACCATCCTGCTCTTATCTCTGAATTTTGGCAATAGATTTTATCCAACTAAAAGGGTGTCTGCAGGTTGTATAGGGATGGGTCCTGATAACAGGGAGGTTTGCAGTGTGGCAGGAAAATACATTCCAGCAGCACAACAGATAGGTATTATACTAATAATGTATAACTTCGGCACCATGTGTTTTATTTCTCATTTTTTCTTGCAGGATTAAAAGCAGCTGCTTTGGCAGAAGGTAGGAGCAGTGTACACAGGAGAGGGCAGAGACTGGTATATGTCTGGGGAGACCCTTTTTGAGACCACAACCACCATAACCCCCTGCTCCCAGTGTCTGCACATGGGGAGCAACAGAGCATGCCAAAAAGAAGACTCACAGAATCACAGAATCACAGAATGGTAGGGTTTGGAATGGACCTCTAGACATCATCTAGTCCAACTTCCTTGCTAAAGCAGTTCAACTAGAGCAGACTGCCCAGGAAACAATCCAGGCAAGTTTTGAATGTCTCCAGAGAAGGGGACTCCACAACTTCTCTGGGCAGTCTGTTCCAGGGTTCTGTCATCTTAATAGTAAAGAAGTTTTTCCTTATTTTCAGATGGGATTTCACTGGCTGCCTCTGTTCAGCCTCACTGCCAGTCTGGACAAGCACCACTTCCCCAGCAGAGAGAGAGAGAGGCAAGCCTTACACCTCTGCCCACCAGCTTGCCCGTGTCTCCTTTGACACCTCTGTCTTTTCTGGGGAACTTGGCACACAGTTCAACTGGGCCAACGACCTTGTCTTTAAGTGTGCCTCCTCTCAGCTTCATGCGGGTGTATTTCAGGGTAGAAGTGGATTTTCTGATGCCTGGTTTGGGATTTTAATGGGCTTTGGTGTGTAGAACCTCCTGTGCCCTAGTCTCAGCTTGGCAGCAGTTCTCCCTGACATATGCACCTCCCTGGGGAGAGGGCAGTGGGGTGGATGGGGACAGCAGCCTAAAATGCCCAGTTCAGCTCTCTTTCCGCTATAATACCACTGTTGCTTTGGTTTATAAGCAGAATAATTGCCCCAGAAAGATGATGTGTTGACAATTTTGCCACAGAGTAACTTCTTTGTGAAACAAGAGAAAATCAAAGCCAAGCTTTAGAAGAAGAATGTGTAGTTTATTCTTTGGAGTTTTCACTAGCCATTATCAGTGGGGTGGAAAGACCAAGAAGACAGCCTGAAGCATTGCTCAGAGTTTATCCCGGTTGTTGGGACTCTTGAATTTTCACTGTCTCAGAGCAGTTCGCTCTGCTTGTACCTCACCTATTGGCTCCTGGAAGGTGAAGAGGAGAGAAAGGGGGATAATCTGGAGTGCAAGGCTTTTCTACTAAGCTTTTCACGATGTCCCACCTTGCCCCTTTGAGTGGGCAGACCATAGATCACCCTCAGTGTACCCTGCCAAGTCATTCACCTGAAAAATACTTACCTTTCTTTCATTCTTGCACTTGTTTTCACACACCCAGGCTAGCAAGCCTGGGTAATATGCATATTAATCAAGATTACTTATATTACTTGGAAAGGGAGTGTTTCAATGTTCAGTGGCCCATGTTTCACCTGGACAAGTGTTTATGGTGGAGAAGGGGCTCAGCTATGACAACAGACTGTGGCCTGGTAAGAAGAGAAACTCAGCCCTGTGCTTCCCCCTGTGTTGCAGCTGCAAAGCATCTTCACATCTGTGGATGTTATTTTGTGGTGACAACTATCTGAAAGAAACTTCTTGGAGGTGTTCCTTTGAATCACACTATGATGAAGTTGACACTGCATATTTATGCTTCCCCAGTCTTTGAAAGGCTGAATGCCAGCACTCCTGCTGTCTCTCCAGTCAGCTTGTTGTTAAAAGAGGCCCTAAGTGATGGGAAGGGTGGTTTCCACCAAGGCCATTAAGAGCTCTAATATCGCATTGGTGGTGGCTGTGGTCACTGAAGATTTGGGACTCTGTATGAAGTGCTTCTTCCCTTCAAAAGATCCTTCTTCCTCTTTGATAGGAACAGCAGTCTGTGTGGAAACTTGTGTGTGGACTCTAACACGCCAATTTACTGGATTACTCAATGGAGAATCATCATGATGGGAGGGGACCCAGTGGCCTTTAGAAGGGCTCTTGTGCTGAAAGGTGATTTGAGATTGCTGAAGGGCTGATCAAATCACTTTGCTGCTCAGCAGTTTGTTTCAAGAGCATATACAAGCTGCAGAGGGGAACTATGTCCAGACCATGTTGAACTCTTGTATTCCTGTGGAGAAGGTGTTGAATTGGGTAATCATGACAGTCTTTGTGTGAGCCATGTCAGAAAGAAAAGATTTGGAGAGTGATACTGGGGTTTTTTGAAGATTTTATTCAACAAGTAGGTAAGACAGGCAACCTGTCAAAAACTTTCCTTGGTGTAAGCTTTGAATTTTATCAGTACTCCTTCTAATTCTTTAGAAATCTGATCAAAGCCTGATCATGTCCTGTCTCTGCAGAGTTCATCTCTTCAACTCAGGAGAGACATGTTGACACAGCTGTCTTCTTTCAGACCAAAGATCCAGCCCAGTAGCCTATCTTTTTTTTCCATAGGAAAAAAGTATAAGCCTAAGGCAGGTTTTTCATGGTACTTCCCCTTATGCTTGCCCTCCTTCCAGAAGGTGATGCTTTAGATGTGAGCTTAGCTCAGGTCCCTGGGGCTAGATGCTGTACTTTCGCTTATGCAGAAATGGTGCTAGCAGGACCTTACCATCTAAAAAGGAAAAGATGGTGGAGAGGCACACTGGCTCGGACAATGCCTCTGGGCAGGATGTGGAGACACAAATAGATAAAGGTCCTTCAGAGCTCAGAGCCCTTGTGCTGTTATTGTTGTGCTGATCCAGATGTACTGACCAGCCTTTGACAGCCTTTGCTCCAGTCAGTTCCAGACTGGGATGTTCAACACCTTTTAGTGGTTTGGCTCTGCCGAGTCTCCCCAGCTGTACAAAAGAGGAAGAAGGGCTATGTTTCTCCTCCTCCAGCTACAAGATGTGATTGTTTGACTCTTGGGAGAGACTGGGTTTAACAGAATCTCTTGAATTCTTTGTTCCATTTTCAACAACATCCAGAGTGAGCTGAAGCCAGCTGAGAGAAAGGCACACTGATACAATGCTTTGTGCTATGCTAGTCTGCATTTAAGAAAGACCTATTCCCCTGGTTGAGAATCCTGATACTTGCCCTGGTGAAAAAACTGTCAGTGTCCCTGTCCATTCTCAGTGCTTTGATGGGCAGCATGTACTTGTTTGGACAGGGGCTAGCGTTGACACATGGGCACTTAATGGCAGAGTTGCAGAGAGGCACCTCGTTATGGGGATGGTGGAGAGGTTTTCTGTCCTTGTGAGCAAAGGGATAATTTCCTGGGGATCAACGCATGTGTCTTTGCACCTGTTGCAGATGACAAGGCTGAGGCTGCTGATCATAGCCCACAAAGAAATGACTGTTTTTCAGATGCCTGCTGGGGATGACTTTGTGTCTTCACAGTAAGTATGTTCCTTCTCAGCTCTCGTTTGGTTGAGTCTCCTAGAGCTGCCTAGGGCCTAGTTGTAAGATCTTGTCTCCTCATGAAGATAGTTTGGAATAATTCTGTCAATGAGTAGTTTTCAGGAAAGTCTACAGTCACTCTTGCTTCTTTGGGAATTTATGCATCTTCAGCAGGAATCACACAGACGTGAGACTGTTTTATGTTCCCATCCTGTGTGGTACTTGGAATGGCACATTGGAAGGACCATTTTCCATAAAGATTCATCTGCTCTTTTCCTTTCTTTTGACTGAAATTGAAAAAACCCACAAACCAAAACCCCAAAATGTCATTATTTCCTGTGTGTTTGTTTTTCCCTGAAAAATACTAATTCTTAGGAAGTAGATCACAGACTGTTTTGAAAAAAGCTGGTGACACCTGGCTGATTATGAGCCAGCAGTGTGCCCAGGTGGCCAAGAAGGCCAACAGCATCCTAGCCTCTATCAGAAATATTGTGGCCAGCAGGAGAAAGGAAGTGATTATTTCCCTGTACTCAGCACTGGTGAGGCCACACCTTGAGTACTGTGTTCAGCTCTGGGCCCCTCGTTACAAGAAAGACATTCAGTTGCTGGAGCGAGTTTGGAGAAGGGCAACCAAGCTGGTGAAGGCTCTGGAGAACAAGTGTTTTGAGGAGAGGCTGAGGGAATTGGGATTGTTTAGCCTGGAGAAGAGCAGGCTGAAGGGAGACTCTATCGCTCTCTACAGCTACCTGAAATGAGGTTGTAGTGAGGTGGGTGCGGCCTCTTCTCTCAAGTAAATAATGACAGGACTAGAGGAAATGTCCTGAAGTTGCACCAGGGGATGTTTAGACTAGATATTAGGAATATCTTCTTTACTAAAAGAGTAGTTAGGAGCTGGAACAGGCTGCCCAGGGAGATGGTGGAGTCACCATACCTGGAGATACTAAAAAAATGTGTAGATAAGGCACTTCAGGACACTATCTAGTGGAATGGTGAGGTGTTGATGGTTGGATGCGGTGATCTTGGAAGTCTTTTCCAACTGTGGCAGTACTGTGATTCTGTGATACTCTGCGGACTGCTATGGAGAAAATTAACCCCATCTCAGTCAGACCCAATACAAATGTAGACATCCAAGCGACTCTATGTATGTTCCCCTCATATGACTTTATGTGCCCCCTGCTAATAAGACCCTCTCAAGAGACCAGCATGCCCCAGTTTTCCCTCCTTATCAGAATAAGGACCCAAGGAAGCAGTGGCACAGGAAATCTCAGAGAGTAGCATGGTCTTCTTGAAGGGATGGACTGGAAAACACAAAGAGTGCCAAGGGCTTTGTAGAAAGCCTTACTCCAAGGGATAAGGAGTTCAGGCCAGACAGGAGTTAGAGTAGGTAAGAGCAGGCTGGCATGTCTTTGTTGGAGCTGTGCCAGGGATGGAGCAGAACAGACCTTCCTCTTTTTGCACTTCCAGAGGGTCAAACACTTTATAGTGTCTTGCAGTGTTATGGTCCACAAAGATTGCCTTCTCTCAGTTACTCATGCAAAGCACAAAACGTATCATCTACCACATGCCCTATGGTTACTACACACTTACTGTGAGGAGCTCATGTACTTAGAAAGCTCGTATCTCCTCTAATAGAGATTTTTAGGGTGCTGTAAGTGAAATTTTCCCACTTTCTTATCTTGCAAATTGAATCCATGCCATATTTTCTATGCCAGCAATGTGTATTTTCACTGAAGAGAAGAACATTGAAGGATCAAACAGCAAGCTTAAGAGGAATGATGTCAGAGAGAAATCAAAGACTTTTTACTAAAGCCACTCAATGCCAAATGATCAAGGCTTTAGGTTTTTGCACAAAGCTAAAGAAAAGAGTTGGCCACTACAAACAGAGCCCTTATTTTGCCACCTCCCTTTACTAATTCCTACTGGGCACTGAAGAGTTTCAGGGATCTTTTGTTCATTCACCCGAGTCAACATGGTTTAAACTTTACCCACTCTGCTGTAACTGTCCACAGCAGCAGTGGTTCATGTGTGGCATAGCTGTGAGTGCCCTGGCAGAGATGCTGAATGCCTGCTTATCCTTCTCAGTAGCTAGCCTGGGTTTTGTGTCAGAGGGGAAGAAGGTAGGAGGAAAAGGAAACAATTGTCTTGAAGAGAATGAGGCAGGGAAGAACAGCAAGAGGAATTTGCTGACCAAGCACTAACAGTTGAATTTCTAGGCTAAAGAGAGCATTTCAGCATTTCAGCAGTGAAATAATGCATTTTCCTCAGAGATGACCAAATTCCTCTGAATGAACCATTTTTGTTGTGTTCAGCCCAAAGCATTCAAAAGTTGTGAGTCAGACTGAAAAAATCTCTGAGAATTTTTTCCTAAAAATCAATAAATCCTAGATTTATTTTTTTTCTAATTGTCTTTTCCTGTTTGAGTGCTAAGACACTTGACCCCTGAGGGATTTTTGGGGTTTTGTTGTTTTGTTTTTTACTGTTACTAGAGGAGTGGTTCTGGGACTTGACAGCAAATGTCATTTGTTGTGAAATTCCTGATTATATCGTAGGGGGTGGTGACACTGCATTTCCTTTACAGTCATTTTAAGCCTTCTCTTACAGTCCACAAAAAGCCAATATTGCTGCCTTTTCAAGGACTGCAATTCCCCAGTGTCATTCTCACATGACTTGGGAGCACAATGGGCTTTCTGGGTAGTTTTTAAACCTCAAGTGGGCTCAACGTACATATTTGCTAGCAACTTCTTTTATGCAGATGTCAAAGCTGGTTAGAGTGCATACAGGAATGACACTACCTGGAAAGTGTGTGCAAAAATGAAATTGATTTCTGAAAAAAAAGATCCTTGGCAGAACACCAGCGACTCTGACATTGTATTTTTAGAGAGATTCTTCTTAAGTGTCTCAAGTGTTTGTTTGATGGTTGAGTTTTAATTTTTGATTCTGTAGATTCAGGGTTCAGTCATGCCCTGGAGAAGGTGGCAGCAAAACTCCCACTCTTTCACTCAGAGTATGATTAACTATTTACTGTTGAGGGAGGACTGGGCACTGAAGGCACTGAACACAGGAGGTTTCCAGTCAGTTTTGGGGGAGCCATAAATGCTTTGATTATGGCTGTAGATGCTCACCATATCACAGCCAAAGGGGCTCTTCCAAAGTCACTCTTGGCAAGGAGCATACAAGAGATTTGTCTCCCATGTTTAATGAATAGCAAGTCTTTCTCTGCTCCTGGGGGAAAAGTGATTTATTACCCAGCTGACTTCAACAGTTCATAGAAGAGGCGCAAGTGAGGACAAATAGCAGTTCAAATTGTTTTAATGATTTAGGTAACCAACAACAAAGGGATAAGGTATATTCACAGAGGATAACTGAGGTTTTCCACCCAGAGCATGTTAATAGTCAAAGCAGAGACAGCAAGAGATGAGCATTCCCCAGCATGGTCAGAGCACACACAGGGAGCTCCTCTCCTGAGTCACTCCTGGCTCTCTTAGACTCACTGAATAAGAAGGTTTACCTTTATGACCAACCCCCTTGACTACTAAATGGCAAATATACTTAATTTAAGTCTTCCTTCAACCATATTGACTGGTCTTTGGTTACAGTGTGGTAGATGGAAAAACCCTGCATTTTCCCAAAATAAGTCTGTCACCTGCAAAGGCTCTTTACACAGAAGAAAGGAAAGTCTGAAGTAAAATTTATTTGAACACATGCTCTTTGTCCATGGCAATTTTTCAGTGACCATTTCCTTGAGAGTTGCACATAGGATTCTGTCCTTTTCCATTTGTTTCTGTTTTGGTTTCTCTTTCTGGAAAGAGTCACTTTCAAGTTAACATCAGAGAGCATCTGTAGCAAATAGCTGTTGAATTTGTAGTCATGAACATCTATGTTGAAACAGTCTGATCATCTGAAATATAGGAAGTGGCTACTAATAATACATTTTCCCATCAAAATAATTAACCTGACTTGAATTCTGAAGGTTGACTAATTTGTTGATGAGTTTTTATATAAATATATTCCTGCAGACCCATCATTGTAACTCCTAATAATGATGCATATTAGTAACTGAATCAACATTAGCCTTTATAAAGCAAGGGCCTACAATTAACCATCATTTTTCAGATTCAAAATCTGATATACAGAGGAAAACTGCCATTAAACATCCACAGAACCATTATTTTTGTCCTCCTCTACGTATTTCCTAAAACAACCTCTTTTGATAGAGTATACAGCTGATGTGAGGAATTACTGCTTAGCTCGCTGGCCAGCCTGCACTCCCTTCTGCATCATACTCACCTGTTGTCTCATGTTCTCTCCTTTCTTATACTCAGGGACTTATTCTCCTTGACTTCTTAGAGTTTAGTGTAAGGGGTCTTGATGTCTGAATGGAGTCCATAAGGGCAATATTAAATAATGAGGATAGCAATAACGAGCACAAAATCAAGCAAGTATAATGACTGAAGCATTAAAACATATGCATGGGATCAGCTTCTATTTCTCTAGCCAGCTTTGCAAATCTTAACCAATGTAATTCTCTAGAAGTCCTACAGAGTTTGTGCTGTCAGGAATAACATCCTGGTGACCTAACCCCAGGTTACAAGCAATCCTCCTATAAATAGTTAATTGGGGAAAAAAAAAAAAAAAAAAAATGTATAGCACAAAGACACGGCTCTAGACTCTTTTTTTTTTTTTTCTGGATTTTTTTTTTTTTTTATACTAACTGTTCTGAGACCACCATTAAAACTAGCCTGAGATCAGACTCTCTTGCTGGATAAATTCTCTTGCAAAACCATTTCAAACAGCAAATGTAATGAAGAGTAACCATTGTGACACTTTCAAAGGCCAAAAATCAGGGGGAAAATGGTAAATAATTTAAAATTATCTACCTGTTTCTCTCTGTTATTGTATTTTGTTCTTTTATTAATGGAAAAGCATGCTAAGTGAGAAACGCTGGTGCTGGTGACTGCAGTGAATTTCTGAGTCTCAGGATTGAATGAGGTGGCTTTCATAAAGGCAAGAGCTAGACACTCTCGAGCGAGATGGGGGAAGAAGGGGGGGAGGAATGAGAGGATCTTGCTACATTAAACACCACTTTCTGTGGAAACAATTAGTGCTGTAAGTGTATTCTTGAAGACAGGCAGCTTTACAATGAGATTACTTACAAGCACCATCTCTGCTAAAACGCCCATAAAGAGTTCCGCAGTTCTGAGAAGTCATCTTTGGAGACGCTGCTTATTGGAAGTCACAGGCAATATTTCATGCTGTACTCTTTTGAAATTAGCTAATGTTTGGGTCATACTCAGCCTTCCAAATTGCCAAAATCTCCAGGGATTTGCTGTAGGGAAACCTGATGGAGTGTAGACACCACAAATTGTTTGCAGACCACAAGGTAGTGTCTTCAGGGGGTGTTAGCAATATGTAGGGGTGCTCTGAGGTTTGAAAACCAGTGCAGGTTCAGAGTCAGGTTCCACTTTATTTGAACCACCAAAGTTTTCTGAGTTGTGGGTTAGATGAAATATTGAGTTTCCCTTCCCTGCCCCACTTCTGTAATGTGTAACTTGGGATAGCTGGGTTTTGTAAAACCTCAGAAGCTTGCTTTTTGACCTGTAAACCAAAACAAATTCATATGTTGCTTGAACTAGGGCTTTGTTTTAAATATTTTTCTTTTTTTTTTCTTTTTTTTTTTTTTCATTTCACTCCATACTGTGTTTATATCTTAGACAGGTAAACAAGCATCATCTAACAGATTTAAGTTAAGAAGTAATCTTTACCTCCTGTAGGTTATCTAGTAATTTCCTCCTGCAGAAACCATCTTTAGAAGTAGCTGGGTCTTCTGAAGACTAAGTGCTGACTGAGTTGGATGATAAAATTTCAGGCTTCAATCCCTATGCTTTTGTGTTTGAGCCATCAGCAATTGAGAAGGATATTTGGTAAGATCAAACAGTTCTTGCAGCAAGAAAAATAAAGGAGAACAGATAGGCAAACTTTCTTACACTCAGGATCCTGAAGAACTTGAATAAATTTCTGAGTGACATGTAGTCTTCACCAAAAATCTTTAAGAACAGGTTGGATAAAGAGCTGCCAACAATGTCGATGCTGCTGATCCAGCTTTTTTTCCCCTTACAGTATTTGTAAGTGAACTTTAACATTTGTTTTATGGCTACTATCATGTCTCCTTGCTTTAGTGAGCAATTCCATTTCAACAATTATTATCACACTTGTTGAGGCTCTACTCAAAAGCTAACACTATTTTTTAGGGCAATGCAGGAGATGTTTTCCAATCACTTCCTTCACAGCAGTTCTTGGATTTTTATTGTCAATTTGATCAAATCACACAACTCATTCCGGACAGTCTTGGCATTCCTTCTAAGACTGTACCTCATACTTAGTACCACAGTGCTAAAAGCCTTCAGTCAATTACACATTTATGGATATGAGTTGTACAAAACTAGAGAGGATATCTTTCAGCTAATGTTGGAAGGATTTTTTCTGGTCTCACATTGGATTTACATCTGTGTGATATAGGCAAATAAGGCAGAGTCCTAGAATGGCAGTCTACTGGGGTCTGCAAAATAGCAACCACCTTGCTGTCTTACTTTGTCTGAGCCAGAGGCCTAGAAAAGAGGGGCCAAAGCATCTTCTATCAATGTTATTCATAGCCTTGTCTTCCTGCTCCCCTACTGGCAGCTGGCACAAAACCATGGTCTCCCCAAGGTCTTCATCCTCTTCATTCTCATTCTCATGCCAGTCCTTACCCTGACCTCTTCCTTCACCAGCAACAAATCAAAGCTGCCTCTTAATCCCTGAAGTGGAAAAATTGAATGTTAACCATACTGTTGAGAAGGTATACACCAGCTCATTTTATGTAGTCTCATTCCTAAGTCCTACCACTGTAATACAGCCAAGAAAGGGCCCAGAATGGAGTATATTGCAGGACACTTCCTGTCTCTGTCTTCTCTGTGGATAAGCAACCCAGGCAAGCACTCAGATTAGGTTCAAATCAGGCCAATCACAACTACATTTTGCAATTAGGTTGAAAGAATTTTGCTGCACATTTTGCCTAAAAATAATTTGTAGATTGACCAGAGTCTCTAATGTGGAATCATTACAGATATTTCAGGGATTGATTTAACATGAATAATTGAAGTGTAGTGTAGAGACAACAGTCTCTTTTAAATATGTGATATTTTTGAGATACATTTCAAAGCAAGCAGCTGTAGGACTTTATCTTGGCATATTCTTTGGACCAGTTCTTCTCAGGACTTAGTGTGTGTCCTTGGATAAGGAAGGAGTAGCATAAAATCCTACTTATTATTATGATTTTACCCTCTAGAGTTAAGGAAACGAACTTACTAAGCTTTATGGAATGATATCTTCCATACCCTTCTATTCCAAAACAATAAGATGACCAAATGACACAACTAAAATAGCATTAGGTACAACACCTCAGTGGACATCCCCTGACCATGTCAAGCAAGCTGTGAAAATAGTATGGATTAGTAATGCACAAATGCAACAGTAGTGTCACTTAAAATGAAACAGCGTGTCTACTTTTTTTAGATTTACACAAAAATACATTTGACCTGCAGGATTTTGTTTACCCAAAACTATAGACGTTAATTGATTTAACACTATTGCCTTTGATGATTTCACTGACCTTAGCGAAGGTACCTTTATACATACCACTCCAGAAGGCATTACCATAGAGAAGCTGGTATAAGACCTAACTAATACCACCATTCAGAGTACCAGAAGGAGAAAAGTTATGTAAAGACAGGACTACTCTGCTGCTCCATGACAACATAAGATTGAATTTCACACTGATGTTGAACAGTGTAAGCAACGTGACAAGAACAGAGTTCTAGTCAGTAGGCCTCTGTATCAGCTTGGTCCCAGGTACAGCAGAGCACCTCAATTCCTTCCTACCTTCCATGGGAGTAGGTAGAAATGGAGCTACATTTCAGGGGCACCTTAGAGTAAGAAGATCATGCAAGCACCATGCCTTGCCTGATACACCAGCTGTTCAGGCTGAGATCTTGAGAATGGAAACACGGTGCTGTTTTTTCATGTACGTCCCCACAAAAATTATTCACAGCTCTTGATAATTCACAAGTTTCCAGCTTAAATCTTGGAAAGGAAGAGACATTCATCATAGCATCAGGCTTGCACTTTGAAGTCATGTCTGGCTTTTTCAAAAAACAGGGCCTTTATTTCATCATTTAGAGTATTCTGCTCTTTAGAGCATAATAGCTAAAATTCCTCAGAATGGCATTCGCTGAATTTTTTTTCTGTAATCTTTTAATGCTTTCCAATACCCAGAGTACAATTAACATTATGCCTAATGGATATTGGATATCTGTAGTATCATCCCCCTACCTCACCTACACTATAGATGCAGTACTTCCACGTAACCTCCTCTGGGATGTTCACTTGAATGGCATTTTTAATTGCATTGCCTGGTACTGGCAGAGGGGTACGATGTCATTAAACAGATGAGCCATACTGCCTATGCTTATGTCAAGAGCATAATGACTGTCAAACTGACTTCTAGCTGCAGTATTTTTGATGCGTCCTGTTCTTTGAGTATGATCCATGGCTCATCCTCAACTCTTCCTGTTGCTTCTACAATAACAGTTTTCCACAAAACAGCATTTGATATACGAAAGAGCAAAGATACCTTACCTAATACAGGTATCCCTCATCTAAAAAGAAACTTATGTCAAATAAAAATTTTAGGATAGACTTCTTGGTTTACTTAGCATTCATTTTAGTATGTTTCCGTCTGTCTTCCAAATTAGATTTCAAAGAATCACAGAGGCACTGAGTGCTGATCTGAGTGGACCTATGGAGATAACCTAGTTCAAACTCTGCTTTTGAGGTTTGAATTATTCCAAGGACTGAGACTCCACAGTCTCTCTGGGCACCCTCACAATAACAGTTTTGTTTTCTTTTGTTTTGTTTGGTTTTGGTTTGGTTTGGTTTGTTTAAATAGAATTTTCTGTATTTCAGCTTGTACCCATTGCCCCTTGTCCTGCCACTGGGTCCTCTTTACCCCCTTGTATCATGTATTTATATACATTGGTAAGGGCCTCCTAAGTCTTCTCTACTTGGGACTGATGAGTCCCAGCTCTCTTCAGCCTCCCTTGTATGTCAGATGCTCCAAGACCTTAACCATCTTAGTGGATCTTTATTGGACTTGCTCCAGTATGTCTATGTCTTTCTTGCTTTCTTTATGGTGTTGTCAAGAGACTTTCATGATCTTCAGCTCAGAGTGATGTTTAAGTTAGCAAGGAAACTTAAGCCTATAGGTTCCCAGATCACTTCACCAAATCCTAATCCCATAAACATCTTGGAAGAGATAAATGTTTCCTCCAAGTTTAGTCTGGACAATCTGTAGGTCTTCATGATCCTCCAATGCCATTGTGTCCTTATTTTGGAGAGAGTTTCCACAGCTTCTGTATCTTTAAATATATGCCTCATGTCTTTGTCCTTTCCAGTGTACCCTCCCACTGTACTAGAAAAATGCTAATGCATCTGCACAGTTGAGCTGAGATGCTTTGCTCCTTTCATGGGAAACACATGCTAAACCAGACCCTAAGACTGGAATATCAAAAGGATCAGGCCTAAAATCATAGTATTAATGCAAAATAGGAAGTGGAGATAGGGAGAAATTTAACAGGATAACAATGGACACTTGATCAAGCAGAACTTGTCACGGTTGGCAGATGGATGGGGATTTTACAACACTGGATGAAGCTGAGACAGCAATTAAAAAGTAGTATGGAGTCTGGTATTTATCTAAAGTATTTAGGGTTGTGATCAGTGGTGCAGAGTCCAGCTGGTGACCTGTAAACAGTGATGTTCTCCAGGGGTCAGTTCTGGGGCCAGTCTTATTCAACATCTTCATCAATGACCTGGATGAAAAGATAGAGTGTACCCTTAGTAAGTTTGCTGATGGTACAAAATTGAGAGGAGTGGCTGACACACTGGAAGGCTGTGCTGCCATCCAGTAAGATCTGGACAGGCTGGAGAGCTGGGCAAAGGCAAAGCTAATGAAATTCAACAAGGGTAAGTGCAGAGTCCTATGCCTGGGGAGGAACAACACCATATACTGGTACAGGTTAGTTGTAGACCTGCTGGAAAGCAGCTCCATGGAGAGGGACCTTGGTGTCCTGGTGGACAATAAGTTATCCATGGGACAGCAATGTGCCCTTGTGGCCAGGAAGGCCAGTGGTATCCTGGGGTGCATGAAAAAGAGTGTGTCCAGCAGGTTGAGGGAGGTTCTCCTCCCGCTCTACTCTGCACTAGTGAGACCACATCTGGAGTATTGTGTTCAGTTCTGGTGTCCCCAGTTCAAGAGGAACAGGTAACTACTGGGGAGAGTTCAACAAAGAGCTACAAGGATGATTAAGTGACTGAACATCTCTCTTGTGAGGAAAGGCTGAGAGCCTGGGGACTGTTTAGCCTGGAAAGCAGAAGACTGAGAGGGGATCTTATTAATGCTTACAAATATCTGAAGTGTGGGTGTCCAGTAGAAGGGGCCAGTCTCTTTTCAGTTGTGCCCTGTGATGGGACAAGAAGTAACAGTAGCAAAGTGAAACACAGGAAGTTACACCTCAACATGAGGAAAAACTTCACTGTGAGAGTGACAGAGCACTGGAACAGGCTGCCCGAAGAGGTTGTGGAGTCTCCTTCCCTAAAAACCTTCAAAACCTGCCTTGATCTGTTCCTGTGTGACCTGCCCTAGGTGTTCCTGCACTGGCAGGGGTGTTGGACTCAATGATCTCCAGAGGTTCATTCCAACCCCTATCATTCTATGATTCTATGATTCTAAAGTACATCTTATCTTGAGCACTAATACACCTGAAATTTTGGAACAAATTCTATGCTCTTGAGAAACCAACTGGAGTAAAACCAAGAGAAAAGACATTTACCTGTTACAATTACCAATACAATTGTTCTGGAAGACTGTGGAGGAAATGGATGGTACAAAATTCTTGTATTCTTCCTTCATGAGACTTCTTTATTTCAAGTACATCCCTGAACTTGTACTATTCAAACACATGTGCCATCTATTCTGGAACTGTTAACATAATAGAATGGAAAGAAACCTGAAACACAGAGAATTTTGAATGTTATTTTCCAACTAATACAATGTACTCCACCAAAGCACAAGGTCGTGAAACAGGTTTCTGCACTCTTTGTTTTCTAGGTGACATGCTTAAAGCGCACATGGTCTTAAGAACCAAACATGCCTGAAACATTTATAGTCCCAGCTGACATCTTTCTGGTTGTCTGCTGTTTTCATCTCTTGTTGTGTTAGTGTTTTTTTCAACCCCCTCCACTCTTTCTCTGTGGCTGAAGAAGATCATCTCACACTCCCTCTACCAGGTTATCCATCATGTTCTTTTCATGGAACAAATTGTCTGGACCTGAGATAAAAATGAAGGTAAAAACCTGGTGACATAGATAGGATGGAAACATGGCTTGTTGACATCCATAGCCAGTGTCCTGACTTATCAGAAAAGGGTGTACATCACAAAAATGTTATGTTTTCTTTTTCTTGGTTGGAGCATTCAGTTTTCAATCCAAACCCCACCATTTCAGAATTATTCTTCATGAATTTTTTTCTTTTTTTCTTTGCTAGAGAATGCAACAAGATCCACAGAAAGATCAAGTCCATGACAGATGAGTATGAGGAAAAGTAACAGAAAATTGGCTAGAAAAAAGAGAGACCTTTCTGATTTAACCTTAGCATAAATAGATCAGCAGTGATTTTTCTTTCATTTCATCACTTGTATTTTCCATAATCATCTACAATTGTGTCTGCTTTTTTGGATGACCACGCTTGCCTTTTGTTATAAACGTGTTTCTAGTGTAACTAGATCACAGCATATTCACAGGTGCAGAAAATCTATGGCATGAAGGATGCTTTTGTAAATACCCTGGCTCATGTGCCCAGTCCCACATAAACTGATTGGACCAGACTGAGAAATTACATCTGGGTCAAAAGAAAAAAAAATTAGTCTTTCAGTGGTCCCACTAATAAGAAAGGGTCTAGGGCATGCAGGTAGATCCTGGAGAGCAAATTCATAGCCCTTAGAGTTTGTCCTGTCAGCACAGGAAGGGTTCATACAGTTGTTTATCACTAGTCACAGGAATTAGAAATTTTCTGCAGGAGTATTATGTCAACATAGACACAGCACAGGATTCTTCTGCATTTTTCTCCATTTAGATACAATTTCTAGTGATTTTAGTGGTTGCTGTAAAAATCACATTAAAACTGTCTTAGTGTGGCATGTTTGACTCAGTTTGCTCTTTCCACTAGGTTGTATAAAGCTTCCCATATTTTCCTTTTCTTTCATTTCTCATTAGTTTCAATTAGTGTTAAGCTCTCACTCTCACACAGTGATCTAATGCCAACAGCTTGATTTCCAGAAACTGACTTGCCAAATTACTAATTTAATACTGAATATGGTCTGTCACAATTAGTAAAACCTTATGCACAAAACTGATAGACTATCTGAGAATTTTCTTGGAGTAAAATCTTTGTCCAGCTGTAATATGTGCTGCAGACCAAACTTAGTCTGACCTCAAGGCATAACTTTGTTTTGTGGCTGTTTTCAAGATTTCAGTATGTATTTTGAATTCATACTGGAATGAACACAAAATTTTTGGAACATGTTTATAAAAGTGGAATGTGTCAAAATATTCCTTCTGGGCCAAGGCTTTAGACTTTCCACTGTTCACATCTACTTACCGTCCATGTAATTCTTCAAGATGGAAATCTCTGCATTTGATTCAGACTGATTTTTCATCACAGGTAACTTCAAAAGAGATAAGTCCAGGTCTTAGATGCCTACATCCCAATACAGCAACAAGTCTGTAGGCTAAAACAGAGCACTACTCTCTGCCTCTCTTTCATCATTCCTAGGAAAATGTCATCAAAGCTAACAGTGTCTCTGTGGAGGTTTCTGCATCCCATGAAATTTCCTATTTTATCTCTGTCTGACCTTTGGTGAAAGTTGAACTGCTCCTGCTTACTGCTTCTTTCTTTGGACTACTTCTGCTGGTGATATGGAGGGAAATTTGTCATAGCTGGTGGATGAGGAGAGGTCAAGAGTCTCTGTTGTGATCATCCCTCAAATGAAAGCAGTGTGGAATCCCTTGTGACTTGGTAAGGAGACTGTACCATAGGTTTCATTAAATCCTGTCTTGATTTTAGACCCCTTTTCCCCCCCATTTTCCTAGAGTATGGCTTCTTACCTGGTCGACTTATGCTAATTTCAAGAAGGATCGCATTTCTATGCCTCTGCATGGCTTTAACTCAGTTGGTTTAAAATCACACCTTGAGTTAAATGGGTGCAACTGTCTTGTGTAGACAAGTCCTTGGAGGCACTTTTTCAGGCACCTAGCCACTAATCCACCTACCAAGGTAATGAATCTTGCCCCAAGGGGAGTAACAGATTCCTCCCTGTTAATATTCAGATCTGTCAGAGCAGATATACCATAACACTGCCCTCACTTAAATTATTATCCAGACTCCAGGTACATTATGTAGACTAAGTGATTGTAAAGTAGTTTTTTGGCTCATGATATTCTAAACTGGGCCCTGCAGAAAGCAAACATCTGTTGGGCTAAGTTCAGGGCACCTTTGCAGTTATAGATCTCGGAGAAGTAGTTTTCCTCTGTGTTTGTAACTTTATCTTTGAAAGTGGGTCCAAATGTTTGCTAATATCCTTTACAAATGATTTCTGACCTTTGAACAAGACCCTCCACTTCTACTTTTTACACGTGTATACATATCAGGCTGCAGAGAGCACTGATGCCCATGGGGAGCAGTGGGGTTCTCGTCAGCGTCGGAGCCCAGGGGAACACCTGCAAGCCTCAGTGGTGGGGCTCCCTGCAGAAGAACACTCACTCAGCCCCATGCCACTGTACATTCAATTCCAGCATATACATATGCCTTGCCTTCAGAGTACTTAACATTTCAGGAGTGAGCTTGTAGCAATTAGCGCTTGTTGTGTGATGGAGACTGCTGTGTTGACTGAGTCAATTAAGAGATCAATTAGTGCAGCACAGAGTGCTTACAGAAGTAGTCTTGGGTGACTCTGTAGTTAAAGGAGTGCCAAGACACTTTTCCCTACTGTCTGTTTTTGAAGGTAAAATTAGTTTTGCATGACTGTAGCCCATAACAATATTTTTTTACAGTAGTATGTTACTAAGCAGGGATTTCCACAACTTGGAAACACTACAAGCAAACTCCAAAGCCTGTATTTCTTTTTCTTGTTGTGTCTGTAATTTTGTATAAAATCAAAGATTACATGCTCTAAAGGTCCATTCTGACTTACAGTGAAGCCTGTAACAGGCCAAACATACCACTATTTTCTTCATAGATAAGCAAAGTGAGTCCAAATCTTCATCTTTTCAAGTAGGACTGGGAATTAGGATCTTTATTAGATAATTATTGTTTGCTTTATTCAGCAGTGGTCAGAAGTTTATGGATGAAAACTAACTGGACATAGTTTCCCCAGCTTTGATTGGTTTCCTAGCCAGGCTGCTGGGGAACCTGGGCTTCTGAGCTCTGCGATCCCTGGTCTGACTCACTGTAGCAGGTTTCAGGCACGTCAGATGACATTGCTAGGAACTTAGAGAGTTTCTGGAAGTGGAGGCCAGCAGAGGTGAAACTAATAAGAAAGTCTCAGGAAATTATATATTTCAGAAACACCATGTATGTTTCCTTTTAGAAACACTGTTTGGTGATTTCTGGGTCATGAGAAGGCCTTGAAAAAATTGATGTAGGTCCTGACCAAACAAAACCACATTAAAAAAAAAAAAAAGAGAGAGAGAGAAGTATTATTAACCCTAAATCCTGCATTTCAGCCAGTTCTAGTCTTGTTCTGCTTTAAAATCTATTTATGTCCCTACAGAAACTTCCAAAAATCAAGAAAATAGGCAGCCTGCAGTCCAGCATTGTCTTTGTTTTGTCTTCATTTCACAGATCACAATACCAAATAGTCAAATAAATCGTTTTGGTTTTTTGGTTGCTTTTTTTGTTGTTGTTTGTTTGGGGGTTTTTGGTTTGTTTGTTTTGGGTTTTTTGGTTAATTTTTTTGTGTGTATTGTTCTCTAAATATCGAGGAGTTAAAACAATAACATGGAAGATTCTATTTCACTTGGGTTTTAAAACTGTCAGGAACTGCAAACTTTTTACTTACCCTGCTCAGGAGCAGCAGAAACCCAGCTTCTTTTGCATATACTAGTCCTTTATAATCTCAGGAAGATTTAAATTAAGATTTTAAAGACTTAATTGTTTCTTAATCTATTACTCAGTACTGCATTAATTACAGCAGTCTTACTGTATTCACAGAAAAGTATCCTTCATTTGCTTTCCTGGAACTGCCTTTCTGGGCACATCTGCTGAGGAAGGAGGACACAAAAGAGAACATGGGGGAAAAAGAGAACATTTTACCCTAGCACCGTTTTAAAAAAAAAATGTTTTTTATACTATTATGAGATCAGAAACAGCAATTAAGAATCAAGGATTAGACAACATGATAACTCTCCCTGCATCTTAAAAATAAA
>WUAM01000089.1:2374152-2398083 GCA_024336885.1 Actenoides hombroni
ACCCTCATGGTGAAGAAATTCTTCCTAATGTCTAACCTGAATCGACCTATCTCTAGTTTTAATCCATTCCCTCTAGTGCTATCACTGCCTGACAGCCTAAAAAGTCCCTCCCCAGCTTTCCTGTAGGCCCCCTTCAGATGTGCTTTACTACTTGGGCAGGAGGGCAGCAAACCTTTTGGAAATATAAAGCAAGATAATTCTTTAATGGAAAGTGCATATATTTCATATAAATAATCTCTTTGACTCAGCTGAGACAAACCAGAGGTATTTATTTTACAGACTGATACCTTTAAAACTGTCTACAGTTTTGGGTATCGATTCTGGCCTCAGGAAGTGTTTTCTATTTCTTCTGTCATCATGGGACAGGATTAAATTACAATTGATTTCACTATGGATTAAATATGTTTGTACTGGATTAATCGCTAATGAAAGTACAACTGCTTTGAAAATTTACCCTACCACCAAGGTCAGAGTCTACAAATAAGAACTAAATGTTTTCTTGGGTATAATCCACTGGTTTGTTTAATTGGTTTGTACCACCCATTCCCACCTCTGCCTTTGCAGTTTTCAAAAATAGCTGTGGATTCTATTTTTTAAGTGCCTGAGAGTTTTGGAAACCCATTACCTACTAATTTTAAGGGGAATTGGATGTCTATCTCTTTGAAAACCTCAGCTAGAGTGTTTTCACCCTTTCATGCTTGCCCTTCCCTCCTCTCCCAGCAGTCCTATTTTTAACACAAGGAGGTCAGCTATCATCCTGACAGCTATTCAAGCACAACAGACTTCTGGCCTGGCTTGCTTTTAGAGCTAGCGTAGCTGCCAATTCACATCCGCTTTTTAGTCAGCAGCCATGAGATCAGCTGTTCCAGGCTCTGGGAAGCTCTGCGCCTGGCCAGCATCCTCCCCCTCCCCACCGTCCTCTCCACTGGCTGTGCAGCTGCAGCACCACAGGCAGAGACCAACCAGACCTGGGCGCCAAACCTCAAATGTGAGACACTGTGCCGGCAGAGCAGATGTCATCTCAAGTATTTGGTCAGCACAGGCAGGATTTCTCAGGCCAGTGGTGAGCTGCCCTGCTGCCCCTTGGGAGTCACTGCTGCTCTGGACTTGAGGAGATGGTGGGAGATGTATGCTTCCAGTCCCATGTGCCAGCCCTGCACTTAACACGTGCAGTCTGAGCAGGACTGGAGGCTGCATGGCACCGAACCCTGAGCTGTTAGGTTTCCTTGCCAGCTCCAGGTCAAAGCTGTGCCATTAAAGCCCTTAACATTTAACCACCACAGGTATCAAACAGGCATCTTAATGTAAGATCTCAGAAGATGCAAACTTTTGTCTTTTCTTCTCTTCCAAAAGTTCTTGAGTTATTTATCCTCAAGTAGAATCATAGAATGTTTTGGGTTGGAAGTGACCTTAAAGATCATCTATTTCCAATCCCTCCCCACCATGGGCAGGGACACCTTCCAATAGATCAGGTTGGTCAAAGACCCATCCTACCTGGCCTTGAACACTTCCAGGGATGGGAAGTAGCTGGTACATAAGGTTTATTTTGTGCAATGGATTGCTAATGCTTGCTTCTTGCAAAGCATTCAAAGCTCAGTGTGGGAAACAGGGAAGTTCAAATGGTTTTGACTTAGAGGCACTGAGTTGTACAGTCACCCTGTGGCTCCCAGGAGGGTTAATTTTGTCATGCCCCGCAAAACGCTCTCCTGATCTTTAATTGCGTCTCCACAGCAGGAATGAAAAATGTAAGATGCACTTTTTTCCAGCCAGCATTGAAAGATTTAATGTGCTCAGTAAGACAGCTGGATCCTAAGTTGGTGTCAGTTAAAGTATGTGAAGCAGTGAAGCTATGTTGGTTGGTAGCAGCTGAGAGTCATGTGGCTCTCCCTTGTATTGACTTTTCAGATCTCCTTCCTCCAGGGTGTCAGGACATTGTTTTGGCTATGGAAAGCTACAAGAGTCAAACCCAATGTTACTGGACCACCCTGGCTGAGTTGATGAATGGTGACCATGTTAATCTGCATGTCCCATGGATGGGTTGGGTAATAGGAAGCATTGAGTGCTCCAGCATCCTCTATTAGGCTGTCCAGCTGGAGTGGTTTCCTCCTTCTGCTTTTATAGACTCTTTCTTTTTAAACTAAGGAAAATTTTTGCAGTTAAAAAAAACTGCTCCACATATGCACACATAAATCTTTGTAGACTTTTTTAGGCTATGTTCAGCTTTGATGATAGTATCCTCTCAACGATGTAAAGAGCTATTAATCTTGAGTCAAACTATTAGACAGTCACACTAGAATGGGTTTTGAATTAAACAAAAATGAAATTAGTTCATGCACCATAATTCCAAATGCCTTGACTGTAATGTCTGTGTGTCTAGGACACATGTTTCATCTTAGTTTGAGATTTTAAGTCCATCTCAAGTTACCCAGCTAGGACTGGAACCAGGTTCATAACACAGTGGTTCTTCACTGATGAAGCAATATCACCAGCTGCTGAGGGCTGCAGAGCTAGCACCATGCCCATGGAACACCACACAACAGCATTGCTGTTGCTGTGGTGGATGAGGTCAGGGCTTCTCTGTACCAGGACCCCAGGAAGGTGGGAGTGGGAAAGTGTCCCTGGCAGTGAGGCACAGCAGTTGTCTAAAACTGGAGGAGAAGGTGTGGTGTGGGTCTCCTTGCCACTGGAGTTGAGGCAGAGCGGCATGGTGGCACTTCATCCAGAGTCACAGAGCCCTGATTGCTAGAGCCCTGCTCCCATGGTTTAAACCACAAGACCATCCTTCTTCTGCATGCATGAAAGTCATCCTCCTGACATGTGCAAGTAGCGTGTGGTATGCTGTAAATTATAACCTCATCCGGCCGGTAATCATTTTCCTGGAGAAGTAGTTTTTCCATTTTGATGTTACAAACACCTTGGTGTGAGAGAGAGAGAGATGCAGTGCAAACCCCTGGCTTAGGTGGCACGTGGTAAATATACTTCATCAAAATGTGCAACTTTTAACTTGTAGGTAGCTTAAGTTTCAGTTGGGAAACCACAAACCAGTAGAGTATAATAATGCTGGTGACACAGCCGTGTACTGTAACTACAGTCCAAGAGGCCATCACTGACAGATAAAATGCCACAGTCTGTGGTGGCAGTGGGAAGCCACATGCTGGGATGAAAACGTGCTGTTTGCAACATAACATCTCTGCTGCAGCGGCTGGGTGGATATTTGCATCCCTTTCACAAGCTAAACAAAACCAAGCATCTGACTTCACACAGGACAACTCAGGTTATACTCACCTATTGTTATTTCCAGAAGGAGGAAAAGGTCTGAGGAGTGTACAGCATTGTAGGCTTATTTGTTTCTTTCCTCCAAATAGGCTGATATCCTAGAGATAACAGCAATAAGAAATACTAGGGTGTCTGCAGTGGTGGGTTATCACCAGTAGAAAATACAGAACATTAAGAGTTTGATATATGTTAACACTGAATATTTTGACAAGGACCAGTAGGAAAAAGCAAAGCGAAGTGTGCATTTCACATTTTCAAGCAGGCCCCTTAGGTTTTGGCAGCAGTGAAAATGTTTACATTACTCTTGTATTTCATATATGATATATAAGTCTTCTTTGAAAATTTTCTGCAGCATTAATCAGCCAGACATATACCCTGGGATGTAACAGAGAGGCAGCTCTCACTTCTAAGCTGAAAAGAGATTTACTCAGTTCTGTGAAGTAATTTAACCAAACAAGTTAACTGATGATCATCATTCCTTCTGAGCAAAACTCCTTAAGAATGCCATGTGTATAAACACTACTGAGACTTTCTGTGAAGGTGATTTTGAATTATACTATGGCTCACTACAATCAGCCATAGAGAGAAACCATTGAATAACAGAATGAGTGAAAAATATGACAAGACAGTTGGCAGGAAAAAAAAAATCTATTAATGTGAGTATCACAGTTTGTGAAAATGAAAGCTTCTTTTAGAATACAAAATTCTCTATGAATTCATTAAAATTTCTAAAAATTATTAAAATTCCATTTGAAAAGATGTTTTTTGTGTTAGGGCATATTTGAGTGAATTATTTTTTTGGTGACATTTTTCACCTGGTTCTGTTAAGAAGAACAGTAAGGGCTGTACACTCAACTGGTACTAGAACCACTACTGGTATTGTAGCCACTAGTTTAATTAAAATGTAAAATAAATTCCATTATAATCACCTATTTTCACACACTGCTTTTTCAATTGGATTTCTGTTGGGGTTTTTTTTAATGTCTGAAATGTATAATTTCTGAGGATCCTGGAAAATATTCCTTCAATTTTGCAGTCAGCAATTTTGTAGCATTAGAACAATCACAGGTTTTCAGTTTCTAAAACTCAAACCATAGCTTTTTTAGACAAGGCTTAAGA
This sequence comes from Actenoides hombroni, assembly GCA_024336885.1. Taxonomy (NCBI): domain Eukaryota; kingdom Metazoa; phylum Chordata; class Aves; order Coraciiformes; family Alcedinidae; genus Actenoides; species Actenoides hombroni. The sequence continues at coordinate 2,378,548 of WUAM01000089.1, forward strand.
TGTGAAAGAAAATGTATACAGAGAAATACCAGGGCCCGCATGATGAACGCAACTTCAGTGGTTTGAAATCAAGCAACTCTAATTCAGGAAATTCCCCCCCATAAATCTAAATTCTAATGGCAAAATTATAAAGATGTTTTGTTTATGAAATCCTCTTTTTTTTGTTCCTTGTTAAAAGGAAATATTTGTATGTTGCTTTCAGGTCCATTTTAATCATAGAATCATAGAATCATAGAATGGCTAGGGCTGGAAGGGACCTCCAAAGGTCATCTAGTCCAGCCCCGCTGCAGTGAGCAGGGATACCCTCAACTAGACCAGGCTGCTCAGAGCCTTGCCCAACCTCACCTTGAATATCTCCAGGGATTGGGCCTCAACCACCTCCCTGGGTAGCCTATTCCACTGTTCTACCAGTATCATTATCAGTAATAATCATAATCAGTATCATAACTGCATCTCATTGTTTATATACAGTTCAGATTAACTTAATCTTACCAGAGCATCTTCTGGCATTTCCTAATTGTAGACACCTAGATTTGTAACTCACCATTATATTCATTTTAGTATCATTTACATTTAGCCTAAAACATCTATATCCATATTTTGCTGATTTTGTTCAATCCTGTATCCTGCTCATTTTTCCCAGTATTTTAATGGAGGTGGAAAAAAAAAAAAAAAAAAAAGAGGGCAGAGAAGGGTCAACCTTAGAAAAAGTCTGCTCTGCTCTTTGAAACTGAGTAAGCTCAACCACAAAATAAACCACTGTGAAAAATGAATGATGAGATGAGAATACCTTTGCATACATGGCACATAGGAGGAACAAACTAGTCACAAACCATCCAATTGCTTCTAACCACAAGATTTTAACACTAACCAGCAGCGCTGTTGATACAACTTTTCTTAACACATTTGGAAAATATTCTTAATATTCAAACACTCTCTTTCCTAACCTAAAAACCCTAATACAAAAAGAACCCCCAACAACAAAGGCACCAGTAAGAGAGTCAATCCTAGCTTGATTGAATTTAGGAACAAAATTCTCATTCACTTCAAGCTTGTGTGACTTCCAGACTAACAAAGAATAACAGCAATAGGTCCAAAAGACAAAACATTCCTAACATATTAAATTAGTATTACAAAGGACAATTTGATTTTTTTTTTATGTGCTTCACACAGCAAAGAAATTCTTGTCTCTTTTCCTTGAGGCTACCATGTTGAAATTGAGAAATGCATACATCTAATTATCCTACTTGTATTTGTATAATTTTACAGCTATGCTTATTTCCAAATTCAAAGTAGTTCTGAATTTTCTGAGATAGATTCCATATTTTATTAGAAAATGTGATTCTTAAAAATTATTTTTCCTACTTTCCCTACTATTCTGATATTTTCCTGTTCTGGTTGTAGCCACAGAAGATTTAACATTATAGCACATTCGTCTGGATAGCTATGAAAATGAACAAAAAATACAATTTGAAATATAAAATGGAAATATGACTTAGCATTTCCTGTTATGTGTCATCTGACTGCCCCCGTATAATTTGCTGAATTTGACTGTGGAGGTTTATTGAGATGGGTGGTGCCATTTGTCATGCTTCTGATCCGGGTGGCTGAATGGGGTGATGGTGAAGCCATCTCTCATGACTTCCCTCCTGTTGCTCTGGTGACAAAGCTCAGGGGTCACTTCTGCATCAGGCTACTCTAAAAGAGAGGAGACAAGGGGACCGTCAATGAGGTAACTGCAACATTTAGTGGTTTGATGCCTTGAGTACAAAAGCCATTTCTTTAATTTCTATGTTTTTATGTTTCCTATAAAGACAGGAGATGCTCGGGTCAGACGCTTCCCACAATTAGGAGGCAAGTGGGCTAAAGGACCTCTGTCTCCTCTCACTGAGGTTTATTCACCAGGAAGCACCCTACCACTTTGCTCAGTAATGCATAACAAAGATATTAAATATGAAGACCCTACAGGAAAAAAAAAATATCCTGTGCCTACTTATTTAATATAAAAAGGGGGTCATATGCTTCTTAGAGTTGTTACCTGAATGTCTCAAAGGGGTATATAGAGATGCAGGTGTAGAGACATGCAAAGGCTCTTTTGGGGGGCCCATCACCTTTTTACCCCAGACAGATGAGCTAATATTATTTTTCTGCCTTGTCAGCATGGAGAGAAACCCGACCTCATAAAGTATTAAAACCCATTGGCTGAGTCCCCCCTGGAAATTCCCATCCCTCTGTCAGCGAGATGGCCACTGAGCCCAAGCCAGTAGGGTGGGGACTTTGGAAGGCAAGGTCCCAAGCAGGGCAAAGGTGTGAGGGGGATCTGGGCAGCAAAGCATCTCCTCCAGCATCAAGAGCCCAGTCAGAAACCAGATCCTGGGCCCTGAGCCACCAGGCCACACAGACTCTAGTCTAAATTTCATGCACTTTCCTCAAATGATGATGTAATTCATATTTTATCCAGAGCAGATAAAAATTAATGACTAAGCGGCTTGTTTCAACTCACGCCTGTCATGCTATCAGGTTTGTTCAGCATCAAACGTGGCTTTCATCAGGTCTGGGGAGGGAGGATGAGGGTGTCACCATCTTGGTCTCCCACTCCCGTCAAATACATGTCACACACTTGCCCTCCGAACACAGTTTTAGAAATAGCACAGGCACACGTCTGTGCTCCTCTGGTATCGAGTAACAACCTTTGCATGCTTGTTGTAGGGAAGGAAATAGCAAGGGAAAAGGGGAAATGAAAATAAGTAGAGAAAAAAATCCCACATAAAAATACGGAGAATGTTAGTAAAGTGGAGTTTATGATTCAGTTTTCTAACCGCAGCTTGAAGGTCCTGATTTCTGAACAGGATGTGACTTAATGCTCTTCTGGGGACCATCTACCAAAAAAACCCCAAAACACGTATCTTTGCCACTCACAGAGAAACATATCAATTTCTGCTTTTTATGTAAAAGAGACAGATGGTCATTTTCTGTGTATTTAGATTATCAAACAGAGCAATCATGAAAGTCAAACTTCTGTTATCTCCTTGGGTGAATGCATCCTTCTGAACCCTTCCTGTCCAATACTGTTTTGAAAAGTAAAAATCCCCTTGCATGCTCAGCACATCCTTTCCATTGGTATATTTAGAGTTACTGCTAATTCTTGATACAAATATATGCATCATCTCCTGTCTTGTTATCCTATTCCTGTCAGCCTGCAGACCCGGCAGGGAAGCCAGGCTATTTCACTTTACCAGTGCAGCTGTTAACGATTGCAAATTGTAAAAGATCAAATGATGGCAACTGAAAGCATTGCTGCCTGCCAGCTGAAGTGTCATAACATGTGCATGCTGTCCTGCACTACCAGGTGACTTGCTGAACTTCGTCCCTTGTGTAGTTTACTGTAACCTCAGATGACAACCAGTTGCTTGCCAGGCCTCTGCAGTGCAATCGTTATCTGTTGTCTAACAAGAGTTGAAGAATCATGTGGCTCCACCACTGCAGCCCTGATCATGCACTCAGTTCTGCAGGTGGTGCTTTGAGCACCAGGTTTAGTGCTGCCTCCTGCCCTTTCTGCAGCATCCAGCACTCCTCTTGCATGTGCATATAGAGTGCTCAAAGAGCAAAGTGGTGGCGAGTTGGACTTCAAGAGAAAGTGATGAAGCTACCAATACCTCTGTCATGTAGTTGAGAGTAGACTTGCTCCTGTAAAATGTTCCTCAGTCTGAAGGTACTCAAGAATGATGATCTGTCTAGCCAAGGACAAGTGCCACAGCTCTGCGTTCATAACTCAGGACTGTCCTTTGTAGAACAGCTTAAAAGAGTAGGATGAGAGGGTAAGGGTGAATTGAGACATATTTCTGGAAATGCTGCCTATGTGTGTTTATTTGGTGCTTCAAAACTTGAAGTGGCTTTTCTCTGCCATAGGCAATTACTAAAGCTTCCCCTTAAAAGGAATCCACAAGCTTATTTTGAGTAAGTTATTCACTGCCTGCTGGGTACCTCAAAAACCCAAAGGACCTTGAAACTGAAGAACTATACATGAAAATTAACTGAAACAGCACCTAATAGGGATATTTGCATGGGAAGATTTGCAGAATTACTGTGTGTAGTGACTGGTTGGTAATGGCCTCTTTCAGACTGGGTTCCAACCCAGTTACACAAAAGAAAGTAGAGCTGAGATCTCAGGAAGTCTTTGGGATTGAAGAGCTTGCACCTCTTCTGCCACAATGGTATGCATAAACCATTCTTGGCAGATATCTGACTAAACTATTGAAAACTACTAAAACTCAGGTAAAATCTATATAAAAAACCCCATACAGAACAGCATAAATTCTCATCTTTCTACCTTTTGTTCATGCATATTCTTTTGTAAGAAAATAGACGTTTTTCTCTCCATTGGGATTTTTGTCTGTGAAACATCCTCATACCCAAGTCAATGTGAGTTTGACAGACAAAGTAAAGCAGTCAAGCATCCAGTAGACTCTGAAACACCATCATATACAACAATGGCCTGAAGGGAAGCTGTCTTTTCTGGATCCTCCTATGATATATGTGTATGTAAAACATCTAAATAGGAAGTAATTTATTGTACTATTTTTTTTTAACCAGTCACTGATGAGTGGACCCTTAAGCTCTCTCCAATCAGTGCCACAAATATAAAGTGTTGTATAACATGTATAAGCTCTTTTTTCCCAGCCAGCTTTTACAATTCAGCAGTAGATGGATCAAATCTGCTGGTTTACAACTAGTTTTCTTTGTTGGTCACACAGACATATCTAAAAACGTAAGCCAGGGTATAGGTGACCTTTTGAAATAAGTGCAGAAGAAGTCCTACTACACTTGCAGCATGAATTAAAATAGGAAATTCAAGATAAATCTTTATGATCAAAGTTGTTGATCTCGCCACTGTGTTATTAAAGCTGCCTATACTCTTACTGCAGCATTGACATTGGAGCACCATATCCTCACACCTGAGTTCCTACCAATCTTCAAAACAAGGATCCTCCCAACACTCTAGGTGATGGTAAGATGCCTGCTCTTCGTTTAGTAATCGTCATAGATTTATAAAGGTAAAATATGTTTGACCAGCTTAGTCTCTTTCTATGATGAAAGGAATAGTATGTTGGATGGGTTGACAGCAGTGGACATAATTTAAGTGGACTTTGGGTTTGCTTTTGGCACTGTGTCAACATCTTCAAAGGCAAATGGGTAAGTATGGACTAAGTAATGGACAGTGACGTGGTTTGATTAATTCAATGACTCAGTGAGATGACTCAATAACTGGTTTTAAGGGATTGTGATCAGTGGCATGAAGTCCAGCAGAAGGGCAGTCACTAGTAGTATATCCCAGGGGCCCATACTGGAGCCAATACTGTTTAACCTCTCCATTAATGACCTAGATGATAGGGCAGAGCGCACCCTCAGCAAGTCTGCACATGATACAAAACTGGGAGGTGTAGATGCTCCAGATGGTTGTGTTGCCATTCAGAGAAACATAGAGACATGCTGGGCATCAAGACATGAACTTCATGAATTTCAAAACCAGGAAGTGTCCATTCTTGCACTTGTAGCACAAGTACAAGCTGAGGGCTAGACAGCTGGAAAGCAGTTTTGCAGAGGACTTGCAGGACCTGGTGGGCAAGTTGAACATGAGCAAGCAATCATGTGCACCCGTATGCCAACAACATTGTGGGCTGCATCAGGCAGAATTTTGCCAGCAGGTTGAGAAAAGTAACCATTCCTCTCAACTGAACACTGGCAAGGTCACATCTGGACCTCTGTGTCCATTCTGGGTTCCCCAGTACATGAGGAACAGAGATATAATGAAGCAAGTTCAGCGAAGGGCCACAAAGATGGCTAAGGGACTGAAGCATTTACCATACAATGAGAGGTTGAAAGAGACGTGTCTGATCAGCCTGGAGAAGAGCAAGGCTCATGTGGATCTTACCTATGTGTATACATGTGAAGGGAGGCTGTAAAGAAGATGGACCCAGTCTTTCTCCAGTGTTGCCCAGTGACAGGACACAAACAGAACCACAAGAAACTCTGTTTAAGCATAACAATACTTTTTTTTTTTTTTCTGTAAAGTTGATTAAACACTGGACAGAGTACTCAGAGAGGTTTTAGGGTCTCTGGACATGTTTAAAACTGGGCCGGTCATGGTCCTGAGCAACCTGCTCTAGCTGAACTTGCTTGCCCAGTGGGGTTATGCTAGACAGTCTTCTGTCCAAACTCAGTGATTCTGTGACTTAGGGAAACCAGACCTATACCTTAATGCTGTCACAGACATAAAAACAAAGTATAAAATACTATGGTGTCTAATGTTACAGGAAGGAACAAAAATTCTAGATTCAGCCCCTGCAGTACCACTATGAGGCCTGGGAGACCAGGGTAGCTCAGACTGAGATCCACAGCAGTCAGTGTATTAGCATTCCCAAACTCCAATCTTGCACACATGTCCAGGCTCTCTGGCTGGAGAAGTTTCTTCTGCAAACTGATCCACTGCAAAGGAAAATGAAATGTTGAGATTCACTGAGTCAGGAAGACCTAGCAAGAAGGATCACAGCTCCTGGTGGTTAGGATTCTCCTTTGGTGAGGGAGAGCCTTGAGTTTGGTTCTTATAGTAAGGATGCACAATACAGAAATAGTCTCTGAACAGTGTCTAGAACCAAAACATACCTTTCTCAGTTGTCTGAGTTGCTGGGTTATTGGCTCTTGTTTGCTCTTCTTCTTTGCCTACAGCTCTATATGGTCAAGTGGCTCAGCTCCACTGAGAAGGGCACAGGCAGATCCTTTTTCTCAAAAGCCTGTAATTTTGGTTGGGAATCCTTCTGGGAAGTAGAAACGTACATTTGAACCCTCCCAGGATGAGGTGAACATTAAGCCAAGATCCCCCCTCTCTGGGCAAGCGCTTTAGCTGCAGGAAAGAAGAGCAACTTCTGTCCTTTTGAAGGAAAGCTGCAGTGTCTTCTGTGTTTCAGGACATTCATTCTTTTTGTTGGGTGTCAGCTATGCTGAGGATGACAGAGGATGTCACAGGAAAGCCAGGTTTGAGATCTGATTTGAGCTGAGGCATGTGAGAGAGGCAACAAACACCTTAGCAACAGGCTAAGTTATGTGCTTCAGGTTCTTTGAAGCATGATGGACAAACGTGGTATGGGAGATGGCACTCAGGATGACAGACTTGACATGGGGAGCCTTGACTATTTCTTAGTCCTGTATGGGATGCCCTTGTTCCTTGATGACTTCACCATGGTTAGGCTGCCCAGGGTCACATTTCTGCATGATGGTATGATTCCAGCAACTCATCATTTTTATCTATGAAAACCACCCTAGACGACCACCTGAGTACAGGATGTCAAAAGTCCTCCTTGAGGTCTGGAAAGGGTTTATTTATTTGTTTAATTATTTTCTTTCTTCCCCAGATGTGTACAGGCCCTGGTGAATATAAGCCATGGGGACAAGCAGTGAATCATATGAGATTTGGAGCAGATAGAAGCAGATTCTATTGTCCTACACACCCACAGCTGTTCAGATGTCCTCATTCTGTTCCCAGGTACTTTCGTTTGTATCAGGAGCAAGCCCATCAAATTCTGCCCACTGTGCCTTTTATCCCCTTTATTATTCCTCAGTTCTAACCCACAAAACATTTGAAACATTAGAAATGGTTCAGTGCATAATGGTTTTCAAAATCATGCTGTATCTCTGTCTAAATGAGAAAAATAAATATCTAGGGAGCTTTTGCACATGTCAACAGTACTCAGTGAAGCAATATGTGTAGGCAGCACTGGAAACAGTGACAAAGTGAGTATCTGTGCATAACTTGGTAATAATATCATCACCGTCTAGACAACTCAACAATTAGCATCCAGACATACCGAAGCCTTCTTTAAGAAGTCTCCAACAATAAAAAAATATGCCTCCATGGGGAAGAAAGCCACAGCTCTCTCTGCTACCTTGCACATGCACATTTAAGTTTGATTTCATTTAAAAGGTTGCTTTCTAAGATGAGCTGCTTTTCTCAAGGCCATTGCTGAGTGCATGTTTGCAAAAACTACAATTGATGAAGATCTTCCTGTTAAAACATCTGTTTTAATAGTCTCTGTGTATAGCAGTTGCTAGGCAGAACTCTGATATGGTAATTCCCATGCACTTCCTGGGCTGCTTCTCCTTTTTTATTTATGTTGAAAAATTTTATCTTCAAAACTGTACTAATATTGGGAAAAAATCAGGAAAAAGAAAGACTTTTTGCACAAGGCTATGACTTCCAGCATGTTATCTTTAAAAGCCCCATCCCAAGACTTCTTTTCTCTAATACATAGACCCAAGTCTGGTCTCACTTCCTGATTTTTGTGTGTCCACCAAAAGCATCTGTATTACACAGGGATAAACCCAAGGCAAAGGCAGAATGATGCCCTCAGATCTTATTAACATGGGAGTTTCATTGCCTGTGCTGCAGACTTTGTCCAAGAAGAGCACAGGCAGAAATGACATTAGATACTTCTTATCCAGAGGATCAATGTACAGAGAGAGGCAGAAAACTCTGCAGTCCCACTGGTTATTCCAACTGAAGGCAAAGCTTATCTCTTGCTACCTCTCACGACTTGGCCTCACAAAGGGCCATGTGGGTTGCATCCTTCAGGGAACCTTTGTCAATAGGACCCAGTTCTGGCTGTGTGGTCACCATGAACCCTCCTGGAGGGTTAGGGCTAGGCACTGCAGCTTCTGTGTCAAAAAATTCATGCCACCTGGGAATGCAGTGAGGAGTCCCTGTTTCACATCTAAAGCGGTGAATACGTGTGTGTGATTGTCAATGACATCAGCAGCACCTTCATTGCAGCAACTGGTAGTGATGATGGCTAAGGCATGTTTTTCTTCAGTGGTAAAATGCCAAGACAAACAGGAATGATTTAAGTCATCACTACCTTTCCATCCCACGTAAGCTGAACCGTGTTGGGAAACAGAGCCGCAGGGTGCCTTTAGCCCCTTGGTGGGTTGCAGACCAATCATGTAGCTGGCTATTAATTCTTCCTTGCTTTGAGGACCAGCCCGAAAGCCATGAATGCTCAAACTGTGAATCATACTCTGCTGCTGCTCTGAGTGCATCTGATGGCTTCACAGTTTCTTTTCCCAGTGAGCACTATGAGCCATATGAGCAATAACCCAAAGATTTAGAAAGGTTGTCAGAACATGATAGGGTAGTAACAGAAAGACGTTTTAATTCAGTACTTCCTACACTGACATAAATTAGGAGCAGGGTGAAGTGGTTCAGACTAAACTGGTAGTTTGCTCTGCAATTTTTGGAAGTGGAAGAATCCATGTGCCACATTTTTCAAGTCTGTTAGCATAAGCTCTTTGTTCTTACCACTGTCAGTGTCTCCAAGGTAGACACAGATCAAAAAATATTTGTCTTTTCCTTGGGCAGTTCAGCCTGACTGCAACATCTATGGAAATGCTATACTCATGAAATCAGAAGGGTCAATAGTTGAGCTAAGTATGTCTAAGGTTTGTTTATGACTATGAGAAAAAACATGCAAGTGAAACTCCCACCCTGAGTTCTGTAGATGACATGAACATTTTGTTGAAATATCTTTCCACACCCAGTGGTAAGGAAAAAAAATCATGGTCAATATATCAAAGGTTCAGACTTGGGTGGGGATGGGACTCACCAGCACTTGCTGTGCTACAGCCGGAAGCCAAGTTTGGATATGAACAACTGAATATAGTGTAGTGGAAGGCTACTAGTTCCTTCCCCCCCACTCCACCAATTTCATCCCTTTTAAGATCAGCTAATCAATGACAGGCTTGGATAGCCAGTGAGATAACTCTGTACATTTGTATGTATATGTACATATCTATGGAGAAAATGTTCTCTTGACCACCTGTGGTCAGTTATCTGCTGCTTATTTTCCCAACAAATGAGAAAACATAAAACAAAATCTTCTTCAGTTCCCATAAATGGTCAGGATTTTGCCCAAGAAGCCATGGGCCATACATTTCTGCAGGTACCTCACTTGCAGTGAAGGCTGAACACAGACCATACTAATAAGCATCCAGGGACCCCCTAGAAAGACTCAGCAACTGCAGGATATCTAGGGAGGACTGTGGTGTTTGCACTGAGTTTCAGCAATCTTCTTCACTCCCCTTGCCTCCTGGCTCATCACGTGATGACTCAGACCTGTATTTAGCTGTACTCATTTCCCTTACAGAGCAGGTCAGGACATGGAAGAGGACTCCAAAACCATCATGACAATACAAATGTCCACTTATCTTGGGGTATCTCAGCATACGGCTGCTGTAAAGAGCAGTATTTCATTTCACATTTGGTGAGCAGTTCTGTGGGGAGTGAGGGAGAAGGGATCGCTACTGTCATGACAGGTGGCTGCCCCTCATATCTCCACTCCAAGTTGCGTTATCCAGACCAAATACCTTGTTTGCTTAGCCACTGTATTTTGTCAGAGGGTGTCCTCTGGTATGCTGTAAGGTATTTCTGTCATAACACTTTTCCATGTCTTGAGAGAGACAGTTTTCTTAGTGGGAATGCACACAGAATAGGAAATGTTTTGTCTGAGTTCCATTTTCATTGTGGTTTTCTTACGCTTTAATATGTACGTCAATTCTGACAACACGTTGTTTTCTTTGTTCCTTATTTAAAGTCAGAAATGTCAGCCTGCAAAATATAATGCATTAACTGCACAGAGAGCAGTTACTGTCTTACAAATGCTCCTTTTCTGTCTGGATTAGCCTGGTGGTATCCTGTACAGCATTTTGCTCCCCAGGCTGGTGGGATGGTGTATGTCAGAAGCCCAGTGCTGCCTGAGCATTCCTTACCCAGGTTCCTTCAAAAGCCTGCTTGTGTGGCATGACTGGATGCTCTTCAACAAATCAGCTCAGTACTTACTCCTGAAATGAACTCTGTGAGACACACGGCCATCACTGTGTTCAGTACTGTTCTGGAAATTAAGGCATTACTGGTCAAGTATTAGTAAGAACACAGCCTGTGCTCCTGATTAACCCACTGAACTTCATGTACATGAAGATGAGTTTATGTAGCAAGATAATCCCTCACCTCAAGGAAGTGCATAGGAATTAGGACACCAGTTTCACTGGTGGCTCTGAGGTGCTTCACAATATGTAGAGAAGGGTGAATTCCAAGTGCAGTTGTCCCATTCTAGGTTTCAGAGAGCATGAAAGTGGAAGCAAAAAAAGCACTGAGGCTATCTGAGTGTCTAGCTGGAGTAGCAGGTAAGAAAAACCCTCAAAAGTGCTGCCTTTTGAATGTCAGAGCAGCCCCAAAATGCTTTCCCTGATGTCAGGAGAAGCATGTGTCTTGGCCACTGATCTGAAGTCTTTTTAAGGGAAATGCTTAAGTCTGGAAAATTATACTGCTTTACAGACATATTTGTGAAATCAGAACATCACCACATAGGACATTATTTCATCTCTGCATACCTTCAGACTTTCTCCCTAGATCATTTGGGGAATGCTTCAGACAATGCAGAAACATCTGAGGAGGCCAAAGGAGGGCAGGGAGGCAGACAGAAACACCACTTCTCAAATCAGAGTGAAAATGGTGGCCCTATTCCAGACAAGCTACTGGCCTAAAGAAAACAAGGAAGGAGATGCTCGGTTTTAGCCTTTTTCCTGCTCCTGGGTGACACTCAACCAGCTGTTGCATTCATGGTCTTTGGGGAATGGAGTACACACTTTAATTCATCGTCGGCTGCTTCTCTGGAAGATCAGTTCAAGAGAAGGGAGGGGATCAAGGGACCAAAACAAGTTTTCAAACAATCAGAGTACAAAGACTTCCTTGAAAAGCTCCTCATTAGGGAGCTGTTTGAAACTTTGCTTGTCCATGTAAGTAAAGGATGGAAAACTCCTTACCAATTCCTTCAGCACAGCTCACAAAAAAAAAAAAAAAAGTCCTCATAACTGACTCATGTTCCTTTAAGAGGGGTTTCCTATTAAATCCCTTGTGAGCCTGGTTGCTGAAGGCAGCAGATTCCAGCAAAACTTCTTTCACGAATGGATGCAATTCATTCTATTTAAAAAAAAATAATGCTGGCTGTCCTGACTGTGTAGGTGGGTGAGAAAATGTTAACAGCTGCACTCATGAATCTCCACTGGAGGAGCAAGCTGCCAAAAATACTTGTACTGTGAACAACTGTTCTAAATTTGGTTACCTGCTTTGTATTACTCAGTAGCCATGCTCTTTTCTTATTCTTATCCTACCAGATACGTAAAGCACAAGCACAAACCCTTTTCTATCAAAGACAGATGATTCCACAAGCTGTCATCAGGAATCCAGGGAATGGCAGCTCTTGCTACTCAAATCAAGAGTTTGTAGTGTTTTTGACAAATGAGGAGGAAGTGACTCATTTGGTACTGAGGGAGGCTCTGATGACAGACCTTCAGGAGAGCTGAGCCTGAGGCTGACTGACCCTGCTGCCCAGTAAGGAGAGGTATAGAGCTCAGGCACTTCTTCTTTGCGGAGACTGGAGCCCCAGGAGAGATGGTGGGCTGTCACCTAACCTAGCAGAACCCTCACTTCCAGAGGAATGCAGAGACCCCCATCCCAGTCCTTGTGTGATGGATCAAGAATGCCCAAATGCATCCCTTCGAGCTGAGCTGGAGGTCTAGTGTCAGCATAAGTATGGTTTGTCGTCTTCTTGCTAATTAAGGAGGGACACTTGTCCCTTATCCCTACTGGAAGGTGGCAAGCTACCCTCCCATTCATTATACAGAGCACTTCCATTTAACTACTGCCTCGTGCCCTCTAGTTTGCAACCCAGACTTGTTCTGTAGGTGTCTGCAAGCTCACTATGGCAGAGATGGTCTGTTATAGGGGTATTTGCACAGTGCCTGGTACACTGTCTTCTCATATTCAATGGATAATCCTTTCCTATCACCCTCATGCCACGGTGCAGCACTACCAGTACTAAGGGATTGCTGAGCTTACTGTGAAATGCAACTTTTCCCCTTTTTTGAAAAAAAAAATTGTATTTTGCTACTGAGAAAAAAATAACTGCTTTTGCTTATGAACCACATCTTTAGCCGGTTTTGTTTTGTTTTGTTTTTCTTTTTGTTTTTCTTTTTTTTTTAATATAGCTTGCAATTTTCTGGATGAAATGCTTTGCTCTCAATTAACTGTAGATGCAGTTTAATGAGTAGGCCAAATGGTGATAGTTAGGCACATAACTAACATCTGGAATGTACAGGATTAGTGGCTTAGTTAAGACCCCTTAATTAAAACAAGGTCATTCAGTCCTCCCTTCCCTCTTTGCGCAGATGATGTATGTTTAATACTGAGCACTTGCTGATATGTTATTAGGACCACATAAGCTGTCTATTAAGTACCAGGGAAATTGTAGCTTTGATGTGTCAGGTATCTAATGAAGATGAAATTCAGGCTGGGAGCGTTATTGTGTCAGAGTGCAGAAAAGATCTTTCTGCAAGCTTTGCTCAGTCTTTCATATAAAACTCATTGCTTCAGCAAAAACTGCTGTCAGTAAACTCTATTTCTAGGACAGCCTCAGAAGGTGCCCATTTAAAGAACACTAACACATTATTCAGATACTCTGGATTGCAGTGACTGTTTGCAGGACCCCTGGAGCATTTCCCACACCTCTGTAATGCTGCTTGAGGAATGCCCTGTCACTGGCACATTTCTCAAATGAGATCTGGAGCTGTTTTTCCAAAGTCCATAGCACTCTTGGCCAGTGATTGGTAGCTAATGTTGTCCTAATTAGAGTCCAGCTTGAGAAATACTCTTTTTCCCATTTAAACTTATTCTATCTTTTTTGAGAGATGACATTTGCCTGGTTTCTGGATTAAAGCAGGGTGGGTGGGAACTGACCTCACCTACCTAGTTGTCTGGAAGGGAGACGTCTTCCCCGAACTCGTAATCCAGGAACCTCTGTTGTTAACAAGGAGAAATAAGCAGGGGCAATTCATCTTACCTGCCCAGGATATGTGGCTCAGGTTGGGGTAAACTGTCTTCCCGCAGGGTCTTTCTTTCTTTCTCACACCCCAGAGGGAACCTGGACTGTATATGTAGCTTTGGATATTAGTTTGGATGTCAGCTAAAGTGCTGTGTACTGATGTATGCTGCAGATAGCTGCAGTTTGGCAGGCTGTGAGACCTTCCTTCTGGGACAGCCTGGCCCTACCCCCAGTTACTCCAGCTCGTGAGGGGGATAGAGCTGGGGCTGCCATGGCTCCTGCTTAGGGCTGATAGTCCTGGCCAGGAAGCTCCATTTCTGGTCCCAGAGCAGGAGGCAATGAATCTTGCAGTATCTCCATGAGATCAGTGAAGTTTTGGTTAAGGCTTCATGCTCATTAGTCACTTGTGGCAGGGTAGGAAGTGTTTGTGTGTGTGTATGGGTGGGTGGGTGCATGTGTGCAGGGAGTGACAAGAAGAAAATTCAGGCAGTGTTTAGTGTTATAAAATTATGATGTGGTGCTTAGAAAATGCTCATACTGCAAAACTCTCAGACTTGTATCAACTTATCAACCAACAAAGTGACAGTATAGTATCAGCCTGATAGCCAACCTGCTTTTGCCGATGGGTGTCAGGAAATAACTCTTCTGACATTGGCAGGTTTGTTCCATGCTTATGCTGGGGTTGATAAAGAGCCATACAACACACACCAAATAAACCCCAATGTGTTTTGGGCAGTTCATTAGGACCTACAGCAGTGCAAAGTTAGACGAGTGGTATACACTGCCTGTGTGCAGTGGTTTTGGCTTTGGGCCTGCAGATGCTTGATCCTCAGGTATGTCTAAGCTGCACTTGCTTCACCTTGGGAACTGGAGGATTAATGGCTCTGTGTTACATTTACCCCTCCCTGCCTTCTGAGTCTCAGCCTTGAGGCTGATCTCATTTACACTTCTGTGCTTCTGACCTTAGAGATGTATTCCAGCACCTGGGGATGCCACCTGTGTTTTCTGGCCCTGGATATGTCTCAGCAGGCAGGGACCTCTTAGCAAGTGCCCAGACTGAGCCTGGGCATATCATCACACTGGGATGGACTCCTGCCCACTCTTGTAGACATCTTTTGGACTACTCTGCCCAGCAGTCTTGCCTTCAGGAGCCAAATGCAACTTGCACGTTAGATATGTGTGGGAATGTGCATGAAGGAAGTAGACAGGTCGTCACTCTCCTAATCCAGTACCTGGGATTTCAGTATCAAATGAGAATAAATGACAAGAGGGCGATCTGACATATGTGGAAATGTGTAATCAAGAAGGAGCCTGCAAGTTACAGGACAGGAGAAGCTTCACCCTGCTGATACTGTTGAGGGAATGCCTGTGCCCTGCACTTGGATTTGGGGATAGTGAGGGAGATACAGGCAGGCTATGGGAAATATTAGCCAATGGGCTCAATGAATTTCTTTCATACTCCTACTGGCTCTTAGACATAAAAGGGATTCTCCTAAGATCATATCAGAGGACTGCAGATAATTTTGTGCGTGCAGAAACTACTCAGTATTCCTACCAGTGGTCAGGCTGCCAAACTCTGTTAATAAAATCTATGGATGCTGTGACAAGCAGTGAAAAAAATATTTTTTTTTAAATTTTCTGTTGCCTGTCCTTCCCTCCTTTTCTCTCCCAGGGGAATGTTAGGAACTACAGGAGCTGCTAAATCTCCACCCTTAGAAGAACAGCAGACACTAGCCAGAATTGCCTTTGCTAACTTTAGAAATGTTTTTCTTCCAGCTGGGGGAAAGTACTTTGGTCTGCAGACATCCAGCATGCAAAAGCTTTGGTCTTATTAGGTCATCACTATGGCAAGATCCTACAAGAAAGTTGTGTTCCCATTATCTATACAAAATGGATTAGATGGGGGGATGAAAAGGGCTTGAAAAGGTAAAGACAGATATATGTTTAGTTTCCTAAATGTCAAAATGAGGCAGCTTCTGTCTTCTGTCATGATACTGAAGAAAAATATGTTATTACTCCAGTGGTTTAATTTGTTAAAACTATTTATGTCCACAGGACAGGCATTTTCTTCCTTGGTCTTTGAGTGATCCTTAACCTCCAGAGGAGATAAGAATTAAACAAGTGATGACTGAAAAGAAATAAATAAATTGGAGACAGTGCTCATCTGTCTAGTTTCATAACTCGTGCAGGTTGGGAAACAATAATGCTGCTTTGGTAATGAAGGGACATGGAGAAAGAAGGGATGAAAAAAGTAAGAATGGAAAAAAATTTAAAGTCAAGATTTGATTTTCATTCAAGCACAAAAATCCACAACTGAAAATGTGCTTCCACCTCAGCAACCCTTTTATGGGATCTTGGATGCTTAGGGATGTTTGTGTAATTGCTTCTTGTAAATGATCTTCTACTCTGCAACACTTTACAGTAAACCACTTTCCTTTGCCATCTGTTATCCAGTTGTTTTAACTGGCTTTCCAGTTATTTGTATCAGTCATTTACAAGAACCTTTTTAACCTTCATAAAATGAAATAATTGAAGCCTATGTTCTTGATTCCTTCAGCATATGGTTGATATGTGCTTTAAAACTGAGAGACTGAGGGTTAAAATTCAATGTGTGATAAAGAAGCAGTAATTTGTAAATCATCAGTGAGCAACCTGGCATTGCCAAAATTCTTCTTTTTGAAAGCTCTGAGCATATACATTTAATTGGAGAAAGTAGTTTGGGGGACTTGCAGAAAATTTTTCTTCCCCAGGTCACTTTTTGAACATGTGCCATTATCAACCATGGGTTGGTCAATGTAAATGAATTTAGTAACTAAAAATGTGGTTCATCAAACACAGAGATGCTTCATGCCTTTTCAGAATGCTGGGTTCCATGAAAGTGAAGTTTCTGAAGGCTGGAAGGTGAAGAGTTAAGATATTCTGCACCTGGTGGCTAACCTGCAGGCTCTCCTGGGTGGAGCATGCTCTGCTGGAGCATGGCTTTGGGGCCAAGCACAGGCATTGGCAGTACAACTTAACAGCAGATAAAGTCGTTTTAAGAGTGGCTGAGAGAAGACAGCCTTTTTCTCCACCTCCCTTTCCTGTTATCTATCACAACATAAAGGCCCCTGCTCCTCCCCCCTTTCCCCTTACTCTGGTGACATTTGCGGTTCAAAAATGACTAGCACATGGAAGTACATGCTGCAGCTCACACAGATACCAACTGACTTACTCGTCTGATGCCAGAAACGGGACTCTGGCTATCTGCAATACAAGAGCCACCAGGGAAGCCCCACATTTTGGGACAAGAGGAAGAACGCACAGATGTTATCACTGCTGGAGGAGCTCACCCTGCTCTGAAAGACCACATCGCTGGAGTTGCCGTACCGCAGGTTCCCCAGGGAAGATGTCCTCAGCACAGACAGGCTGCCTGGCACGGTGTCAGGAGAGGGCTGGGCAGAGAGCACGCCTGCCTTCCCAGTGGGAAATGAGAAACACCAACAAGCCACAGTCGGGTATGGTGTGGCCACTGCGGCAGGCTGCAGGGAGGAGGTTTGGCACAGGGTACTCTAGCCCTCCCTGCCCGTGGCATGCCCCTTCTCCCAGCGCACCCCAGGCACCTTGAGGCAGGCCTGCAAACAGCCCCCTGAGTTGCCTGCAAACGACCTCCTGTGCACCCCCTGAGCTGCCCCTCTGCTTTCCCTGTTATCCTGGGAGGGGTCTTCCCCTCTGGGCAGTGATATAAGGACATCCTCCCCCCTGATCCATGGTGCATGGGGACTAGCTCCCATCAGGCAGGAGCAAGGGCTGCTCTCACCCGTGATTTCAGGGGAAGGCAAGTTTGTCTTGCCTCACTTGAAGTGCACTGGGATGGTGCAGACTCGCTTGTTTGCGGGGAAGAAGGAATGTTACTGGTCTCACTTTCTGCTCATGAGAGACAGTGGAAAGGGAAAAAGGCCAGCAGAAGGGAGAGAAAGAAATCCAGTGCAATTACAGGGTGACAAGCAGAGCAGGGGGAAAATCAACATGAAGACAGCATTCGAAAAGTGAGACACTAAGGAGGAAAAAAGGAAAAAATATAGTGCCTATACTACGTCCTGGGCATGGGCTGCGCGGAGGGGGCATTTCATCTGTAATTCATACAGCAGGCTTCCTTTCAGCTAGGAAAACAGAAACTGTTGTTTTTAAATTGAATAACGGTCTTAAAAACATGGATTG
Source organism: Actenoides hombroni (assembly GCA_024336885.1). Lineage (NCBI taxonomy): Eukaryota > Metazoa > Chordata > Aves > Coraciiformes > Alcedinidae > Actenoides > Actenoides hombroni. The sequence continues at coordinate 2,396,670 of WUAM01000089.1, forward strand.
CAATTACAGGCAATAAAAGCATTCACAAACTCAAGCTTGCCCTGCAAGCTGTGGGGAGGCCAGGGCTGGCAGCAGGGAGACACACTCTCACTGCCACCCCTGGACCTCTCCAGGGCTGGCAGTCGCTATCACTGTCAGGTTTATCACACTCAATTCCTCTGCAAATGGCTGAAAAATCACAGCCATCCCTAGGAAGAGGAGGCATCTGTGCCCAGTTGTATTCCACCTTAGCCACAGAAGGAACAGAGCAGGTATCAAAACCCCATGAACAAAGAAAATCAGTCTCCAAGTGCTCTGAGTTTGCTGAGTATCTGTAAAAATAAGAGCAATCTTCAGTGTAAAAGCAATGTAGTCAGTTTTGGTTTATTTTATTTTATTTAACAAAACTGACACTTATCAGAATATTTTGAGAGTGTCTGACAGTAATAAAACACATTAAGGAAGTATCACAGTGGCAAAATACATCATCATTGAGAGGTGCCTCTACAAGAATGTCTCATCCCTTGTTCATGTACACACCTAACATTAAATCAAATATTTGGTAGGTGAACTTCCAGATGCCTAAATCACTAATAATTGCTAATGACATCAGTGGAGCTAGAGTTTAACTCAGTAACTGGTGACAGATATTGTCAAGTAGTTTCTAACTGCATTTTCTTGTTAAACACGACCAACTTTTCTCCATCTATGCATGGCTCCCCTTTACTCTGCCTCAGTCCATCACATCTGAGCTGTGTCCTGCAAGGTAACCCTCCCCCTTCCCATGATGCTGAGTCAGCACTTAACAGGGGCATTATTGTCCTTCAGTATGCATTATGCGGATTACTTTACTATGAAAATTCATAATTTGGGAAGAGCATATGGTTCTGATTCAAACTGGAGTCTGCATTTGATCCTGATGTAAGCAGACCAGCTTTGGACTCAGAGACTCCCACCATTTGGCAAATAGCAAATATTTCGGACCCATTCCAGCTCTCCCAGGAGTGCATGGGAGACTTGCCGTTGATTTCAATAGTAGCAGGCTCTAATGAAATAGAATATTATGGAAAACAAGATATCCCTGTAATCCTTCAAATTTAGCTGTTTCAATGGGAAAAAAAACAGAGAAGCAAATTGACAGAACTGAATAGAAAAAAGCACTAAAATACCAGAAGGGGAGAGTCAATGGAGTGTGGCAGAAAAGAAAGTGCAGAAAAGTAAGAAAGAAAATCAGCAGGGGAGAAATATGAGGGAAGAGAGAAACACAGTCATTTATTATTATTTTTTTTTAATGGAGAAAAACAGAAGCCAGAGTCAGAACAAAGGACTATATTCTTCAGTAGAGTGGAGAGGGAAGGGAAAAGAAAAAAGAAAAGAAAAGAAAAGAAAAGAAAAGAAAAGAAAAGAAAAGAAAAGAAAAGAAAAGAAAAGAAAA
>WUAM01000089.1:2398108-2408624 GCA_024336885.1 Actenoides hombroni
AGAAAAGAAAAGAAAAGAAAAGAAAAGAAAAGAAAAGAAAAGAAAAGAAAAGAAAAGAAAAGAAAAGAGAAAGAAAAAACATAAGGCAGAGGGAGTCCCAGGTCTGATGCAATAAGATATATGTGAAACAAATATTTATACATGAATAATGCACTGACAGGCCTGAAGTTATGCACGTACTTAAATGCCTTGCAGAGCAACAACAAAATAAAAATATGCAGAGGAGGGAGAAGATCAGAAGGGAAGGACCACAATCCAGTACTTTTAAAGAAAAAGTGTCTATAAGAAAGTAGACAGACTAGACTAAAGACATGTCTTCCATCCCTCTGAAGGGGAGCAATGGAAGAGGAAAGGGCTCGATTTTTAACATAACCATATTGAGAAAAGTTATGCTTTCTTTAGAGGTGTCCAGACCCCTAAGCTTTACTTGACCCTATATCCCAACAGCAAATAAGTCTTGGGAAGATGGTTTTATTAAAATAAAAATTGTCCTTAGATAGGTTTTACCCTGAGACTGATAAAGCAAGCAAATATCTTCTGCCTATTCCTTGCTTTGTGTTATTGACTCTTGGTAATTGTATCAACCACAGCTAACTGCAGCCTCTTGCAATGAATTCCCTGGTGGTTTCTTCTGTGCCCACAGGTGGTATCCAGTGATGCCTATCTGCCAGAGCTGCATGGCAAATTGGAGAAGACAAGGTGATGGCTGGCTCTGGTTCCTTCTCTCATGTGGGTTCATGAGAAGCAGGTAATCTATGGCTGAGACCAAGCAGATATGCAAGCTGCATTGTTTTTTCTGACTACAAACGTGCTCATGAATTTCACAACGTCTTGGCTCTGTTGAGGACTGCTACAACTGTGCAACTGTGCCTTCTCTGCACTGGCCTCATGAGAAAAAAAGTAGAAAGCATAATTTCCTTTTCTTTTTATCTCGGGAACTGCAGGATACAGCCTCCACTGTGCTGTTCTAAAAAAAAAAAAAAAAAAAAAAAATCCAGATTCCCACCAGTAGTGTGAATGTTATTCTTAATAACTGCTTGAAATTTCCACATAGTCATAAAATTCTCTTTAAAAAAGATTCATTAGAAACACTGCGGAAATGAATTTAAAACAAAACAATTTTTCTCCACACCTCTGGTCTGACATTTCTTGGCAGCTGAAATTTTGAGCACTCTCAGCAGAGTTAACAGAAAAGAAAACAATCTCTTTGTCAAATGTCAAACAATCTCAAAGTCAAATCCGTATTTCACTGGAACTGTTGCAGTAAAGACCATCTCCACTGCCTTGGAGATAAGGGAACAAACACCCCCTCATCCAACTAATCTGCCTGGCAATTATGAACCAGGACTCATTAACATTTTAAGTGAGGTCATCTTTCTCTGAAAACAAAACCAAAAAACCCTTCTCTGTAAGCAAAGTCAAACCATTCTCTGGGAAACTGACTTCATAAATTTTCCAGCACTACCCCTCATGCACAGGAGAAGCTCTTTCTAAACACCCTGAATGTTACCTCATTATTTTCCTTTTTATCATCAAAACTTGCCTTCACCATGATGCCTACAGAAAACATGGCAAAGATTAGACCAGTCCCATGGTTTACAGTCCTGATCTGCACTCTGCTATTGTTTTTCCTCATGTCTCTGTATTCACCTGCTATGTGCCCCACAGGTAAACTCAACCATCTCAGGTCAGGATCTTTCTTCTTTGTTTTTTTTTTGCCTGCTTGCAGCTCCTGGGTGCTACATCCATGTGGATGTCTTATCAGATGATTAGGTGAATTTCTCCAAAAAGATAAAGTTCTCACCTCAGCATGCCTCAGCCATGAATTGTTACTACATTGACAAGTTACAGTCAATTTTTTACACCCTGTTGATACAGCATCTCACCAGCAACTAAATCTAAAGGGTCAAAAATACCAGGTTGCTCAAATGTGTGATAGGAGGAAGAAAAGCTCAACAACAACAACAATGAAAAGCCTGTGATTTTTATATTCATAGTGATGTAATTTCTGTATTGCAAACTGTAGTGGAGATACTGAAGCACAGACTATAATGCTGGCATAGAGTGTGACCCTGGCATTGCCTGTGGTTCCTGTAGGGGGGAAAGAGCTCTTACTCCCATTGTTGGTAAAAAGGGAAAAGTATTGCTCCAGACAATTTTGTTGGTATATGCCATCAACGTACAGTTCCTGCCACTAGCATTTCAACTCTGGTGGGTGAGACATCCCAAGGATGCCCCAAGAAGGACAAGAACTCTTGCTCTGTGCAAGGATGTCTTTTCCAGACACCCTGGTTAAGGGTCATGGGTTGTCTTTTTCTGCCATGAAGATTTCAGCACAAGAGGTGACACAGATTCAAAGAAAAACTTTCAAGAGAGAACCTTGCAGAGAAACAGGGCAACGATAAGGTTGTCTTTTAAAGACAGCTGAAGTGGTAGTTTTGGATGTTGCTGGCATAACAAAGCAATCACATTATTTCAGGCTTAAGGAAGGTGCTGTTTTCTGCATGATGGCTGATAAATCAGAGGGTGCACAGCTGTGCAGTGACTTCTGAATATTTCCATTGGGCACTGAGAGGAGGGAACTAGTGCTGTAATTGCCCACAATCCTGGAAGGAGGTATTGACTCCCCCTGAAATACTGTGTGTTTGTACATGGCTGCCAAGGTTGAGCACTGGCCCCCATTCAGGCACCACACAGAGACACCTGGCTTGGAAGCTCTGAGTGTCTCTCCAGATGTGCAGATATGCATCCCTCATGCATGTTGGTCCATCTAAGGTATGAAGTGTCCTGTGGGTATTTTGCCATAGTTCATGATTTTATTGAAAATCTAGGTCAGTTTTTAACTTAGGTACCTCAGGCAAGCACCTAAGAGGAGGTTCTGCAAGAGAAAGTGCTTTGGATGGGAATGCATATTTGGGTTTTCAGTCTGTTGGGTGGACAGACAGACAGTCTATTTATCATCAAAATACCATGTGAATCTCCAGAGAAATTAATTTAGCATTGATAGGTCAAAAAAGAGGCAGATGGTAGTCAGGTTGTTTACACTGGAATAGAGGAGACTTGACTTTGAGAGCCAGATACAATGAGCATGGAAATATTTTTCACAAGGCAGAAACAGTTCCTTCTTCTGAAGGAGAAAGCAAGTACAGGGACCTTATAATGGTAAAGTTAATGCAATATACTAGGATGTAGGAGATTAAGAGTTCATGATCTTCTGGAAAAAAATGTGATTTGAGCCTGCATTTTCCACATTGCTCTATGTGCTCTAGGGACTAGACAATGGGGAAAAAGGCACACATTCCTCCCCTTCCATCCATGTTTTGTGTGAGCCTCATTCTCACATATGTGCTTATGAAATATCGACAGGATAGGTCCCAGTCTTTGAGACTGGTTGAGATCATTCAGCTTGTGGATGCCTACAATGCTTTTTTTATTTGTTGGACTGCTTGTTACAGCCAAAATGTAAAAAGTAATGTGTGAGTCCACTTAGGTATGTAGAAAATTACTGTCTGAAAGTGGGGTATCTAGTTTAGGCAGTTCTACCTTTAGGGTGGCAGCTCAGTGGGAGGTTTAAGGATTTAATTTTTTGGCCTTTGGCATATAAATTCTCTTCTGGAGCCTATGTATCGAATATAAAGGCAGACCCAATGACTTAACAATTTATACATTACCCTGACTTTCCTGCTTTCAGCCAAGTAGAGTGAAGTTTAAATTTGCTACATGTAATCATCATTACACTAAATTTGAGTCGTTTGTGCACATATTAAAGAAAGTGAAAACAAATAATGATAGCCCCAGTGGTAACTAGATGTAAAAGCAAAAACCTTGGGCAACTGATGAAAGACAGGGACGTGTATATAACATGGGAAGAAATGCACACCGAACTGTAAGAAGAAAAATTCTAGTTGATTGGTTCCTAAGGTAGTAAAACAATTCACCCTGGGACTTGTAAAATAACTGTGAGAGCTTAAAGTCATTCAAATTGTCAGTTTCAGTGCAATCCTGGAGGACAGGATGCAATAGCCATGTTTAAAACCTATTGCTGAGTTCCTAGGAAGCCTGAGGAGCCAGCACAGAGCCAGCACAAGGGTTAGGACATGGGGGCAGGATGTGTGCTGGGGCTGGCAAGAAGCTGCCTCTCCTCTTAACCTCTCTTCTTCGCATCGTTTATTGGAAGGGTTGATAAACTTTGTCTCTGGGATGCCCAGCATTGCTGCTCACTCTGGCCTCCCAGGAACCTTGTACAATTCTTATACTTTAAAATTTCTTCCATGTGAAGCTGTACTGGAAATCCCTGCCATGTCTTAAGTATGGGAACTGTTCTTCAAAAGACTAAAAGATTTCAAATTGGAATGCCCTTTCTATTGTCTATGCCCACTACTGTTAGAAATGAAAAAAGAAACCAGTCTAGATCTGCAGGCTTACGCCAAGATATCCCAGGAATAAATCACCCCAGCTGTCTTCGCAGATACTTGAGGGACCATGCACTGGGCCTTTGGTGAGGGCTGACTTAAAGATTTTCACTATGGTTCCTCTCACCTATGGCAGACAATGTGGGACTGAGTATGAAAGCACACCCCAATGAATCAGAGAAACTTGATGATCTGTCTGCAGGGTGCAGAAAATCACAGGAAAAATGCAACTGCATGATCAGATTTCTGCCTTCTGATTAATTGGTAAGGCTGTGATGTGTCATCCCATCAAACCATGTGGCTTTTTTGAGTTTCCTTAACACTTCTCACAGGCCTCACTTTGTTTCTGAGTTGTCTCTGGGGATCATGATCCCAAAATGCTCCCGGAAATGGACAGACACAGTGGTCGCTTTGCTCTGGTATGACTGTGGGCCATGCAGACACCATCCAAGTCACCCACCTCACTACACATCACGCAATGGGGCTGCACAGTAAGGCTACATAACTTCTGTACAGCTCTTTTCTTTCTCTGAACAGTATTAAGCAAACTACCAGGCAACATGGGATAACGTGTCAGAACTTGACTCTGAAAGCACTCCACTGGTATTCAGGGAATTATAACAGCTTTGTCAGGTCAGGGTCTGAAAGCTGTTAAGTCTGACATCACGTGATTGTCCAAAGTTATGTAATGTTGGTATTATTTTTTTTTTGCATAGCCTGTTTTCCTCTTCTCATGTGGAAGCTCTTTGCTCCTTACCTCTGCGAAAGGCTTATTCATGCCACCACTAGTCTGCACGGGTAGCATTCATGCCCACCTTCTCATGTTCTCATGTTCATCTTGCAGTGATAGTCCTGGGGCAGCCGTGACCTTCATCACAGGAATAGTAATGAGCAGTGTCACCATCTTCAAGCAGCTGTGCTACTTGCAATGAATGCCCACCCTTAGACTTGTGTAATTAAGTAGAAAACTGAGCCGATTATGCAGCACAGCTGTCCCTGTCTGTTCCCCGATTCTTTGGATACTCATGCAGCAAATAAATCAGCTAAGAGTGAACAGAGACATTTTTTGTCCCTCATCTCCATACTCACTGTCCAATGCAGTTTGAGAGCTATGGATAGTGAAACAGAGAATAGGAACAGGTACAGATAGTGAAGCAGGGAATATAGCTAATATAGTAGGCAGGAGTATGACTGCAGTACAACTCTAGTTCAGCTGGCGAGGATATTGCAGCATTACACAGCTTTGTGGCAGAGGTTTCAGCATGAGGTGTTCAGTGCTCCTGGAGATTTCTCCCAGTACATACCATAACGTTACAGTTGCCTTGCTACTGCCTTGTGACCTGGTTAGTGTAAAGCTTGCTTGGGTACGTATGCCTGAGCTGTGATCATGATTCCGAATCATATTTCAGACATAGCTAGAGGAAGAAGGCAGCTAAGGAGAACCTACACTTCTAAGGATTAGCTCCATGGCATAAGATTTCCCCATGTTATTCACCATGTGGCAGCTTCCTCCTGCTCTGCTCCGAGCTGCACCAGGAGGTACATACTAGCTCCAGCTTTGAGACGGGCAGGGGCCAAAGAGGTGTGTCAAAACACCTGGGGCAGTGCACATGGAGGAGGAGCTAACACTGATGCACTGGTTTGCTGCACATTCATCGTCACCAAGGCAAATGTTATTTTACAGCATTATAAGGTTATCAGTTGCAGAATTATCTAAGAAAGAGCAATTCCTTGTGTTCCGTGGTGGAGACATCTGCACAGGGTGCGATGTAATGCTGTCTAATTAGAGCTCGCATGCTACTACTCTTCCTATTAAGTTCAATGGAACTGGGCTTACAAAAACACCAACAGGACCCAAATGATTGTTAGGAAAGTGATCAAAGTCTTTTTCATGTGGAATGGCAAGTGAAGAAGACATGTTTCATGAAGGCCAGCTCCAGTCTCTTTGTAAATGCATGCAATGTGCAATGCTCGCTGCCTGTGAGCAGAGGCTGTTACCACCCAAAGGCACGCCATGCACCTCGCAAGCGACTGGGGATAGGTGAGGACTCTCCCAGACTTTTGGTTGCCAGTTCATAAATTAAGTTTCTCATCTTGAACATAAAAGGCTAGGTCACTGTCTTGTCCTGCTGCCAGTGAGATGCCTGGGGCAAAGCCATGTCAGTTTTAACTGGTGGATGGTGGATGACAGTGAGTGTTTCAGCAGCTTTATTCCTCTGAGCCCCTTCAGCTCATTCTTACTGATGCCTCATTTTGATTTGTCTTTGTCCCCCCGAAAAGAAATGCTCCAGATTGGAAGCCCTGATGAGTGAAAGTGGACACAAAACTTTTCAGCTGTCTTCTCACCTCCCTCTGAGGAGTGGTGTACACCACAGTCCTCTACTATCCCCCATGATGCTCTGGCAGACTCCCTGCTGTTGATGGGTTTGAGGAATTTTTCCTGTCAGATTATAAACCTTGCACAACTTGCTTTTCAGGATCTCTCTTGTCTCACCTTGTTGCAGCTTTGCCATTAGATTACCAAAGCTCATGATCACTTCTTTCCTTCCACATTTTTATGACACGGGGATGAAGACAATTGAGACATACCTTCACCTACCCACCTCTTCTTGCACTGCCCTCACAGGTAAGGTTCACATCAGTTGCTACCGCTTCTCAAATGCAGTTTTCAGAATTGTGCAATAAAGTGTGTGGGGTTTTTGCTGCAGATGATGAGTGAATAACGTGTGTTTGGAACCACTGGCTATTCAGTCTCCAGTGCCTGCAGAGACACTTTAGGCTGAAGTCTACACTGTTAGATTAGTTTGCTCCCAGTTTCACAGTAGGCTTCTTGACCCATCAAATCTGGGGTTAAACATTTTAATGTCTTTGTCAAGGAAAGCTAGGCAAGGATGAAGTGATATACCACTAATCCCACAGGCAGCAGAGAGAGAGGATGTGTAAGACTGGGTTCTCTTTGCCCAGTGCTGCCTCCAGCATGAAGTGGCCCACACAGACATGTGCATTCTCAAATCAGGTGCCTGCATACAGATTTCGAAGGCTGCAAAACAGCAGTGTGAGGTGCAAAAAAGGCACCACAAGGTAGGAAGCAGCTTTTGGACACATGTGTCTCACTTGTCTCTGCCACGCACCATTCACATGCCCAGGGGTCACAGTAGTTTTTCCAACCAGCGAGGCCCTTTTATACTTTACTACTGAAAATGTGTGAAGAGCCCCATCCCACAGACAGCTGTCAGCAGAGGCCTTGACCCTGGGCTCCAGGCTTTGCCAGTCCAGACGAGCCCTGCCTAGACTTGTCATGCTGGCAATCTAACAGCCAGTGGTTTGGACCTGGCCAGGCCACCCATGCAGTCTTGTCTCCCTCTGTTTTATTTAGCCTAGAAAAGCCTACGTGTTATCTTAAAGCAGAAGCAACCTTTTTCATACATATCTTTGTGAGGTTTTTTAGAACAGAGTGACCAGGCTAACAAAGGTTAGGTGTCTTCGTACAGAGGAATGGAGGTGTCCAAGACCTTCATGAGGACACTGATAATTCACGTTTTGTCCGTGGAGAATCAGGCACTGTCATCAGAAGGTGCTGGTGGGGTCCCTGTGTTGGCCACCATTGCAGCCATAAGTGTCACAGCATGAAGCAGTCTCACAGTGAGTACAGAAGACCTGGAAGAGTGAGTCTTCCTGCAACAGCTCAGCAGGTGACAGTGATCCAAGCTCCCTGTGGACACAGTGCAAAGTACAGTGGGCTCCAAGGCACATTTGGCAGGATTGGACAAAAGCGTTCAGTTCATCCTGCTGCACCCTCCCATGGATGGAGGTGCTTTCAACCTCAGCAACATTCAAGTCACCATCAAAAAAGTCCAGGTGGCTCAAGGGGCCTGGATATTATTGTATGACCAGGTGTAGACTAGAGACATTTTGCTCATGGATATTTTCACTTTTTTTTTTTTCAGCTTTTACTTGTGGATAATGTGGCTTGCATCTGAGGGAAAGCAAATACATCCTGCTGTTGTTGGAAGACTGCCAGGCTGGGCAAGACATGTACGTCAAGTGTTGTCCAGCAGTAGTCCCATGAAATGGAAAAATGTCATCCCTTCCAAATGGCATGGCATGACATGGCACATGGATGGCATACAGATACAGGAATCCTGTTAGTTGTTTTGTTGACACAAAGGAGTCTGTGCTGGATGAGCACCCACACTGTCTTGTTTGACATGTAACAGTCAGTGGGACACTTGTAGAATAAGGCTATGGATCTTGACCATCATCAAGGGCATGTACCATGTTTGCCAGAAGAGTGGTACAAGACCTCGTAGATGCATAGATGTCAAGGGTTGTATGGCAGAGCTGTGCCTGGCTGCCGACAGCGTGTTGCTGAGAGCTCTGGGAAGGCAACCAGCCTGCCCTCCTCATCCCATGCAAGGAAAAAACACTGGTACACTACTTCTTGTCCTTGCTGATCTTCCAGATAAGGATCACTAAGTAGCATAATCTCCTGAAAGTCTGTCCATCCTCAAGCAGATGCCCCTAAAGAACTGAAAAACTCTGAGGCAAAGCCTTGGATAGATCATGTCCTTGCCAGGGACAATACCAATGTCTTGGCTTAAAACTGTGTTCTTTTCCTGGCAGTGGAGCACATACTCTTAATGGTCTGATACAGTTTTGAATTTCCTGAAAACTGATCTTCATCAACTTTATCTTGAAGAATTGTGATTAATAATGTTACGCTATTTTCAGTTTAATCTGAATTTCTCATCTTTGTCAGAAACTGCGGTCCTGATTCCCTCACTGGCAAACCCGAGTATACACAGAGCAATTGTTCTGTATTCAATGGACCTGCGTTAGCAGTCTGCAACCAAGAGCAGGTTTTGGCTCTTCAAACCAAATCTACAGTTGCATCATATATCTCCCCTCAATGATATAAATATTGGTGCTATTTTAGGCTAATGTTTTTTTTCTTTATAAGCTTAGCCCTATCGGAAGTTTCCTGCCCATATTTGGGTAAGTAACAAAGGACAAATATGATCTTTCTGCCCCCCCCCTTTTAAGTTGTTAAACTTCAACAATAATAAAGGTATTATGTGGAGTCATCTCAAAAATATATCCCATATATCATTCTGAGATAAAGATCTTTGTCTGAGACTTTGTCTGAAAAGGATAATGTTTCACTCCTGGCGCCTGTGAGTCTACTCTTTCTAGCATAATACATATTTGTTATACAGTTACTAGACCTTGCTAGGTACGATGCCCAAAAATCAGTTTGCACTTTTTTTTTTTTTTTTTTTTTTTCCAGTTAACAAAGCTCATCGGCCCATTGCTTCTCCTCTACTTGCTGAATGATAACCAAAACACTGGGAACTGGTGGAGGTGGTAGGAAAGTGCTTGTGTCCCTAAGTGTTACCCATGAGGGTGTAAGATGTGGTGAAGCACAGAATAGCTCACAGTCAGAGAGTAATTTGGGTACACTTTCAAATACCTGCACAGTCGTTTTCCTTAATGGAAATTAGGGGAACGGAAATTCGGATATACCTCGGTGTTGCAGGAGTATTGTGAGAAATCAATCCCTACTGAAATTACAGCTCTGTTGAAATCCTTCTTAAAATTTTGTTGAGTTCCAGGAATAATTTAAAACCCCAAACTCCAGTGTTCAGAGAACACTGAAACATTGCCCAGTGTGTTTTGAATAAAAACTATTTGGGCGTTTTCATTTCAAATTTAGGTATTCTCATTTCAGTGTTTAAGATGTAAATATATACCTGTGTGTGTACAAAATATAAAGGATGAAAGTGGAGCAAGAAACCATAGGACTCTTAAATGCTTAACATAAGGCAGGGAACTTGAGGGGAGTCACACAGGTTTTGCTCCTGCAGCCTCACCTGCTGACACATCCCCAGCAGCCACTACATTTTTGATGGTGTCACAGGTTCCAGCAGAGGATGCTCCTTCAGGGCTGGGGGAGTCCCAGTGAGTACTGCTGACAGCCATCCCCCTTATGTCACTAGATTAACCCCATCTCACAAGATCTGAATCTTGCTAGAGAAATTAATTTGCTCCTCCTCCCTGCCGTGAAGTTGTGGTATGAAAAAGGCCTGCACCAGCCGTGACCACCC
>WUAM01000089.1:2408724-2437135 GCA_024336885.1 Actenoides hombroni
AGCCATCCAGCCCTCATACATCACTAGATTAACCCCATTTCACAAGATCTGACTCTTGCTAGAGAAGTTAATTTGCTCCTCCTCCCTTCCCCCCTCCCCCATGTCTGTGTTGTGGTTTGCTTCTAATCTTTAGCCAGTTCCAAGAGTCATAAATATCTAAAGTAAAAGTGTAAAACCTATTAAAGGATCTAAATGTGATATACTGAAGCTACATTAAATATAGTAGCCAATTTCATAACTTTAAAAAAGTACTAGAGGCTTCTTGTTTATCATTTATAAATTGTTTTATATGGTGAGACGTTTCCAAAGTTAACAGCTTTAACAAACTCATTACAAACCAGAATGGTTATCTCCAGTATGCTGAGAGCCAGATGGTACCATCAGATTTATACTGCAGATTTCTGCATTTTGCTTTGTTAACATGGCAGACAGCAGTTTCCACACCTCACAGAGGTATGTTGTCATCTTCCAGAAGTGGTGGAGCTCTGGAGCCTTGTGACTCCCCTGTTTGCATTGGAAGGATCCTCTACAGGGGAGTGATTTGAGCAGAAGGGGTTGGAACAAGCCAAAAAAATTAAGTCGCATGATAGCACTAGAAAAAAAGCAGATCTGGAGGAAAAATTGAGCTCAGGTTAGTGCTGACCTTAGCTTGGAAAATCATATGCTCTCCAACATCCACATCTATACAGCCACTAGGGAGCTGCCTGGTTACATGTGATTTTACCCATCTGTTATTTAAATCACAGATCCAAACTCAAACCCTGGAGCTTGCAGAAATGATGTGGATTGGTGTCATCTCGTGCTTACATTTTCTGTAAACTGCTAAGGATCTGGATCAGGAAATTTTCCAGGCAGGATAATACTCCTGACTCCCCTAACCCACTGTCTCTTGAACGGGGGTGATGAATACCTGTTAATTCCGCTCTCTGCCCCAAAAAGCATCTGACTTCTGCTGCAGTGCTGCTGCTTCAAGGGAAATCTGCTTCCTTGATCCTGCAATTATGCCCAGAGGTGTTGAGATATTAAATCTTCTTTAGTATCCCATGGTAAGAATTTCTAAAAATCTGGAAATGACATCTGACTTAACTGCAGCAGGGAATCCCCCACATTATTTTTACTTTTTGTTTTCCTTTCTGTGTCTTTCCACTTGTATTGCCTGTGGTTTGAGTAATAGTGAGACAGGGAAAGAACAGTGTTTTACTAGGTTTCAATACATGTCCTCTTGAAAGTAAATATCTAGTCAAGTGTCTTCTTATCTTTCTCTGGGTTCCTCACATTTTTTCCTGCTTGACTTTCTTATCATTGTTCTTTTCAAAAGCTATCAAATGACTGGTTTGCGCAATGCTAGCAAAATATTGGGAAAAAAAAGCTGTGGAAAACAAAACATTTTATTCATAGTTTTTGTTTCCTTCTGTGTTTTTTGTTTGTTTTCAGGAGTTACACATACTGATTCTTATTACATTTACATAAACTGAAAAAATATTGAAGCATTTCTAAACTATATCTTCAATTTCAGAAAAATGTGGAAATTATGATTTTTTTTTTTATTCTGTAGTCATTCCTCAGTGTGATTTGATTCAGAACAAGTTTACAATTTAGCTAACTGAAATTGCCATTATTCAGTGAATAAAAGAAATATTCAGCCCCAAAATGTAGCCTAGCCACTGTAACAGAAGAAAGTAGCTGTGAGTTTGTTTGCGAGGGCCTGGACACAGGATCTTGACAAATGTGGTTCCCTGAAGATCAGGGGTAAGTAGTGTGTCCTTCAGGGCACGTATGTTTCTGGATTATAGAAACATCACCAGCAAGATGAAGTTTGTTACAAAAGAGGATGTAGAGAAAGAAATTCTGAAGAAATGGGAACTGGAACATGGATTTCAGTATCACTGGACGTCTGTTTATATTTTTTGTCCTTGTGTATCACTAGCTGATGTATCAAGGTTGCAGATGTCTAACCATAGCGTCGGTGCACCTGGGAACCCCCTTACCATGCGCCATGGTAGGAGGAGTCTGCATTGGGCTTGGTAAGCCACTACCCTTATGAAATGTAAACTCATCTTAAGCTATGCTTAGCCCAGAGGGAAGCTGTGCTGACCTGTTATGGTCCAGAGCAAGGAAACTCGGGGCAGAGAATCCCCCAGACTCTGCAATTCTATGTCATTTTGCAGCCAAGCAAAGAACCGTACATGACCAGCGCTTGCCCAGTTATGGAACTTGGGTGCCACTTGGGCAGAGATACTACAGACTAGGTATGGCCTCTTGGTCCTGCAAGGTTTTAGCTGCCATGGTTAGCAAGAAAACCTTTCAGGTGCTTTAATAATGGAGAAAACCTCTTGTTTTTTTGTTTGTTGTTTTTTTTTTAATATTTTTCCTTCATCATCTAAGTAAAACACAACCCTCTTTTAAGTCTTTCTTATGCATTTCTGGTTTTTGTGGCAATGAGGGAAAACATTTCCCAGTGAAAAGTGGTTTGCAGAGATACCATTCTGGTCCTCAGCAACACCCTGTCAGGTATGGGTGTCCCAGACCATGGTGGCATTTCAGCATAGCCAGCTTTACTGGAGGCTGGCCCAGCATGGCTGCATGTGGTGGCATGTCTAATGTCCTGGACTTTCTATGCATGTGGATAAGACAGGCAAGAAATGTGCTGCAGAGCCTGTTACCCACTGATGTCTGGTATTGCTTCAGAACTGAAGACTCAGGCCTGGTTGTGTTATCCTCTGTATTAAAATGTAATGGGACTGCGTGTTATTTAGGACTATCACTGCCCTGAAATTGTCAAACAATTACTAAGATAACTCTTGTGGGAGGTCTAATGCATGATAGAAAGTAATACTTCCTACACTGCTGGTGAAGAAATCCATCCTTCTGCAGCTTCTCTACTCTTGTCCAATTTCGACAACTAAGGCGATAGAACATTTGCAATAATCAAGAGCCTGTTTGTTTTCCAGTTAGTCCAGCTTGCTACTTATTATAGCACTACTAGATGATGAGACATCGTCATCTCAGAGGAGATAGAAGACAAGGTATATAAAATCATGTGTTGTGTGAAGACGGTGATGGAGAAGACATTATTCCTTGTAACAGCTCAAGAAGAGGGGGATGCCCAGTGGCTAATGAATGTGGATTTAGAACAAACATGAGGAAGCGTCTCTTCCTGAAAAATTAGCTGTGGTAAACATTGTTATCAAATGCTATGGAGAACAATTTGAATATTGTGGGTGTAATCTTAAAGAAAAAAATAAAGAACAACGACAAAAAAACAACCCAATATTTTTAAGGTCCTTCAGTTGCTATTGAATGCAGTGAGGCAACTATAATCTTTAAAGCAACCGGTTTCTACATGGCAGACATTGAGAAGGTAATATCAGGCAAATAGTTGGTCTAGATTGGTGCTGCTTCTTACATGTGTTCCCAGAGCATCTGCTGGTAGCCCATCCTGGAGATGGGTTACAGAGCAGAGTGGCCCTCGTACTACTCCAGTATGGCTGCTGTGGTGTTACAGACATTGCAACTATACTAATATGAGTGCAAAAACCACCCCAATCACCTTGCCTTTTGTGTTTTGGTTGAAGGAAGATTCCAGGTACATGAGAAATGACATCTCTGTAGGGTGTTATTAGCAATATAAGAGAGGGTAGATCATGCTTAAAGCACACTGAAGAATAGACTTTTTCTCCCTTCGCTGTATAGGTCAGACTACACTTAGTGATACCTAGGGGCTGGATTAAATAACATTAGATGCTAAAATCCTGTGTTTATTCAGGAAGGATAACAGTGAGAACACCCACGTGAGCTTCTATATGGCACCCTACTTGCATGCTGCTAGTCCTTCACCCATTTTCACTGGCTGTTTGCCGGGTGCTGTGCAGGCACTTTGGAGGAGCAGACAGGCAGCCAGCTGGGAAGCAAGCCACACACTGGCCGGTCACATCCTCTGATGATGCTTGGGGGAATGCCAGCCAATGAACTTGCTGTGGAAGTTTTGCTTTAAGGCTATTATTCACCACTTCATCTGTAGCAATAGCACTTCTGTACGTGATGTCCTCCATGTCATTGCCAGTCCTCTGAGTCATCAGCTCATGAAGGAAATAACTTTGTTTTCTTTTGGTTCTCCGCTGAGCATCCATCCAGCATAAGCACTTTCTTTTGGTCCACCTGGCCTCATCTCAGCTTTATTTAAAGCTTTCCCAGGAGCTTGTTAAAATACTGCTTATGTTTTCTCATTTCATGTTTGTATAGGTGATGATGAGGAGAAATTTCCTGTGTATGACTTTTGAAAAAAAAAAAAACACTTGGAGAACTGTGGGAATGTTCTCTTACCTTAAATAAATTTCTTGAGCATTTATGTAGCCACTGGAGAGCCACAGGTGAAAGTATATTAAAAAAAAATGTTCTCCCCTCCTCCTGAAATCCCACTTAGAAGAGATAGAGAACACTCGTGTATTTGTTCAAAGACTTATGATTTTGCTAGCACTCACACTGTTGATCCCACAGCCCTGTCATACACAGCTGCTGCTTTTGATGTCAAATACATTGCCAGAGTAATTTTCAGTAATTTTTCCCAGACCAAAAAAGTATTTGTAAGCAGTTACAAGGCTGTGTAATTATCAGGTACTTCAAGTGTAAATGATGATCCCAAAAAGGGACAGAGAAAAGAACTAAAACAAGGCACAAGTGTGTCTTGCTGCAGTGTGAAGTGGGATCATGAAACAAAGGAAGACCTATCATAGATTTTGTTTCTGTTTGGGCTATTTTGTCAATAGTGAAATTGTTCGTGGATTGTGCAAAAGCAGAAGATGAAAATCAGCGGAGGTTCAGGGAAGTGTATGTTTAAATTTCGCTCATGTCCAGCTAATTGTGAGTTTCAGTGCTTGCCTGAATAGAGGTGATTTTAAGGGTATATTTAAACACTTTCTAACTTGAAGCCTGGATAAATGATCCCTCTTCAGTATATTCAATAAGGACAAAACTTTGTTTTCTGAACTATTGTCTGTAACTCTTAACACTATTTTCAATGCTCTAAAATAAATACAGACAATCTGGCCTCAGAGTTCACTCTCATATTTCAAAAATAGTTTGGTGGTAAAACAGCTTTTTCTTTGTGTTTTTCTTTTTGAGTGCAATAGTAAATGCTTGAGAACTGGGACAAAAGTTAGTCTTTGCACTATCTTGTCTGTCACTGATTCTTCCAGAGTTAGAGAGAAGAGATTAGAGTTTAAAAATTTTGGTGCACTGTCACTCAACATGTTTTTGTTGGCCTGACAAGCCACCAGCTGCTGCAGTTTGTTGCTGTTTCACAGGCATCTCCTGAGTTATTTAAACAAGATTTTCAGTAATTCAGCACCATGGCCCTTCTTAATTTATATGGCATCTTTTAGAAGCGACAGCATCCTGAGGATGTGAAAGGCAGCACCTATAGAAATGACTAAAGAACCACCTTGTCCACCAGAAAAGGTACTCAGTGCTGTGCCCTGGATGCTGCAGGGTATGCTTGTGCTCAGTCACTGAGTGCTGCTTGCTAGGTTTTGTTGACCTTTGTGATATTTTCATATTGAAGATTTATAAGCATAGATATGGCTCATGTTTGCTTTTGGAATTTTTGGAAGCCTATGAGGTACCAGAGGGTCTCAAACAGGATGGAGGAGGCAGCTTAGGACAGAGGGAGGACAGGAAGAGAGACAAGAACTAGAGTCATGGCTTGAATTAGACAGGAGAGAAAGAACAGCAGTCGGGCAGCTGCAGGGTCTACCATGCAAGGCAGGAGCTGGGAACCTGGCTGGAACCACGTCAGGGACCTGGGCAAGTGTCAGAAACTACAATGGGCTCAGAAAATATCACTGGGCTCATGAGTCCCATGGTCTGCAGGGAAGCTGTGGGGAAGGGGCACACTGGGTCTTGGGAGCATCCATCGATGGGTGGTGGCCAACATTCAAGCTGGTTTGTGATCTCCTGGAGACTTACTGTGTCTTGGTGGCCATCAGCAGGTCCTTTGCCCAGCTTCTGCTTAACAGGGACTGTCAATAGCCAGCCAGTGTCCCAGATTAAGATCCCTGAAAGACATCATGTTGTGCAAATATTTCCATGAAACTCTATGCGATGACCTGAACAACAGGTAACTTATTAAGAGAGCTATGATTTCCCCATTTCCTTAGTAATAAGTACAGTGACTGAGAAGTACAGTGCTTCAGTATGGAAAAGTATATCTTCACTTTCCTTGTTAAGACAAGAATAATGCTGGATACAGATAACACCAGAAACTGCTTGGGCAGAGAACAACTGTGTTTGGGAACTGGCCTTAGACACTCTTTGTGGATGCAGACTTATCTTCCAGGCCAGGGACCACATGAAAAGTATTCAGATAGATCACAAAATTGGAGCCTCAGCCTTCTTCCTTTGCTTTAAAAGGAAGTTTCCTACTCAAAATGAATGCTGATCTCCTTCTTCCAGGTGCTTCACCAGCCTGGCTCCAGGCAGCTGGCGTGTTGATCACACCACAGTTGAAGCTGTACAGAGCCTGCTACATGCTGCCAAACCAGTCCAAAGAACAGGCTGGAGTAGCCAGAAACACATTTCTGGCTTCTGCAGTTAGTTCCGCCATCCAATTTACATTTACCTTGGGTGTGCCTACTCAATGCAACTGTGCTTACAGTCTACACACATCTCTCATCTGCCCCAGTGCTCCAGTTCCCTACAGATAAAAGGAGCGAATGGCAGAAGAATGGCACTAAGAGGTCATATTTTGTTTTGATAGAAGCAATGTCTGTGTTAGTGCTTAGGACAGTGAGGCAACCTGTCCAAATTGCCAGTGGTGGCTTGTGATTTTAAAGTTAAGCTGGCACATAAGAGTTTTGCCAAGCTAGAGCCCAATGCCAAGAGATGGGAAGCCAAAGTCTGTCAGTGAGACAACTAAAGTCTGAAAGGACTTTGGCTGTTTTACCACACAGTAATTGGGCCTAGGAAAGTTCACTTTTCACACCTGGCAGTTGAGATAATTATCCTATCTCTTGCAAAAACATAATAGGTGCATTGTTTGACTTGTGAAGAACAGCAACAAAGTGCAATTGCTGAACTGTCAGCATAAGATAATAAAAGTACCGAGGTGAAGTCTTTGATGTGGCAGAGGATGGTGACCCAGACAGCAAGCATTACACTCCATCCACATTCTATTTCTAAAGATACTCATTACATTGCAAGTCTGTTTCTTAAATGCAAATCTGCAATTAAATGCACTCTCTTGCATTGTTGCTAGTGAAGCTGAAAATCAAAACACGAAACCAGGCTGCCCTTCTACAAATGCACCTTGTCACCACATGGAGGGATTCAATAGCAACAACTTCTTAGGCTCCAGAAGATCAAATACTTATCAGGTGTGTTTTATCTAAAACTTGCAATTCATTCACCAGGCACAAAGAAAACAATGATGAAAACAAAGCTTTTTCTTCTCACCCTTCCCCTTTCCCAACCCTGGGGTGCCACAAAAGAAAAAAGTCACTTTTCCACCCCTTGTTCTGATGGTTGTGATGTTTGTGTGGCAGCATCTACACCAGAATTGAGGATTTGTTGTGCTGAGCTCTCTGTAAACCTAGCCAAACTTCCCCAGGAGATTTACCCTGGACTGTAGTAAGCTAAGCTACACCTCTTAATGAAAACATTTATTTTTTTTAATCTCAAAAACTGGCTGCAGTTCAGTGGGTACAAACCCTGCATGGCAGTTCTCTTAATTATTTAAATTCATTGGTAAAATCACGAATACATTCTTCCTGGTTCTAAGACAGGCTCTGAAGAAGTCTGTCTACTTACAATTTTTCCTCAACATTTTCCAATCACTTTATAAAGTATCCTTTCAGTTTAATTAATGTTGCCTTCTCAGCATATCAAACCTCCAAAATAGAATGAGGTGAAAGGGCTCAAATGAAGAGTACAGTTAAGCAACATGGTAAAGATGCAACAGCTTTTTTGTTTGCCAAGGGTTCTCTGACATTTCTGTGAGTGTTACAGCCTGGTAACAAAGTGGTAGGGAGTGTTAATATGCATATCAAGAGTCAAGTGTTTTCCAAACTCTTGCACCTGACCTGTTGCACTGAGTCTTCTGCCTCTTCTGCAGTGTAGCCACATGCACCTGAAATATTACGAGAGCTTGCTATGCCAACACCCATCTGGGTGCTAGCAATGTATTTGATCAAATACTCAAGCCCTGCACTGGAATCAAAGTTTTACTTTTGTTATGCTTCACTTAAAACCAACCTTGTCTCCAACACGTTAGCATCTCATTTGTGCACCAACAAGTGAACATGCATTTTAATAATGACAAGACAATCAGCAGGTTTTTAAATGAGAGGGGATTTAGAAAGACTTAGTTCTGACAAGTATCCCAGTGAGGTAAGGAATTCAAGAGAGTTGTGAGCTATAAATATTAATCTCTGAGTTGCTCAGTATAGCTGGTTAAGCAATGATCTGAGTCTGCTCTCTGGGAAAATCTTTGATGGAAGAAAGTTCCTTCAGAAGCCAAGGGTCATCACAGGGTGCTTTTAACCAACGTCAGCAGATTCACTGCACAAATATTAGAGTTTTCAGGATAATAAGCCTTAAACTACTATATATGAGAAGAAAACAATTCCATTCAGAACTGTATTTTTCCCAGATGGTAAACTTTTAAAAGGCATTCGAGCATAGTCTCACACCTAACACATAGCCTGTTCACAAAAACCTAGGACTATTACTGTGCCAATTCAGTTTAACCTCTGAACAACCTGGGTCCAAATTTCACCCACTGATCACTTCAGTTAGTTCACCAAGCTCTATGCATTAGAAATATATCTGGTGTGTGATAGGCTTTGTGGAGGTGCCTCTTCAGCAGCTGGTTCATAGGTAACAGCTAGCATTCAAGGACAAGCAAAGCTCCAGCTCTTCTCAGATGCCTCATGGCACCCAACCCTATCGAGGGCACTTCAGCTCTGGAAAGGGCACCGTGGTCCTGGCAATGGCACCCTTACCGCATTAGCAGAAAGGAGAAAGGAAATAAGGCCTGTGTCAAATAAGAATTATATCTCCAGTAGAATGTCAGTACCATTTGGGGTGGGTAAAAGAGTAGGTGGGTGGCAGGAAAGGAACAAGTGCTAAAGTAAAAAATTACTACCAACAAAGATAGCAACAAAGATAGCGTAACTTTACCACAGAATCCACAGTACATAGCTACTGAGCCTACCCCAATTATAACCACAAAATACAGAATCTTTAACCACAGTAATCAGATGATATGACCAATATTCAACACAAGTATCTAGAGAGAACAGCTCGAACGCTGGAAAACAACTTCAGGAACATTCACTTTCGACGTTTGAAAACATCTGTTAAGAGCATTGCCTCACCACCACATGCGCTGTGGAGCTATCTTTTTCTCGGCAAAAGCTGTATCAGATATGTTTCTGGCCCATGATGCTGAGGGAAGAGAGAGAACCCTGCTGCACTGGGCTGCACAGTTTCAGAACTGAACTGCTGTGTGAGCAATGTGTGCCTTGTGATAGAGTTCTCCCTGAAAGGCAAACACTCAGCCCACAAGGGAATACATGTGCTTCAGGTAGCCAGCTGATCAGAAATAATCCTTAAATGTGCAGACCTGGCCTCAGGTAATTCCCTCTGTTTTTTTTCTAGTTCCTCCAGTGTGAATGGGCTGTGAATGGACTCCACTCATGCTTCAGGTTTAGGGTCATAAATTCATCCCACAGGCTCCCTTCATCTCACTGCGCACCTTCGCTTTTAGGGCATCCTTGGCCAAACACAGATCAGCAGCACATAGCTCTGCTCCTAGCTTCAGGACAGACCACTCCAGCCTCTCCTCATCCTGGTTTTGTGCTGCATTTTCTGGCTATGCAGCTCTATGCAAACTGATGTTTCTTGGTAACACAAGGCCTATTGTGCTCAGTGACAGTCAGTATAAATATTTTAAATAGTAATGGGAAGCTTTTCATAGTCTTCAAAGCACTGACCTAAACCTTCCAGATGCAGATCTCATGTGGTTTATATTAGAACATGATGATATTGCAAGTTGGAATATAAGGCTAGCTCTAGCAATAAAAGGACACAGTTTCTACCTATTTAAACTCATCGTATCTTCTTACAGATCATCATTGTTTGTAAGGGGTTTATGGAACTCTTGTTAGAGATTTCAGCCTCTAATAACCTTTTCTTAACCAAAGAGGATCAGTTTCTGAAGCTAAAAGAAAACATTACTTTCTCTGTTCCTCTGATACCGGAAATGCCAGCTTTTCTTTCATTATATGATTTGTTCTCCTCTGTATCAAGGTAGAAGACAGGATCTCTAAATATCCTGCAGGAAAAAGCTGAGAAATAATAGTTGTCAAATAATCCTGTCTACCTGATTGGAAACTTTGCATCAAAGTCTGAGCATCTACAACTTCAGGATAACCTGAGAGGTACTTATGTGTTTGATGAAGAGTGTACTGAACAGTTAAAGTTAATTGTCTTTACCTGTTCTAACCAACCATGTTTCATGTAACAAATCAATAATGCATGTTGCCCCTCTCTCTTAGTCCTTTTACTCACTTTCTGTGACCTGCTGCCAAAAGTGTTTTAGAAGGATGAAAGATGCTTTGTAAGTTAAGAACTATTAATGAGAACTGGAAACGGGATAGAACAAAAATGTCTTCAGACTCTTTGAAGAAAAGGTCATCATGGTGGGAGATCCAAATTAAAAACAAACCTTCATCAGGGGCATGGGCAGCATGGATCTGAATGAGGTGGGTGGAGAAACTTATATATCTCAACTTGCATCATATAACATGGAAGTCCATGTTGTGCTGGCCAATACAAATGAGAGGAATGGATAGGGTGCTGCAGCACCTTCCCCCTCCTTTATCATACATGCACATGGTCTATTTGGTCCCCAATAAATTCATGACTACTCCTGGGGCTGAACAACACAGAGGCTGTAAAATTACAAACACAATTCAAACTGACAGGGATCATCCCTTAGTGGGTTCAGGAGCTTAGGACCCCTTTCACAAGGTGGAGTCTTTTCTTTTCCAGAGCGGCATTTGGATCTGTGTGCATGCAGGTGAATCCTGAGGACTGTATCTGCAAAAATGCATTTTAAGATTCAGTTATATGTTTCTCCTCTGTTACCATAAATTCCAAGTAGCTGGATGTGATTGGTCAACATCTTTTTGGCACTTGTACCTACTGAAAAAGTGCCAGAGCAAAGAATATACAAAGCATGTACCTCCAGAGGAAGTCCTCTCTACATGTTTTAGGGAGCAGCAAATTTACCACATAAAGGACCTGTACAGTAGCCATATGGTGAGAAATCACCTCTGTGTTCAGGGCTCACTTTAGTCTGCAGCAACCTTGAAGTAACAGGAGAGATGGTTGGTGTTCTTATCGTGAAAATAAACCTGTTCTCCCTACCATCTGATATGAAAATCTTATACACTGATGAGTTCAGAAAAGAACAATACATCATTGGATACAAACCAACGTATATCCTGGACAAGTCCTTCCTTTGAGTGATCTACCCTAGCTCTCCTGAGTTGAAGAGAGATAGTCCATTTTAAGCATGAGGACAGTCCAAAGAAATCTTTTAGGAGCAAATATCAGGTCACTTTCCCTCAGAGAAAGCTGGGACCTCACTTCACTCAAGTGCTGGGTCCTAGACTTGGGTCACAACAACCCGAGGCACCACTACAGGCTTGGGGAAGAGTGGCTGGAAAGCTGCCCAGCAGAAGAGGACATGAGGGTTCTGGTCAACAGCTGGCTGACTGTGAGTCAGCAGTGTGCCCAGGTGGTCAAGAAGGCCAACAGCCTCCTGGCCTGTATCAGAAATAGTGTGGCCAGCAGGACTAGGGAAGTGATCATCCCCATGTACTCAGCACTGGTGAGGCCACACTTCAAATACTATCTTCGATTTTGGGCTCACTACAAGGACATTGAAGTGCTGGAGCATGTCCAAAGAAGGGCAACGAAGCTTGTGAAGGTTCTAGAGAACAAGTCTTACAAGGAGCAACTGAGCAAACTGGGATTGTTTAGCCTAGAGAAAAGGAGGCTGAGGGAAGACCTTATTGCTTTCTACAACTACCTGAAAGGATGCTGTAGTGAGGTGGGTGTTGGTCTGTTCTCCCATGTAGCAAGTACGAGAGAAAAGGGCCTAAAGTTGCACCAGGAGAAGTTTAGATTGGATATTAGGAAAAATTTCTTCACAAAAGCATTGTCAAACACTGGAACAGGCTGCCTAGGGAAGTGGTATAGTTACCATCCCTGGAGGTATTCAAAAGACATGTAGATGTGGCACTTAGAGACATGGTCTAGTCGTGATGTGGCAGTGCTGTGTTGGACTTTATTTTGAAGGTCTCTTCCAACCAGAACAATTCTCTGATTCATCAGGAATGTCCTACAGTCAGATAAGCAGGACCAGCTGAGTCTCCGAAAGCTTGTCTCTACAGCGTGGGTTGTGACTCCTTCTCAATGTCACTGTGGTGCTCTCACTTGTCAAACCCTCCAAATCCCCAGGGCTCACCACTCCACACAACTGTGGGCTGTTTCATGGCTGCTGTCAGGGAAGGAGATGCAAAGAGGATGCTCTGGGTGCCCGGCATGTGGTTAAGACAGCCCGGCATGAGGTTAACACAGCCCGGCAGGACTAGTTGCAACGGCCCAAGAGTTTCTTTTCAATTCTATGTCCCCAGAAAGCCTCTGCTCCTAACATCTTTGTTGGACCTTTCCTCATTTGAAACAGAAAAAAAAAAAATCAGTCTCCATTCCTCATTTCAGCAAGAAAAAAAGTCTCCAAATATTAAAAGGTGGTGTTTTATCCAGTAACTGACTCATCTGGGATCGTGAATTATGGTAAAAATAACAGAGGAAAACCCCTCTCAGACATTGCAACCTAATTGCTTTGCCAAAGTGATCAAAACAAGTTTGGAGTCAAATCAACACAAGCATAAGCACCCAAAGTTGCACTTGCTGCTCTTTATTTTTCTAAGGAAAGGGGAGAATTTATCTTACCAAGTGGGGCCGTGGCCTTGCTGAGTCACATACAGCTGCAGCAGTGGATGAAAGCTGAGTGTCAGACCCTGCTGCTGAAATTGGACGCCCTTTTTGCACAGGTGCAAGCAGCTGCACGGGGGCTGTGTGTGGCGATGAGTCAGTTGGAGGGACCCCGCACCCTCTCCCTGCGTGACCATTTCACGTTCAAGGCTAGTGCTGCTTTCTGGAAGCCAAAATGGGAGACTGTGGATGTCTGTTTGCAAGTGGGGCTGGGAAGTAACGAAAGTGAGTGCAGAGGTCAGCCAGTGTCCAGGATGGGAATCTTTAAAGTAAAACACAGCACAAAATTTCTTCTTACCCCAGCACAATCACTGGATGCTGGATCTAGTTATGACCAGAGTGAATTGTGTCTATTTTCACATAGAAGAATTTAACCATGTGGACTAATAGGTACATATAAATGAAAACCAGTTGATTGCCCTCTTCTTTGTTATAAAGCACTTGTACTCACAGCAATCGCTTTTCAGTTTAATATAAGAGGCACAGCTGCTTATTGCTACCGTCCATTTCAGCATTCAAAAGCTGGGGCTTGGAGTGAAAAATGCACGACCACTCACTGAAGGACTTAAATTTCATATGCTTCAAAAAACGTCTTTCTCCTTTTAACCCTGGATCTGCTTTTGCTGTGTTGGCAAGACATAGTAGGATTTGGAGACATCTGTTGCAATGTTTATTCTAGCAAGTAAATTGGTGCAGTAGGAGTGTATCAGTAGATAGATCATTTGGTGCTGAGTCACATATCCACAATGTGCAGTTTGGGGAGTTTACTTTGAACTAGATTGGGCTTGATTCTCAGGACCAAGCACCCCCATTACACATGTAGTTCAAAGCTGTCTGCAGGACTTGTCCAGGGTTCAGCCTCTTATAACCCATCAGGATTTAGGGCACATTTGCTGCACACCTGAGGCGCAGCTTCCAGGTTAGTTTCCTCTAAAAGGAGTCCAGTTTGCACATGCTAAAACAGTCCTGTGTAACAAAACAATGTGCGATAAGTGAGTGTGACTGAGAAATTTGCTTAAAAACACACTGCTGCCATGAACCAAAAAGCTGATGTGTATGCAGGCAGTGGAGATCAGATGTGGTTATGCTATGTGTGTGCACAGTAGCTGCCCATCAAGTTCACATCCTGGATAGATACAATAAAGAGCAGCAGAAAAGTGAAGCTCCTACAGGGCCAGTGTCCTGCTTGAGATCATGCATATTGTCAGTGGTTTTATCCATGTGAGCCTCTGTCACCCTGAGACAGCCCGGTCAGGACCCTGTTGAACAGCCAGTGACTGGTGCTTGGAAAGGAGTGGTGAATGGACGCCTTTTTGCATTGTGGGTCCCACACATAGCTTATGCTCTTTTAACTAAACAGAGGATAACAAATATTTTTATTGCTTGTCTTTGCTAATAATGGTTCCCCAAACTGCCAGGTTTTATTCCATTTTGAAGCAGTCTGATACCATCTGACTGATTGACGCAAGCTTCAAGCCATGCCTAACTAAATCTTCAAAAAAAACCCAACAACCTAGAATCAACACTTCTTAGTAAAAGACTGGCTTACGGCAAATGTGACCCTGGGCAAAACTGACAGCTGTATTTTAGCTGTGTTATAGTCCTTGTTGAACACTTGTCTTACCATTGTCTTATATCTTCTTTGTGCGGACACATGGGCCACTGCAAATGTCACAAAACCTAATTGTTAGTATTTTGATGGGCAACTCTAATCTAATTGCAAGCTCTTTAGGCTTACCTATATGATCAAAATAATTCTTTAATGATATTTTCTCTATTTCAAAGAAATGGGTTTCTTTCCATAGAGTTGCTGCTTTTGTTGCAGTTCAGAACATTCTTGCTAAAGCAGAAGTAAGATAAATAAATGCAAGCCATCTTTGGCTTTCTGGAAAGAGCAGGTCATAAGAGATGCAGCAAGAAATGGAGAGCTGGGAAACAGGTTGGTTTAGTTGGCTGGAAATTTTCCAGGATTGCTAACTGACAATTTGGTTGGTAATCTCAACCAAAATCCTGGTATAGAAATAAAGTGCTGCTCTCTTTACTTCCCCATTCAAGTACTATCTGCACTCATTACTCAGTTTTACCACCAAGCTCTTCAGCTGGATTTCCAAATGACCTAAGAGGAGAATGTAGTTGAAAAGCCTGACCCAGTATGACTCTGACATTCATTTTGTTAAGAGAATGAATGATGCTTTTCTGATGGTCTTTGTATTGCCTTCAGGCAACTCTGTCTACCAGGTTTACTCCAGTGAGATGATTTAAACTTTACATCCTTCAATATAGTTCCTTCATCCTATGAAAAGTCAGGCATTATGCATTCAAAAGCACGACTTGCTTTGTATGTCATTCAGTGCCATTCTACCTATGCTTCTGCCCATGTTCTTCAGCTACTGTCAAAGCCATTGCATTGTGCTTGTTGCCAGTTTGGCAGAGGAGTATTCTTCTGTTGCTGCAGGTGGAGATTGTGAAGGCAATGCTTATTTCCCAAATGTCTTATCATTAGTTGGGAAGAAACCATCACCATCAATTTTTCTGGTTTTAGTCTGTCCTTCCCTAAGAAAATTCTGCTGGTGAAATTGTCCATTTGTCTCCTGTGGTACACAGCCCCAGACTTGGTGCCAGAGCACAGGAAAAAGATCACCTTCTCCATAGGCAGGTGTCCAGCAGGAGGAAAATTTGTGCCTCTCTTATCCTGTTTGGTCTCTTCTAGAGCCAGGCTGAATGCTTCTCCATGCCCATCTTCCATTTCCCACTTCAGCAACTCTCCTCCAAACTGTTCCCAACCACTGGTCCAGCTCACAACACAAAACCAAGTCCTCACAGGAAAGCTTGGCTTTGTTCCTACATATTAAAAAAAGAAAGGTTTACACTATTTCTGAATATCAGTGTTGAGGTTTGACCATGGTAAAACTCTGCATCCTCACTTTTTCTTAATGTCTCTCTTTTTTCTTTTTACCTCATGGGACTGCTTGGATGTTGTGACCACTACTAACATAGGCAATGATTGCAAAATAATGAAGAGGCAAAAGTAATGCTGCTATATTGAGCACTCACTGCTAAATCGCAGTATTTCAGTAAAAATATTAAAAAAGGAAAAAAACAGGGTCAGAGTGACATATTTATCTTCTCCTCCTCCACCATGTACCTGTTCCCCCCACCCCTCCTTAATTGGCTTAAAATAACCTAACATTTTTCCCATAATGTGTGGGCAACTTCAGTGCATCTGTGTTTCTAAGAGAGAGGGGGGAAAATGGAGAAAGTGAATGACTAAGAACTGCAGCCGGGGAGGGTTTTCAGTGTGGTGCTCACCACACGTCTTAGTAAGGTGCTGTAGGGAGCTTGGGGCTGGCCCCCAGTGCTTCATTTTGCCTCTTTGCTCACTGACAGTACCAACACAGCAGCAGCAATGCCTCAGCTCTGAAACTCAGCTTGCCCTACAGAGACTTGCAGCTTCAACAGCTCATCTCTGCTGAGCCACTTCCTGCCCTACCTCCCTCTTCTACCCCACCCAGGCCAAGCCCACAGAGGTTGTCACTGTGCTGGGGTGGCATCAGTCCTTGCAGAGAAGGTGGGGGTAGACAGGCAAGGAAAATCTGTCT
Source organism: Actenoides hombroni (assembly GCA_024336885.1). Classification (NCBI taxonomy): domain Eukaryota; kingdom Metazoa; phylum Chordata; class Aves; order Coraciiformes; family Alcedinidae; genus Actenoides; species Actenoides hombroni. The sequence goes on from WUAM01000089.1 coordinate 2,425,386, forward strand.
GCTGCCCAAATGCACACAGACATTAACAGCAACACCAAGGATGCTCCCTGCATGGCAGCAGCTTGTAGGGAGACAGGCTGGGTAGGCTGGGGTGCCAGTTGGGTTAGTATGTGTCTGCACTGAAAGGCACGCTCGCTGGCACCCATGGCTGTGTGGTCTCAGCTTGCAGTTGGATTCGTAAGAGGAGGGTTGTCTTTTTCCATTGATGAGAAGTGCAAGTGGGAACAGCTGCTGACTGCTTGAAATAACAGAGGAGGCACTGGGGTCTTCAAATGTTTGAGTCCACACAAGTTGGCCTTAAAACTTTTGAGCTTCAGCTCGGTGTAAAATTATCCTTCAGCCACAGGAAGCTGATCACTCATGCCAGTAAGTGAAGTTCAGGGGAGGTGAGGTGACTCATGCAATCACTTCACAGTCTGCCCGGTTCCTCAAAAGGTGGTTTCTTCTCCTCCTCACCCAGGCTGGCCAGGACAGACAGAATTTTACAACTGCTGCTTCCTCACCATTGCTGATCAGTGCTGCCAGAGGTGATGCAGTAGCCCTGGCCCCAGGGGAAAGAAAAAGTCTCTTCTTCCCTGTTGAAGAGAAACAGAAACCACACAAATTGCTTTGCTCCCTGTGGCAGAGTTTAGGACACCAGCTGCCTTTTCCTGCCACCCAGAAGGTTTAGAAAGCCCAGACATGAGTCTTCCCTTCTACAGTCCTGCACCACTCCGCTACCATGACACCAGCACCCTGGGAATGCTGGCTAGTGCCATGCAGATGCTCCCACTGCCTGCGGACACTTGGGCTCCAGCTGTATCAGGCCGGCTCCACCGATTCACTCTAGCTGGGGACCAGGTGCCAAATGAGAAAAACCTCTTGTGTCTTCTTTGTTATTCATTACTACTTAATTGGTTATTCGTGGCGATTCCCATTCATTATAGAAAGGGCATGAGTAATTTTTATACATTTCTGGTTTTGCTAGTAATACTGTGAAGTGATTACAAATCAGAAGAATGAGAGGAAAAATGTTACAGTCTCTGTAATTACTTTCACTGTTTCCCAGGAATAATTAGTCAGCTTCCTCTTGTGGGACTTTTTCATCTGTCAGAAAATAAAGAGTGAAATAGCTCTAAAAATAAGAAAACATGATGATAAAATCCTAGGCTGGCAAAAAGAGATGAAAATGTCTTTAATGCCTAATAGAGCACTTAGGTGAAGATGTAAGAGATGTAACTAAAGCACAGTCTGTGACTGAGATTTCCCTTTTTCCCTCCTACATACTGATATTTGATGGAAGAAAAGACACATGTGGTTATCTTAGGCAGCCTTCTCTAGTTTCTTCTAGTTTCTTCTGGATATTAGAGTTCTAGTTTCTCTAGTTTTCTCTAGGCTGAGCTCAAAAACACTTTGGATGTCACACATCAGTTTATGTCTTCGAAGGTACCTGTTACTGCTGTAAGTACAGTTTGACTTTAGTGTAAAATACAAAAGCTTCTCTGCTGAAAGTAAGTAAACAGACATTTGCAGTATAGCTATACAAAAACCTCACAAGTGCTGTAGTGATGGAAGTGTCTGAAATGCCTTCCCTAGGTACTGGGACAGGTCAGCCAGAAGTGAGGTGGGCATCTCTGATGTACGTTTGGCCTAGAGGTTCCCTTCTTGTGATAGCTACTTTCATCTCCAACACACAGTAATACGGCCTTTTCTCTCCACTGATAGCAAGGAACAGGACCTCAGCAAAGCACAAGGGACACAAAGATGTTGACCTGTGCAAGGCAGCTCTCCTTGCTTTCAGTGAACATGCTCCAGCACAGCAGGTTCCTAGTTGGAAAACAATCCTGCTGGGATACCTGTCTGTAGAAACACACACCTCGTGGCAGGAATGTGACAGCTTTGATCGAGCTTTACTGGAGAAAGGACCTCCCAGAGCTAGGGGAGACACTCAGATGCAAGGGTGTTACACAGGGCTGACTTCCCAGGCAGGTGATGCACCTTTGGGTTGTGGGAGGTGGAGAGTCATAGACTGATTCATCCTGATTCAGACTAGCAGATAGAGCATGGGCTCTTCCTGGGAAACTGGGTAGAATTGATCCCCGTCTTCTTTTTTATTTTTACTATTTCTCTACACTTCCTCCCTGCCACCCTCCAACTGCTGTCTCCCTGCTCCTTCCACCCCAAAAGCACTTAGTGTCTTTCTAATATAGAGACTTTCTCATGAAGTCTGGGCAGAAGAAAGGAGATTGCATGATGAAGCAAGGGGAGCTCTGGATTTGGGCCCTGTCTCTAGTGTGAAGGGAAGAAGCCAGGAAGTTATTCAACAAGCCTGTCCTCCCTTTGCTAAGCCAATCCATTCCCTGGGCTCAGCTGCCCTGCTCTGGTGATACTGGCACAGAGGCAGCTGTGGCAGAGATGAAGGGCTCTACTCACCACTGCCTGAGAAGCAAATAGCCACCGCTGGTTTTCCCCCTGCAAAGAAGAAACTTGAAAACAAGGGCAGTTAGAATGTCAGTGGTCATCATTCTCCCAGGCTCCAGTATTGTGCAAGGAGGTTCTTCTCTGTTGCAGAACAATTGCCTAGATCAGTGTCTCTGCTGCATATCCCTGCCCAAAGCAAAGCCCCTTTGAATCAACGGGAAGTCTTCCTTACGCATTTGGTGCTGGAGCGTGCAGGCAGCCGAGCTCATTCCCCAGCATTTATATTAAACTCTTCCTTGGGATTTTAAGATTACCAAACACACTGTTTCAACAGAACAAGGATTTTCAACATATCCTGCCCAGAGGACTCAAGTTTTCCTTCTCATGGGGACTTTTTTCTCATACTGGGAGAAGCAGCAATCCATTATGTTTGAGTTGGGAAACATCACTTAGCAATTGCTGTAGCTCCTCAAATATTTAATGGTGTTCAGTCACTACAAGAGGCATCCTTAATTTTTTTTTGCTGGGATTCAAAGACTGAACATCAATTTGTCCCCTGCCTAATTTATCCCCTCTGGTTTCAGTGTTCTGTTTCTTCTCTTGTTTTCAGGATTTTCAGATCTCTGTTTACATTTATGGAAAATAGGAAGGTAACATTAAACTAAGAATGAAAATTAAAACAATATGTGAATATTTTGTTCATATTTAAATTCGGAGGGGGGCGGGGAGACACATGGACTTCTATAGATGCCAACACTATCACAGTAAAAGCTACTTCCTTTCTCAAATATGTACAGCTTCTCATCAATTTATATAAAAATGCGCTTTGTTCCTCCTAGACTGCCTTCTGTGGAAACTGCAAGATTTTTGTGAAATGACTTCAATCCTGAACTTAGCTTATGGGCCTTTCCATTCATTTCTCTTTTGTTGTAAATTACTTAATGTTAGAGCTGCTCTGAAGGTTTTCCCATCTTTCCAGTCATAGAAATCCTGTTGTATTTTTAAACAGGACAGCTTTGCAGCTTTGTCAAATGTCTGTTTTGTTTAGGACTGCTTTGAACTCAGAAAGCCAACTACTTCACTTGTTTTTACCACTTTGAAGGAAAACGTTATTAATCCTGATGTTAGTCTGTTTATGCACAGCCTTTGCTTTTTGGAAAACATTTGCTAACTTCTTTCTGATTTCTGGCTTATGTATCAAGAGAAGAGAATGATTTTTATATTAATATGCAGAATATTTTTTACAAGCAAAAGTAATGGTTTGATTTATTGTTTTTTAGAATTTAGTAGTCATCAAAAATGTTATTTTCTCTGTCATGTCATGAAGACATCATTACAACCACAACCTGCATGATAGGAGGAATTAACAACTTGTTGGTCTATTAATGATGCTAAAAGAACACTCCTTTTTAAGCTTGTATTTATCTTCTAATAGATATATTGATTTAAAGAAGCCCAAACCATTACTTCTTCATTTTTCCCTTCCCTCATGTTCCCAAATAATCATTAAATCACATTACGGTCTAACATGCCTATAAATCATGCCAGTATATCTGCAATAACTAACTGATGTGTTTTTCATATGACTAGATGTTACTGGTCTTATACTTTAAGAAAGGGTTGGTGTTACACTTGCCTGCACTCCAGGCAAGATCTATTCCTCCACATTGCTCAATGTGTACTTCTTCCCTGGTGAGACTTGGAAGACCTTGTATCCATGCCAGCCCTAATTTGAAAATACTCACAACTGTATCTTCCTCAAGTCTTACATGGGTCCCTGAAGTAAGATAGAATGCTCTTATCTTTTCTCTTATGCCAAATCTCAAACCACAAAAAGTACTGATTCAGGCTTCAGTGGTTCAGAGAAGGAGACAGGGTGCTTCAGATCACGAATGGGGCAGTGTTTTGGACTCTGCTCTCTAGGGGAAGGGGTTCCTGTGCCTGAATGAAACTTTCTGTTATGCTAATCAGGGTATAATATGCAGGCAGAAGTGGAACATCTCTATTTTGGCAAAGGTAGTGATCCTGACAAAGAAAGTAGATTAAATAAGAACATTGGGTTCCAAAAATCTGCTATGTTCTCCTTTGTTTTTATTACTTAGTCTATGCATATAATTTTGATACTTTTTCTCTGGTAATTTTAGGGTGAAGCTGTTCTTAATCTTGGTCCTACAAAGAGTGCTTGCTCCATTTGCTCCCTCCTTCAGTCTCCTAGGCACATTGTGTCTGTAAGCAGAGGGGTGCATGTACATATGACTGTCTGAATTAAGTGTGTGTATGCTGGGAGAATGGGTGGCATTGTACCTCCAAGGGTAGGATCCTTTCTGCCATCCAGATCCCCAGGAGAGAGACTCTGACCACCCAGAAAGAGCAATTTTCTTCCCCACCAACTCAGGACATGCGACAGCAGCAGCAGCAGGAGCAGCAAGAGCAGCAGCATCCCTGTCATCAGCATGGGCATCCCAGACCACTTGTGCTCTGGTCCAGCTAAACCAACTTCTGTCACCTTGTGACAGGTCAACTGCTCAGCACCTGTGTGGTCACTGCAAGGTGATGAAGCCTCCAGGACACCGACTCTGCCGCTCCTTCAATCAGACCTGGTAATTTCATGCTGCCATGAGCTGTCAAACAGTGAAGAGGACAACTGTAACTCTCACCCCCTATCAAATCCCTCACACGAGTCACCGTGCACAGGAGCCGTGAGTTAACATGTGGCAGAGGAGACATGGCAGCTCGACTTCTTATTCACAAGGCAAAACAATCCCCACTGGCAGCTGAACAGGCGGCCCCTCGGGGGACCAATTACTCCTGTACAAACTGCGGCAGGCGGCTGCTGGCTCCCTGGGGAGATGCTCCGACCGGCTTCTCAAGCAAGAGCCAGCCTGATCCTCTAGACACAAGTTGTTCCTCATGTCAAAACTGCTGCTAATGACACAATTAACTAACTGGGGACTACTGAGGAGCTCTTAATTAGGTAAACACTGCTTGGTGAAAAACAAGTGCCCGGTTCTGAGCGTACTGGTTCATGTCAGGCTTCTGGGAGGTGAAGCCTCCTCCTGCACTTGAAGAATATGCTTGAAGGTCTAATTTAGGTGGTAAAACCATAACTCAGCTGGGAATTCCCTTTCATGCAGAATTTAAAATAAGTGCTAGAAACAGCTCAATGGCTTGCAGAGATGCCTTAGAAGTATTTAAAATATTTCATTGCATATACAGGAAAAGATTACTTCCTTAACAAGAGCAGCAGCACAGAAACTGCTGTTTAATTTGAAGTGGATCAACTGGGAAAATCTCAGGGACAAAAAGCAGAGGAAAACTACAAAAGAATTTTGCACTTTTCATATGATAACAGACCTGATGTGGTGCGTGGCACTTTGAGAACAAACCAAGGATCCCACAGCCCAGACACGTGCAGACTTCATGGATGCCTCATCACAGGCTCTGGAAGAATGAAGACCACCATGACCATGTATGTTTTTTTACCCCTGCAGTCTGTTATTACTTAGTCCTGCGTGTTGAAAGAAACCCCACCATGTTTAGCTGGTATTGGCTGGCTGAAATGTAGACTGAGTTTTTAAAAGGAGCCTCAGGGAGTTGAAGTTCAGGTCAAGGGGGTTTGGGCCCCCAACTCCTTAAGGCTTCTCTTGGATGAAATTTTGAATCCTGTCTTTATCTAGGTATTTTCAGGGCCCACTGCTGCAGTTACCGCACATGAACCACTCACTGCAGATTCTCTTGCTGGACACCTGCCTGCTTCATGCTGCGAAACAGTGAGGAGGGAGTGGGACAATGCAGCACAACCACCGCAAAAGGTAAAGTAATGCCCATGGCAGATAGGAGGGTTTTACTGATGTACTGGAAAGACCTCCGCTGTGTAGTGCTAATTAAATGAGAATGTCAGGAGAGCTCTTATCACATGTTACGGGTCAAGCAAACAGTATGTCTGCAATTGGTAACTGTGGGTATGGAGGAATTCAAAACCTCTTCTTTCTTAGCACTTTTTACCAGCAAGTTTTACCCTGTCTTGCCTAGTCAAGTTTTATTTTCATTAAGCACATAAAGAGATTACTGGAGAATTCATCTAATCTATCTGTAGTATATAATAGATCAATTTGCACCAGGCAGCTCTAAAAACTCATCTGTGACCTCCAGCAGGTACAGATATAGTTTTTCAGAAAACACTGTATATATGCCTCAGTCATATCACAGGATACTTCATTATTAGTTCTGCATCCTGTGCAAAATTCATGCTTGTTGGGGAGACAGAAGCAGACCTATTGCTTAGATACCAATGATCTCTATGCAGATCTCAAGCTTTGTCTCAGGAGAGCAGGACTACAAGCATTTAACAAAGCTGCATTAGAGTGTTCCTTTGGCACTATCCTATATCTAACAACACTAATAATTTTGTAGAGTTCACCAAATCCTGTACTGATTATTTATAGCACTATCTACATATATGGGAACTTCCTTTCCACCCATGCCAATTAGTCATCAGTGCATGCTCTGATGGATTTGAAGTTAATAATGTTCCCCTCTCAATATGCACATTCTCTTTTAGATTAATTGTCCATATCAGTGTAAGAGCTCACTGCTTTTCAGGATGAGACCTGTTAAGTTTCACAATACCTCATGACCACTCCAGTGGTACCTCTGTCTAATGGAAGAATGGGAATGATTTGTTATACATTGGGTTTGATTTTCTGTGTTTGCTGATTTTGTCTTGGAGATGGATATTAACTTCATAGCAGGAGACAGAAGTACCTCGCCTATTGTATCACTCATTTTGAAATATATCTGTTTTCTTGGTCCCACTCTTTCCTTTGTGGACAGACTCTGACACCATCATCTTTGATATTGTCCTGGTTTGAGTGAAAACAGACCGAATCTGTTCAGAGATTTCACTTTTCAACTCAGTTCTTTTAACTAACTGCAGTTTCTGAACTTAGCAGCATTTTTTCACAGGCAGTGTCTGCTTCCAGCAGTGATAACAACCGATGTTTAAAGTCACTACCAAGGACTGGTATGCAGACCAAGGCCACTGCTGGATCCTGTGTACCACATTGCGGGGTGCAGAAAGCAAAAGGCTGCACCTGCAGGGAGGAGTGGACAGGACAGATGACCCCAAACTGACCAAGGGGGGATTCCATCCCATATACGTCATATTCAGTATGAAGCTGAGGGATCACAAGGGTCTCGTCCCTCTTTCCCTGCTTTGCTGGGCCCTGCTCAGCTCAGTTTAGGTCTTCTTCTGGTTTCTTCCTCAGAGCATCTGAGGAGGACTCTGTCCATTCTGCCTTCAATCCTGATCTGTGTGTTCCTGAATCCGGTACCAGAATCCAGCTCCTGAACACAGTTCCTGCCTGCTCCTGGGCCCAGTCTGGGAATTTCCCCATTCCTGTTCCACAGAATCAGTGGTGACGATGATGTAATTGCCATCAAGGGTGGTTGGGTTTGTTATTGGTTTTGTATATATTTTCATATATTTCATTTTTATGATTATTATTTTCATTTTCATTAAAGCTGTTCTAGTTTCCTTTTCTAATTGATAAGTCTCCCTCTATTATTCCCTTCCTCTTCCCCTTTGGGGAGGGAGAGGAGTTAACAGAGAATGTCTGTTATAGGTCTAAGGGGCTGCCCTGACCCTAAACCATGACAGATATCTGGAAAGAGTAGCCCTAGGGCAGATATCTCACAAACTGAATTCACTGATGAAGACAAGAGTCCAGAAAACATGACAGAAAAATCTTCCCTTTAGTGTTTTTATTAACCTGAGTTGGTGCATTAGCTTCCCAGAAAAGAGTCAGACGCTCCATTTTTTTCTTGGGCTTCAGCTTTTTAACACATGGAAAGAAATTTTTATGTTGTACGTATTTTTAAATACTGTTTGTTTGCTTGCTCTTTTTACCCCCTTGTCTTGTTCCTCTCATTTCTAACTTTAGATTTTACCTGTGTTTGTTTATGCTGTTTCTTTCAGCTGCACTAGATTCAGATTTCCATTTGCTGGTGCATACCAGCACAGTTTGAATAACCTCTTGAACTCTGCCATTTAATCTTATGTGTGTTGTTTTATTTTTTGTCCATCGCTTCCTTTCCAATTTAGCCACATACCTTATGTAGCTCTTCTTATGGGTTGTGTAGGGCATGCACTCAGTCCCCCTGCTGAGTCTAAAGATTTTAATTTCCCTGTTTTTGACATAAGGGTCTTTCTCAACTGCTTCTTCCATTTTTAGAAATCCCCTTGTCTGAAGTTCACTGTAGCAAATGTAGTTTGGGGGTATGAATCTTCCCTTCCCTTGTAGAATTGAACAATATTATGGTTACCGGTTTTTTTTTCTTTATTTAGCTGGAACTACTTGTTCCATAGAAACAGTTTTTCTGTGCAGCTACTCTTTCAGATGCAGAGTATTTCCCCTAATATTAGCCTAGTGTGTATGTGGACAGCTAAGGTCACTGCATATCATTGTTTGACTCAGCTGCCTAGTCTTCCTCAATACTGCAGGTTCCCTGCTCCACACCATTACTCGGGTAAAACAGCACAATTTTTTTCAGAGGTGTCTTGCTGTTTAAGAACATATTTGATAAAACAATAGCCTTCAAACTTGTTATTCTATCTAGAGTTGGCCTAGTTGGAATATTTCCAAAGGGACACTTTCTTGGTGAAAACCAATAATGAAATTAATGTAATGACCCCATTGAAAAGAATGTAAAGACATTTCATAATTGAAGATATCTGGTTCAGAGGGAACAATAGGTTTACGTTCTTTCTTGCTGTTTTCTTTTACTGTCTTCTCTAGATGCAGAAAAGCAAGGAGAGTGAAAGTAAATGTCCCCCTTATTTAAAAACATAGAAATTCTCCAACGAAAGAGAATAGCTCAACTTAATTAGTTGGCTGATGTCAATTAGGCCTGTCTTCCTCTTTCCTCGCCTGTAACAGTCAAAGCTAAGATGCCTGTGCATGGAAAGCTCCGTGCCACAGGGTGAGCTTGTATCCCATACTCCAAATGACTTGCAGCAATGGAGACTTGTGCATTAGCACTGGACTGTGATATCCACAGCACTTCTTAGGATACCTCAACAGAGAATGATAACAGTTCACCATGCAGAAATTAGTTTGATTCTAAGCCAGTTATGGACACACACAGGCTTATCAACAACAACATGATATAGATACATGCAATCAGAAAGGCATAGTACACACGTGTCTGCAGACTGTACCAGACTTAATTTTCAGTGAGTCCTCTGCTCTTGTCTTCCATGGGAGAAACCTTGGAGCCTCATTAGTGATGGGCTGGGAAGTGCATGTAACTCAGAACAAGCATTGACAAGGCAGTGACTCAAACCCTGACTGAGCAAAATCCTTCAGAGTGTGCCTTGTCGTGGTTCAAGTTCAGTGCATGGCTGAGGATGGACCAGAAAGTCACTTTGGTCCTCACAGCCCTTCTAGAGCAATTTTCTCTAGAATTGAACTGCAAGCTGCTCCTGCTGGCTTGGCTTTCAGAGACTTTCAGCGACTTTCAGCAAGTACTTCAATGGCCACCAGCAATTTTTCATTTCATGGCTGTATCTATCTGGGCTTGAATAGCTTAAACTATGACAGTTTGAGGGGGGGGTTCTCATTTTTTTGGAAGAAGAGGCTACTTTTATTCTCCTCTACATGCACCACAGCTATTGACTCTGCTACGGTTCTGAAATGGAAACCGCAATTGCAATGTTTATTTTTAGGACCCTGGTTTGTGTCACCAATTTAGAGAAGATGTGGTTAAGTTAACCGTCACTCATTTCTACTGCTTGCAATTTTGTGTTTCACATTTGTATAGTTTGTTACCAGAGCAACAGAGTATTTCTGTTCCAGGACAATAGATAATTGATAATTTGAGAGGAAGTCAATGAAACTTCAACATTTCAGTTTTTCAGGTCTTTCTTGCTCATACACTGAATGTAAGAAGACGCTTCCTTAAAAACACCAAAATAAGTAAAAGGAACTTTTTCAGATATCATCACAAGCACTTGACAGATACTAAGAAACAAATGGCCATAGAAAGAGTAGCCATGGGAAATAAAAAGGATTGTCACTCCTTGGCCTGACAGTTAAGCTTGGATTAGCTGCTGTGCATGTTTCCATGGCTCTGAGCACAGAAGATTTTAACTACAAACTGGCAGCAGTACCAGGTCTCTGTGAGAATGTGTGTGGCGCTGCACTGCAGGTGGAGGAAACAGGAGGATCTAGGGCTGACAGAACCACACCTTCCCTTGCATGCCTGGAGCTTGGGAAGCGGGGCTGTTAAAGGCCTTTATTTTGTGGGATGCTCTTCACCTTCCCCTGGTTCATGCCTTGCCAGCACAGGAGGTGTAGATTGGCAGCACAATCCACCTCCTTGTACTATTGCCTCTGTTCGACCTCCCCACACAGTCCTTTTCCCTCCTCCCTGCACAGCCACATCAGCAAGCTCAGGCATGGAAAAGACAAGTGCTTGACTCCACGTGCAGCCCTGTGGATGCTGTGAAGACAGGAATAGCTCACCTGTGGACATTTGATGCTCTGATGCATCATCCAACACTTCATGAATGCCAGCAGCCGCTGACAGCAGTTCAGTAACAGTGAATATGTCCCAACGGACACTGATTTACACACTAAGTGAATGGGAAATGGCAAAAGGGTGGTTTTGTGGCATTTGAGAAGGGAGAAAACAAGCTACAAGGTAGAGATGGATGTACAAGTGTGCAGTGACAAGTAACTGAAAGCGTACTGCATGGTGACATAGAGAGTTTCTGCTGAGACCCTGAGGTCTGAGAATGCAAATGAAGAGGGTTGAGGTGAACCAGCAAAGAGTATGTGGTGCCCAGGACCCAGAAAGTCACTTTAGCAAACAGAAGACTACAATTAACAAGGACTTCACTGGAAGGGAATAAGTTAGGAAGGAAACAGGTCTCATTAGGATTAAATAACAGGGACAAAAAATATAGTAGAAACCAAATGAGTCATAAAAGCTGGAAAATAATTAAGATTCTGGGGCAGACACTAAAAGCAATCCAGAGAAATTCATCCTCTCTGTTTGGAAAGGATTGGATCAAGGAATAGGTAATTTATAAAGCTGGTGAATCATTTGCAGTGAATAACTTACCTTGTGAATGTGGCTTCATTTTCTACTCAGAAAAAAAGTCTGCAAGCAGGTTATGAATTAATTGACATACATTTGTCAGCTGTTTATGAATAATGTCTCAAAGAATCATAGAATTGTCAGGGTTGGAAGGGACCTTAAAGATCATCAAGTTCCAACCCCCCTGCCATGGGCAGGGACACCTCCCACTAGAGCAGATTGCTCAGAGCCCCATCCAGCCTGGTCTT